>OZ018399.1:1411239-2011239 GCA_963969525.1 Ontholestes murinus | reverse complement strand
TTCTTTACGATTTATTTATGTGTTGATACGTTACATCATATTGACTTTAATCTACTTTAGTTGTAACTGTAAAAGGGTTATCGACCTGTACGTAATTAATTATATTAGAAATTTATACGCGGTTGCCTCAAGGGTGAAAGATTTTCCAATTTATTATAAATAGGTATATTTATTAAGTTCGTTATGTTTTCAGTGCGTGCTCCGTGTCGGCGTCTGGATAACGGAAGAAAATAATTGAGAAAGGGTGATTAAAACCTTGCCCTAATTTATAATTATAGCTTTCCGATTACAACAAATATTTATTGAGGTATTAAAATTTTGATTTATTTCCCAAATTTCATTACTTTTATAATTTTGTACCCGGGTTGTACGTGATGAACGGGCTTCGGAGCTCATAAAATGCATAAACTCCTTTTTTTGCCGCCTTTGAGGGCTATGACGTTTCATTTGTGAGCTGTCACATATTCAATTTCCCGTTTAGAAAGCAAATTCAAATATTAGATACATAATGAATTTGCGGCGGTGCTATTCTTGGCCCTAACTGAAGGGTTTAATCCTTTACATACGAGACTCTGGACGAATTTATTCGTCAACTCCAGCTGAATAATTCATCACAACTGACCACCAAATTTGCAAATTCCATCCACGCCATTATTTGCGCTACTTCGCGGAATTAATTTTTCTTAATCCCGACACGACACTATCTTTCACAATCTAAACTATTCGACGGAACGGATATTTCATATTGTCGAGTATGTCTTAGTCTACACGCTTTCGGAGTTACGAGATTTGTTTTATGTACGAAGAAATTTTATCTCACGTAAATACGTATGCAGAAAAGGCGGTTCTCTTGCTAACGACGGAAAACTCGATGTGACATCGTAACTCTGGAACTTGCTCCATTAAAAATTAATTAACACTTCCTTCCTGCGCCAGAAAATAGCATTTTTGGTTCGTTGTTGGTGCTCAAACACTTTATGCAGTTTAATTGTTGCGTTACGGGGGCGAGGACCGATCGGGTTTGTTGATTAATTAGTTTTCGGCTGTGTTAATTAATAATTGATATGTAATTATCTCAATTTTAACAATAATTAATGTTGTTTCAGTTGTTTTTTGTTTCATTTGTGCTAGCAATTAACAACTATATTTATTAAAATCGATTCGTTCTAAACATGGTGTAACTAAAATATTAGCACAATTATAAACACAAAATATAAATTAATTATGATTGTGCATTTTTGTGGATGATTAATTTATTATGTAAGACGGCAACTACTCCAATAATATGTACTTTATATATGTTACGTAATAAAACAACTAATAAATTCTTTGTTAAAAGCTATGAAAACACATACTGTGCACATTCTGGAGGTTTCTCAGCTGCAGAAATAAAACGACCGATCGGTGGTTATAAAAATATCGCCGAGAAAAAATACGAAACCGAGCGTCGTATTTACTGTAAAAATATTCCAGTTTACAGCACGGAGACGAAAATTAGCGGGGGTGTAGTGGCGGCGGTAAACGGCAAGGGATTACGGTACCGCACTTCGTCCGTCTTTATGCGTGGAAGGAAATTACCACGAGGGATGGTCGGAATTCCCAGAAAATCCAGATGGTCAAATTTTCACGCGACCATTGATTATAGGGGTTTAAAAGATATAATTAAACCAAACAACGGAATAAATTTAAATGTATTCAATTCAATCACGTAAACAACAAATAATAATAATAATATGGTTTATTCATTGTTTATGAAATGAATAAAAGTATTTATCGAAATAAAATACAAGAGTTTAACCCTCATTAGACAAATCGGTGTGCAATTAGTGACCGTCAAACGCACTATTACGCCGCTGTTAAGGTGTCTAGATGATAGATGGCGCTTTTTACACACGATCGACCGAAAGAAAATACATTTATTATTCGGAATTTATTACAAGGTAATTACTATCAACATCAAATATGATAATATTTTACAGTAATATAATAGTATGGCCATCAACCACATTATCATTCCGCCGTGTTATTATTGTTTTTCTGTATCTGTAGATGAGTTTGTTGCTTTAAAAGTATTTTAGAAGTTGTGTTTTATCCACTTATTTAATTTTTTTTCTAAACCAATACATCTCTTTAGAATGTCCAAAACATAGTCTGTTTATGAATAAATATGATTTTGTAAACCTTTAGAAACTTAATTTTTTAAAAGAAATTTTGGCAACAAAACAAACATTGCTAAAGAAAATTTGAACGTATCAAATAACATTAATTTTTCTCTATTGATGGTTTGAGTTTACGTGAAGTGTTTTGAAAATGAAAATAAGACTCAGTTTACTCCTTACTTTCTACAGATACAACTTTAGTTACTGTAAAGTATTTTACAATTCAGGTTATTTAATTAATTCGCGGCAATCCATGCTTGAATAAAAATACTTTCTAGATTTTGTTGTTCTTTTTATGCTACATTTGTCACTTTAAAATTTTTAGACTTAAATGCCAAAATCATTAAACTAACAAAAATATATTGTGATGATCTTTCAAGAAAAACGGCAAAACAAAATTTACTTATTTCATTTATTACATAACTTATTTAATTATTGTACATTCACGTTCAAGTAAAAATACGTTCAAAATTTTCAAAAATGTTTAATTGCTTAGATTCGCAACAATTGTTTCCCCAAACTGTTTGTACAGGTAAAAAAAGGTTTTTGAAAAGTTATAAAAGTGTTTTTACTTCAAAGTGTAAAAAGTGAAGATAATGATGAATTTTCAATAAATAACACCTGCGTTAATATTTTAACCTGATTATCTCAACTATCTTAATTGTCTTAATTGTAGAATTTTCTAACTTTTGGAAATTTTTTATTATGTAATTGAGCAATAAAGTTTTCAAACGAGGTTAGATAAAAATAGTTAAACCGTTAACACTGTCTTCTCGAGATCATTAAAGAAAACTGTAACAAGTATTAATATTTGAAGCTGGAAAGTTAAGCCGGGAGTACGTAATAACGCGACGAGCCTGGTGGGTGTACAATTTTAAGTTTATAAAAATCGGGAAAACCTAATTATATCCGCAACAACATATGACAGACTTTCGCCGCGCCGGAGTTACTTTTTCTACATGAACTATAAAAATTATTCTGTGTATTTGTTCGGGGGGCATAAAAGAAACGAAGCAATCTCCATAATTTCAAATGTGGGAGGTCGGAAGAGGGCAGAAAAAGGGAAGAAGTGGATGTACAGGAGGGCCGGGCTTAATATAATTTGGCGATGAAGACCAAGAGAAATGCGCACTTTTTCGCGTTGAAGTGGCCGACGGGGAGCGGCGGAAATGTATGGACGTAACGGCAGATGTATTGTGGCGCGGTTTTTGCGGTGCAAAGAAAACGTAAAGTTGGGGATGTAAGATAAATCAATGTAATGAGGGATACAGGTCCTTATTATCGTCTGGCATCGATAGGAGTATAGAGCGGAGTGCGGAGTTCGCGAACTGCTCGAGCAACTATAGTCACAACTAAGTGAAGTTTGATCAATGCGAAGATGGTGCTGACACCAATAGGACTGTGATCTGTTCCTGTACTTTTCGAGACAATGGCGCACGCATTTCAATACCCGCTAAATTCATGTTGCCCATCCGATTTTTTGCCTAATAGGATGAATGCAGCAGTTAGGTTGTAATCCGATAGGAAAAATAATTGAATAATTGTTTGCATTTGTGTTATTTTTTGCTCTGTTTTCATTAAATGATGCGGATGTTCAATGGAAGTCCATTTTAGCAGAGCACTATTTTACATTTGGGAAGAATGAATCTATAAAAAAAGTTTGCCTGCAATTTCTACGTGGCGTTCGTACAAATTGCGGTTATTTTTATTTCGGCGTTGCGGAAGCGGTTTGGGGAGGCGGGATAAAACCGTATGATAGATTATTAATATGCACATGTTTCAGATGATACGTGCGAGATGACTGAGGGGATGAATCGGGGATATAAAACTGTAAGTCGTCCGGTGGCAGTGCCGGTCGGTGGAGTTAAAGTTAGAGTCTGCAAACAAGAACAGGGTGAAGCGGAGGGTTTCACGTCATCGATATAGAACCGGCTGACTTCTCTTCGTATGATTTATCGGTGTTCTGTCTAATATCCTCTAGGGCACGACCGGGACCGTTCTGTTTACACATGTCTTTACCCGGCTATAACTCACCCCGGGACGCGTCACGATCACCTTAAACTGCAATACCGGAAATGAAAGAACAAATAAAACACCCCGTCCTGCAACCGCCCGTAACATCCCCCGGCGGCGGCAGCTTACGCTTACGCGTCACACTTATCCCTCTCGTAGCTGCGACTTTGCGGAATTACTTCATCAGAGATGACTCGTGTTATGATGACAGATGAAAGGACTGTTTCCAGCACGCGTTTAAGGTAACTTCCTCCCCTTCGTGAAAGTAATTTACTAAAAACGCCATTATTTTAAAACACATTCAACTGTCGTTTATTAAATTGCTATCACGACACATATTGCATCACGAGTACGACTACACTACACAGATGCTAATTACATTTTTATATTAATGACGCTCCATTAAGCTTCTGCCCTCCGCCTACTTTCTCATTATAGCATCGAGAAAATTCAAACGACGCCCTTATTACCAATATGCGAGTCAGTGTCCTTGCAATATTCAAATATCATCCCCGTAATGCTCTGGATGTTGCGCGGGAGCTTCTGTTTCATGTGTTAAAGTGAAATTTTCCTCAATCCGAAAAGCTTACTCTTGCAGAACATACTTTTAAAATAGGTTTAGAGTTCCTTTCAACTCATATTGTAGAAGGAAAGTTGGAAGACGAATCGATTTACTACTTCGATATCATGTGTGAATTCTAGCAATACACATATGAGCAGGAAGACAAATTTGTGTTATATTTTTGTAGCCCGCTCCAGCAGCCAGGGAAGATCAGAGGCAGACCGCTACTCCTGCCGCGTGACAAACTAGCACTGAATATTTCAGGCGTATAATGCAACGTCGGGGAAATAAAGATGAAATGAAAGGAGGATCTTTTCCGGACCAAAAATAAACCTGTTTTTATTTAAGCACTTAACTGGTCTCCTGCGTCGCATTAGCCAGGTAATCGCAATTGATTTTCCTATACATTTTCAGCCACTGTTGCTCCTGATGGCTCCTTACTTTCACGGAGGGTGAAACTTTTAGGAATTTTCATCTTTACTGCCCTTAAAAAAGGACTTTATCAATTGCCGCTGTGTTTATGCATCGTAAAAATTTAATGGCATTTTGGAACCACTTCATACATCTACCGGGCGGCGCCGAGAATTTAATTAAGGATGCGCTGATTGTAGCTCCTCTGCATGAATAGAAGGGCGGACTGTCGTTTGTCTTCAGCGAGTAAGTGGGCCGCCCGCCGACCAAAAAAGCAACTCCGTTTTATGAGAATGCGGAGTGGGAGCGGACCAAAGATGCACGGCCACCGCACGCCGGGGCCTCGCTCCAGCCGGAATGGCGAGGGTGTCGGTGGTGGCACCGTTGGCAGTACTTCAGCTGGCGGATATTACGTATTCCGAGCGGCAATGTGTCACTCAGGAAGTAAACCCAGGACCGGTATCTTTCAAATGCCGCTTGAGGGAGCCACTTGACGACACTCATACGCCACCTCCGAGAATGCCCCCAGGACATGTACGTATGCCATTGTGTTAAAATAGATTTCAAAAACATGCCATCCAAAGAATATATACCATAACATATCAACATCTAGTGAACGATATAAAAGTCACGTTTCTTACACGACGATCTCCTCGCGAGAGAGAGAGAGAAAAATGGAACGGGAATAATAACGCCGCTTACCCTATCACCATCTAATCGCATTTACATCTGCACGCATACTCTTAATTAAATATGTTTAACGCGATTATACTGTGTCTCTAGCGATTCTCATTACCAATTCCACTAAACAATTTATTTCGATCAATACACGCCTTCTATTTCTTGTATTACCGTTTTTGGCACAAACGATGTGCCGTAACAGCTTTTATCCTCTATTAGTAACAATCATCTACACTTAAGAGTTCTTCGACAAAATTCCGGTTGTAGTTGATTCAAGTATCAAATATATGAAGATATTAGCATTGTTAGATTTTGGATACAAGTAGGCAGTGAATCAGAAAATTAAAGAAAAAAACTTTTTACTTTTCCTGTATGTGATCGTGAGTTTTTCAAATCAAAAATATGTTTTGAGGTATCCTGAGTCAAATCAATTATTTTTTAAATGTTTCTGTTTCTAATAAAAATAATGGTTACTACTTTAAAAAAATTCAATTCAGTGTGTCTATTTTTTTTGGCTAGTGTATTTTGAGAACCTCCAAAGATTTCGATCTGAAACATTAAAACTAAAGCTTTTATTTAGAAATTTGTTCTTGAGTTACGTGAAGATTTATTTTATACACTTAGAAAATAAAAACACTAACACTTTCTTCAGAAATTTATTTTATTTTGCTACTCGAAATGTACATAGCAAAATAAAATTAAATTGTGAAGAAAGTGTTAGTGTTTTTATTTGCCAAGTGTATAAAGCTTTTATTCCTTGTCAAAAGAAATGAAAAACTTTTAGCAACAATTTTTCATTTTGTCGTATTTAAAAATCAATATATTTTACAAAAAAAGTTATAGATAATTAAAATCTGAATAAAATTGTCTATTTTAAATCTCATCGAAAAGCTTTTAATAAATCAAAACAGTGCTTCTGATCGTGTGCATGAGTGTGTGCAGGGTGGCTAGGTGGTCCCTACCCCACCTTCTAATTAGTACAACATACCCGAGAGCTTTACTGAATGAATATTTGATTACGTTCGAACCACAGCGATAATCACTCAAATAGTAACACTCTCGCATTTGATTCAACAATCTGTATTGTTTTCATTTTTATCGATTGCTAATTATTTTTTCTTACAATTTTTCAAATACAACATTACTAATTTTAACGTCTAATATACAATAAAATAAACAGTAATGTCTGTAGGAAAACATAAAAAAAACTAGTGAAATATTTTAATGACAAATTTAAATAAATATTTAACTGAAATCAACAGTGGGAAAAAAGTCCATATGGCCAGCTTATGGTTGTTTGTTAAATATATAAGACATACCTTGCAAAATCTCAATTAGGTGATTAATAATTAAGCAATTTTAGCTTTCCTTGGAGGAAACAAAACTATCACGAAAACTTTTCATGTTTTACTCGGCACGGATTTTATAAATGTATGAAACACAATCGCACTCTCTCTAATTCAGCATTGGTATTAAATAGATATCGAGTAGTATTGGGATAAGTCATAAGAAAAATAATTTTTTCTGCTGTATTTAAGTAAACTTTTTCTATGAAGTATAAAAATAAAATTAGCAATTATAATCAATACTGTATGTAAGGGCTCGTGTTGTACATCGTTAATGTTAAATACTATTAATTAAAATCATGCCAGCAGGAATATCTACATCACTGAATACGGCGATTTGTTCTGAACGATAAAACGCGGATCATTTATAATACATAGCGACTCTCGGCGGCGGTTCAAAAAAAATTGCAGCAGGAACTGATTAGAAGTAATGTACATTATATTATAAATTGGGCCTAAAGGGAATTCGACTCCCATTAAATTATCTAGAGTAGCAATATCATATCAGACGGTAACGTGAATAACCAGATTATAGTGATAAAATAATATTAATATCAGCAAAAGTCGAAAATCGATGTATGGTGGCGGTTTAAAGGCCTTTAATGAGCCTCATGCTCGCCGAGAATACTCCATTGTGAAGGTATGCGCGTAAAATAATTTATCACGGGCACATATTGGATAAATATAAATTTAGAAGGCCGTTAAAAAACACGCGGCGCCGAATTTAAAGGCGAGCATTGTTCATCATAATAAACTTTAAAATTAGATCGGAAATCAATAGTGCAAGACTTAACGCCGGGACATTTTCCGTTATTACTTAAACATTGATAATAAAAATATATCGCTTCTGTGTTGCAATTTGCCCAACCGGTCTCGATCACGCGAACTTTCTTCCCGGTTGTAAATCAATGATGGTGTGATCAAAACTATTTGAGCAAATTACTAGACAGAAATAAAACAATTGCGAAACGGTGTGATAATTCAACAAGTTTTAAATCAATGATTTTAGCTCAATTATATTAAGGCCTATTAGGTTGTTTGAAATCATCATTTACTTGAAGAATATATATAATATTATTTGGAAAAATATGAATAGATTTAAAAGGATTAGATATATAAGTTATATAAACTGTTGTTTGTGGGAATTTTTTATAAATAAATATTAACTTTATATTATGAAATACTCATCAAATTTAAAGACAAAACTTATTCCGCAAAAGAAATACGAAACAATTGTCATGGTTGGAATATTTGAACAACAAAAATTTGGACGAGGATGTAAAAGTTAGGTCCGAAATGAATTCTTTAGAAATATTCGCGATTGCGAATCGGGGCCGGGAACGAACGGTGTAAAATTAACGTCGAATTTAGATATGGACTTGAATAGAAGGTGCAGTCGCAATAGGAAATATATGTAAATTGTTGACGTCGGTATAATTAAAAACGGGAGTCCGTGTGGAGTTAGTGGCACGTAGATTAATAAAAATTGCGAAATAAAAGGGAAATCGGTGCGTTCCAGAGGCGAATTTATATCTAGCGATTTGGCGTGTGTGCGGAATGAAATTTTCATATGATGATTTAGAGAATGCACGGTTGATTTAGTTTTTATCCGTTCACTTGTTACGGCTTTTAAAGTCGATATTTTTGTTTTCCCTTTTCGCCGGTTACCCGGTTAGCCGGTTAACAGGGTTTGGTTTTATTTATTCGATGCCGGGACGATCGTCGGGGGATATTATAATTTATATGTACGAAATAAAGTTTGCGTCAGTAAGAATTAATCGGAGAACTTTTACATAATTCACTACCAATTGCCCTCAGTAGGAGGGGCTGTCATTTATTTGCAGCAGGTAAATGGGCCGTAGATGATAAATTTAAAAATTCAGACCTCCTTCTAACCGTGTTTTAATGTAAAATGAGCAGCGGCGATTAAAATGTGAAGAATGCGGCGTTGTTTTGTTTCCGCTTGCATATTTTGTTTCGAGATTGAGCGGGGCTTAGGTGAAGGTTTAAAGATCAGAACGGTGAATTTATTGTATCAGATGCTGAAAATATTAGCATACGGTTCTTTGAATCAATATTTACATGAATAATAGCATAATAAATTTGTTCTCTGGGTAATTTATGGGAAAAACTTTATCTCAAGTGAAAAATAACGCTGCCGCCCATCCCCCCTCCCAGTGTATCCCGTACAAATCGTGGCTAAATATGGATGTAGACCCACTAAAATGCTGGTTAGATTAAATAAGGGGAAAAAAGTAAAGAACGAAATGGGTGTAGAATTATTATGACATCCTGTGCGTGCATGCGTTATGGAACAGGTAAAGGTCGCCGCATTACAGCGATTTCTTTCCTTCCGGAAACGGAAAGCTAGGCCGGAAATTGTCGCAGCGATGCCGCAACATAATACCTCATTAATTAATCCTTATTACCTAAAATTATCCTGTAATACTTACGAAGTTATGAGCATGCGAATGTGACGGCCAGGCGGTTTAAATATTCAGTGGCGAGGGATTTTTTCGGGCACGTTTTGATAATCAAGACCGTTCATTGTGGGTTTTAATTATACCCTTTAGGCCTATAATAATATAATATATTATTCTCGTATTGTACTTATCCTGTGAAAAAAGGGCCGCATGCCGGGCCTTTGTTTGTCGGGCTGTTTATTATCGGATCGCATCGCTATTTCAAATCAATAATAAACAGTTATATTATTTATTAGATTTATTCGCTATGTGTGGGATAAATTTTAATTGTGACATACATGTTTGTTTCCACAGCTCAATTTTCATTTCGATGTGGACAATTATTTCCTCTCTGGATGATCACGCACATGCACACGTGACCTCTATTTTAATGAATTTATTCGATGTTTACGAGCTCCAGGAATCTTTTGCGGAACCCTAAATTGTTATTAAAATCTATTATCCTATTTTCGATAAATATATTTCAAATATGACTAATAATTCTCCAAATAAAAACTTTTATAGATAATAGAATAGAACAAGGTTCATTTTGTTCGTTAAACGTATACACGCCAGAGTATTTACTTAAATTAGCTCGAAACCCCAAATACCGCCCCCACCGTACGGACCCCGCTTTTTGCAATGCACAGACTAGAACGTGGAACCGTAAAGTTGCACCCCGGATGTGCCGTAAAATAGTTAAAGGAAACATAACTGCCGCCCCCGAACACAATCATTTCAGGCTGCCCTCACAATTACGGAGACCGGCCGAACTGGAACCCCGCTCCTATTTTTCACGTACGACCCACCACTAATTTGTTTATTCATTCCGGATATAAAAAATAAATAAATATCCAACCTTTTGCGGGCAGAAGGGTGCGGTGGAAATGCGCGGAACACATGTCTACCCGTCCAAATTGTTTCTCGAAAAAATAACAGTCGGGAAGGAAACGTCTTTGCATTTTGCATATTCCCTTAAATAATTAATCCCCAGCCTTAAGCCCCCCACGGAAAAATGTATGAATATGTAAAACGTGTTCCGCCCACCTCACCGATTATAAATAACGAAAGGAGCATTCCTTCTCGCCCTTTAAATAATCATCACGCCCACCTAAGAGCCCCCCAATTAATTACGGCCGCCATATTAGAGTACCCGGTAAAATCCCGTGCAACCCCGCGAGAAATGATGCCGAATCTAATCGAACCACGATCTCTAATGACCGCAGGAGGCGTTTAGAAACCTTTTCGATACAAAACCTATTACGCCAAACAACCTACAAGATTTCCCATGGATATTAACGTATCAACTCGAACTTTATACACTAGAAAATGGAACAAAATGTTCGCGCTGTTTCAAATTTAATTACATCCGGCTAATAGACTTCCTGATCAGTGATTTTACGTGTAATAAATAATGTTAAAGTTGTATTTTTTATGGAATCAAAAATATCTTTTTAATAATATCCCATATTCACTCAATTAAATTCAAACCTTCAAAGCCAGGTGATAATTTTTACTTTCTCTTCATGTAGGAAGTTCTGTGATATGTAAATCCCACGTAATTTTTCTTGAAATTGATGTAAGAGCATTTGATTAGCCTAAGTAATTTTTTAGCAGCAATAATTTTTGGCTCTTTTATGATGTTGCATCAAATTAAGGCATCAGTTCATATGGCTGGAGATTGAAAGGTTCTTACTCCTCATCATCAAATAATTTTTAGATCTCTCATCCAGTCAATACTAATTGCAACTGAGGGATAAAATCGGTTCCTAAGACTCATCTATCTAAGCCAACAATATTTATGTTTCGCCTATAGGATTACAACACCACTTAGTCGATGCTTAAAGTACTATTGAAGAGTTTTGAGCATTTTCATGAAACATCTTGTTCATCATTTCGGTTTGTTCTCACTCTATTTTTTAAATTAAAAACTTCTTGAATCGATGAAAGTGAATGAATGAAAGTCATCGCCATTTCGATCGATCAGCGGTTTTTCCGAATAATCTGATCCACTCGACGGTCGTTCAATTCATTGACGGCGGGAAATTTTGATACACGCCTGCGACCTGTGGCGAATAATTCGCGCCATTCAGAGACTGAGCGCGGAATGCATTCTTCGGCAAATTGTGCATGCAGCTGACGATAAATATTGCCGGTTTTACTGCCTGCGGCATTGGGAAATTTTATAGTTCGTCGCGCATCAGAAATTGGTTTATCTATTAAAAACGTAATTCTATCGGGTACCAACAAGCGGCGTAATGATATGTTTCTGTATTAAGTGCCGGAAATGAAATCGAGTTTGCTATACAAATCCAATGGAGCTCTTTATAAAATCTAAAAGGCGATGGAGATAATTTTATGAATAAATAAAAATAAAATAACTTTAAACTGTATGTCTAACAAACACAAGATAACTTTTTATAAAAATAAAATAACTTTAAACCGTATGCACATCCCACACAACGGTATCAATTAAAGTGATGACTATTAAATTGATCAACGTCCATCGATAAATAATACCGCCATTTATAAAGCACGATAATACGATATTATTCATCGAAATAAATAGGATTATCCAGGAGTTTAAAAAAAAAGTGCCCATTGTGTAATAAATTTCGGCGTGATTTCATGAAACATTCATAATTACAAATACACACAAAAGTTTCGATTATAGCCTTTCGGTAATTTATATTTGACCTAATTTATTTATGCGTATGTGTATGTACGTGTGTTTTGTCGTTGCCGTGACCGATTTATCACACCGAAATACATATTTATTTCATAAGGGCCATCAATTATGTGTATAAAAAATGCGGCATACGTTTTTTAATATAAATGGAAGTGAAAAAGGAAATTTACAATAAAAAGTATTTCTTTGTTTTATATAAGAAATAAATTTTTCATTAGTCCAATAAACTATTTATCGTTTTAAAATACCCTTAACCTTTTCTAACAAGTAATTCCTTAGCCTAGCTTATTTTTATCATTACCTATTGAAAGATGAATTTTCCTAGCGTATTACTTTGAAAATAACTTATTCATTCATAGTCTTATAGCGTACTTTTGATTTTTTACTGATTTAATGTACTCTAATGATTTTTTTAAGTATTTTAGCGTATTTTTCGTCCTTTTTAATAAATCGATTTTTGGCCTAACATACTCTTCACCTTTTCCAAAAAATTGGATACTTTTGATCTATTCACATAAATAATCCTCTATCCTATCGTACTCTACACCTTGCCCAATAAATTATTCATTGTTATAACCTGCTTTTAACTTTTTTCCAATAATTTTTTTATTGGTCTAGTGTACCTTAATTATTCCCAATAAATTATTCATTAATTTAACGTACTCTTGACCTATCTTATTTTAAACAAGTTACAATAAAATAATTTTTGTCTCACGTAATTTTAACCTTTTCCAAAAATATGTCCATGATCTTAGAATATTTTTGACCTACTTCAATACATTACTGTACCTTCTCAATAATTTTTTTGATTACCCTAGCACATCTTTAGCAAACAAAATATTTTCGTAGCGTATAAAATGCTTTTGACCACTATAAATAATTTTTCTATTGGTCTAATAAATTCTAAACACAAAACTAATTAATTATTCATCATTATAAAACTCTTGATCTTTTCGAATTAATTGTACATTCCCCTAAAATATTTTTGATCTATACGAACTCATTAATTATTGCCTTCTCCTATAAGTGACCTTTCCCAATAAGTTATTCGTTGCATTAGTATATTTTTGGCCTTTCCAAAACTTATTTCATTGCTTTAATGCACATTTCCTATTTTTTTTATTATGTAAGCGTACTTTTCATCTTTTCCAAAAAATTATTTTTTGTCCTAACGTACTCTTGACCTCTCCTAGCCTATTTTTTATTAACTCTACGTACTCTTGACCTATACCAACAAATTATTTATTAAATGTTTAATTGTGGAGGCGTTTACTTTGTGGTACATCTTGAATATACTGGAGAAAGAAAACAGGATCATTTTGTTTCTCCAATTATTTATTATGCCAGCATATTTGATCATTTCCAATATGTTGTTCATTGTCCTAGCGTACACTAACTTTTACAAATAAATTTTCCATTGGTTTAGTGTACTTTTGACCTATCCAAGTTAATATGTATTGATCTACCATCATAAATAATTTTATGCTCTACTTGAATATTTTCTAAAAAAATCTAATTTCCTAAAAAAAATTCCATTGTCATAGAACACCCAATATATAATTTTATGGCCTAGAGTAGTTTTGGCCTTGCTCATCAAATATATAACTGTCCTAAAATATTTTTGGCTTATCCTTATAAACCTTTTCTAATAAATTTTTCCTTGCCCAATAATAACGTTACACTGAACATTCCCAAAAAAAATTTCTTGGTCCTAGAGTACTCTTGAGCTCCCCCAATAAATAATTCATTGATATAGCAAATTTTCCTAACAATATTTTTATTGCCTTAACGTAAACCTGATAATTATGAACGAATAATTATTCGTAATCAACTGTTTCTAAAAAAGTTTTTAACTGCCCTAGCCTACTCTGCACCTATCTAAATAGATTATTAATTTTCTTCTAGTATCTTTAAACTTTCCCAGTAAATTAGTTATTACCTAGGCATACCTTTGATTTATGCAGATTATCCTAGAATAATCTTGATTTTTATCCAATGCCTTTTTTTCTAGAAAACATATTCCTTGGCTAAGCGTATTCTTGGCATTTTCTAATAAATTTTTTATTAGTCTAGTGTGCTATAGATTTTCTCAATAAATTATTCTTTGCCTTAGCGTCCTCTTAACCTTTCCCAATGCATTAGTCATTAACCTAGCCTATATTTAACCTATCTCAATAAATTATTTATTGTTCTAACGTACTCTAGACATTTGCCAACTACTTTATGCTTTTTTCTAATGAATAATTATTTGTCGTATTGAGCTGATTATTTTGGAAATAACATTTTCATTGCTTTGGCGTACTTTTATCCTTTCCCAAAAAAATATGTATTTGCTTAGCGTAATATTGACTCTTCTCAATAAATAATGCATTGCCTTAGAGCACTTTTAACCAATCAAAATAAGTTATTCATTGCCCTAGCATACTCCTCACATCTTCCAGCAACTTAATCAATGTCTTATCGAGCTTCCTTTTTTCTAAAACGTATAAATTGCTTGAGCGTACTTTTGTACTTTTCTAATGAATTATTTAATTACTTAACGTTCTATTGACTCTTCCTAATAAATAATTTATTACTTTAGCGTATTTTGGACCGATTGTCATTGAAAGTTATTCAAGAAACTATTTATTGTTTTAGCATACCCATCGCCTCTTCCAGCAATTTATTCAATGCCTCATGGAACTTTTGATCCCTTTCAATAAACGTTTTATTGGTCTTAACTCAATCTTTATCTATCTCAATAAATTATTTATAGTTTTAGTACAACTTTTGCCTTTTCAAAAAAATATGTATCGTACTCTTAACCTATCCCAACAATTAATTTAGTGTCCTAGTGCACTTTTGATCGTTCCTTATATGTAATTTTTTATTCAAACTACTATTAAATATTGGGCTTTTAATGTCCAATCTTTCAAAAAATTTGAATCTATTTATTAAGTGAAATATATTTTAAAGCTGTGCTAATGAAATCAGGAGATTTAAACATGTTAATACCTTATTATTTCATGAATTTAAAAATACCCTTCAATAACATATTCGTTTATTTTATTTGCCTAGAAAAATTTTCATCGGTTTAAGGTATTACTTATTTATTCCAACAAAATTTTCATCATTCTAGTATAATCTAGGTCTTTTCAATATTTATACATCACTGTTGATATATCAAAATAATGTATTCGTTATTCTAGCGTACACTTGATCTTTCCTAATTTCCTTTTGTTGTCCTAAAGTAACCCTTGGCCTTTTCCAATAAATTTTTCTTTGGTACAGCGTACTCTTGACCTATTCCATAGTTTATTTATTGTTCTAGGTACTCCTTTCCCAATAAATTAATTCTTTGTCTATTGTCCGCTTGACCTTCCTCAATAAAATTACCGTTTTATCTATTTCAAGAAATTATTCATTATCCTAGTATAATCTTGGGCTTTTCAAAAAAAAAAATTTATTGTCCCAGCGTACTCCTGACCTATTCTAATAAGTTATTCATTGCCCTGACCTTTCCCAACAAATTATTCATTGCTCTAGCGTACTCCTGACCTTTCCTAACAAATTATTCATTACCCTAGCGTAGCCTTGACCTTTCCCAATATGATTTTTATTGGTCTAGCGTACTCTTGACCTATCCCAATGCTTTATTTATTATCCTATCGTACCCTTGACCTACCTTAACAAAGTAATCATTACCCTAGTGTACCATTGACCCCATAACCTTTATCCTTGAATACTCTTAACCTTTCCCAACATATAATTCATTGCCTTAGCATGAACTTTCTCATCAAAATCCCTATAAAGGGAGAGATTTTTTAAAGTTCGAAAAAAATTAAACACAGTTTTAAAGGCATGCCATCTTCTATCAAGTTGCTTTAGATATAAAAAAATGTTTTCCACCAAATAATTCTTATTAATTATCCTAGACAAAGTTCACCCATTCCTCTTGGAACACGTGATATTCCTCATTCACTAATTAGGAAAGGATATACGTTTAAGTGACTAATTATTTATATTTATTGAATTAAGGCGGAACAAAGCCACCGCCGCGAGGGTTAATGTTCGCGGTGTAACTTCCTCCTTTAGAAATAATATAATTACATATCATTTATTATAAATTATTATAAACGTAATTAATGACAAAGAAAATAAATAAAATACGAAATATTGCTACTATACAATAAATATCTTTAAATAACTGATTGAGAAGAAAAAAAATCCTAGGAATTTTTATTCTAGGTGAGGTTATCAATAGTATAGTTATCAGCCATTAAAGATAAATAGAATTATGAGAAATAAGAATGGAAATATAAAGAAAGACGTAGTGAATGGCCAGAGGGGAGTAAATATAAAAAAAAAGAAAAGAAGTAGAAGAATGTAAGAAGGGAAGAGATGTATATGAGGAAGATATACCTGTGTCCTTATTTTGATTGATCTTATTCTAAAGAAACATGAAGAGATGAAAAGGCATTGAATAAGAACATTTATATAGACTTGGCATTCTTATTAAGATATCTAGAGGTTTAGCATGTTATTATTATTAAAACAGTGTTATGAGTATTATTTTAATCTGACTGCAATTATCCTATGAGATAAGATCCTGTTGTTCCGAGCTGAAAACGAACACGCCGTATAACTTCCGGATGATGCATTTTCTAAAATTCACGAGATAAATCTGAAATAATAGGAAACCCAACGCCCGATTTCCCGGCGAGCCCTCTGATAGTTCAACTCGCCCTTACATTATTAACTATAGTTTATCTTATTCTCGCCCGGAGCGCAGCACGGGTATGCAGAGTGAATCTTTTTAAATCCCCCGGCTAATGCACAATTTTTCTTAATTAAAAAAAAGGTTTGCACGAAAGTGATAACACAAATACACTACTTTTTTAGCGTTAAACATTTTTAATTTAAAACGTCGGGGAATCCCGTTTAATAAAGCCTGTCTGTTAATTGTTTCATTCCAGCATGCGATATTTACCAAAATATAAATTAGGACGGCGGGCTTTGACAAAAACTCGCACGGACCGGCGGCGTCCTACGGTTAAAATGTGTAAATGGAAGATGGGGCGGTTAGTGTGAATGTAGATATTAAAGTATACGCATCCGCTGATTTACATCTGATAAACAGGTAAATACAATAAACTGCTACGCGCGGGATCAACCCTTGTTTATCTATTTTATGCGGGCACTCGCGACGGAATGTTTATTTGCAAAAGTAACAAGTATGCAAAATTCTGTTCCATCAAAATTTTAATACAAATTGCACGTTTCCCGTAAAGTCGAATTTCCTAGGAAACGTGCACGTAACGCCGGTGTACTGCTTATTTACATGTATACCTCTTTCCGGGAGCCGGAAACCACCCCTCGCGCATTTAAAAACTCGAATCGAGTGAAGCGTAATTGATCGCACACTTACGAATTGATTATATTACGTTTGATAATATTATTTAATCAATAAAAAAATATTAATTTGATATTTGTTGTGATTTTCTTGTTGTTAAGAGTTTCTAAAAAAATAGCTAAATAAATGCCCTACAAATACAAAAATCGAAGCGATTCCGAAATAGAAGACCCTTGTGTTGTTCTACGCCTTCCATAGCCCGGAAGCACACATCGCGATCGCGATCTAATTATACAATGTGGACGGTTTAAGTATTTTTCTTAGATTTCAACGGGGGTGGTCGTAAAACATAAGCCCTGCTTTTGAAGCCAAGACGTAGGAAGAGCGCATTAAGGTCCTGATATAGAAGTAATTATACGGGGCCATTCTACTTCAAATAAAATTATGTGATGAATTATAATTGCGCATGTACGGGGAAGCGTTAAAAATATAATTAGAGTAACCCGCGGGTATAATTATATTTATTCACGGGACCGAATTACATGAAAAGTAATGCAGATATTTAATTTCAAGTAATATCTTAAGAAGCGGAGAGACCGGTGTAAATAACTCCGTTCGGGTTTTATTTAATTTGCTCCCGTTATGTGCTGAAATGGATTCTTGAATGATATTAGATATAATCCTTATTGATTATAGATAGCTGTGAATGATATTCCTTCCTTTGTGCAGACCGAAGAGGTTTTCTTGTCTGTTATGTTAATAATAAATTATTAGAGGTATTAGTTTTTCCGTTTTCAATGCGTTTATCAAATAGTCAGGAGTTTAATATTGCTGGGCGAATAATAGGTTTTTAAGGCGTTATAATAAATAAATTGCGTATTGTGCACGTTTTGATTGGTAATCTGCGAAAACACGAATAGAAGCGCCGACAATAGCCGCCGTTTTGGAAATTTCATATTTCACTTTTTGTCTGATCATCACATATTACTTGCGATAGAATCTTTTATCGCGCTCGCTCTGCTTTATTCTCCGACAGCGAAATAATGATTAATTAATCCTCGACGCAATCAGGTTCGTTATTAATTTAATAAAATAAACAATAAATCTGGAACGGTTATTCATTTAGAATATCCGATCAGGAGCCCCCCTACACGAGTATACGGCTAAACGATCGGATGGACATTTTCATCCCCTTCACGTTAATCATTCCATATTCATCACCGGCAACCACCTACAACACCAACCATATAACGATCCGCCGAGGCAGCGTTCTAAATGTTATAAAATAAATCTTCATGAATTTATAAATATTTTAGATCAAACGAAGGCATTCCCTATCCCCGTTATTTATTTAGACGCTCATTAATTCATACGCCCGTCATAAAATCACTACGGCAAAACATCTACCACACACCAACTAATAAATTACTATTATCCGCCTCCATCTTTTTATATTTCCATTTTACATTCAATTTTAAAATATTTAAAATATCAAGAGCCCCCGTACACTGTAAACCAACTCGTAACTCACGCACATAAAACCCGAACATTAAAATGATATTCCGCTTTAATGCATAAATAAGTAATCTCCTCTATGGTCTTACCAACGCACTAAGCCACCATCAAGTTCCCATCAACTCTCTTGCAAATATGTGTACATTAGCTTCATTAATTTCAAACGATTTAAACGACATTAACAAATTACCATATCCTACATGTAATTTCGACAATTTCTTTAATAAAAATTATAACTGGATTCAGTTATTGAACTTGAAGTAAGTAAGGAACAAGATTTAAGATTGAAAGTGAAACGCCGCTTATTAAATCGCAATATTCGCATTACGGCTAATTAAAATCGCGAAATAAGTACGGCGGAGTGTTTTTATTCGAAATTTAATAACAATATTTACTTTATCGGTTAATTGCACAAGTCTGCAAGTGGGTTTAATTAAAAGTTTTTCGAAAATAATTCCGACACGTGCCGTTACTTTGCGGACTGCAACTTTCAATTTCACATTCGCCTATTTATCGAATTAAGCGTCTAAACAGCGGAACATGTGTTGCACCATACACAATGAGGGTTCAGAAAGCAATTATGGGGGTGGCAATAAGTCATCAGTGCCGCAGAATTGAATTCGGCTTGTGCACCGCCGTTTGTTTTTGTTACTGTTCCGCTGCGACTCGACCTCCCCACTTATACGGGTTTGTCTCTTTTTTATTCCAATTTTTTATGTACATTCTTTACTGCACTGGACTGTTTTCAAATCAGATTTATAAGTTTAATTAATATTATTAATATTAATACTGAAATAATCAAACATAAAGATCATCAAATATGTTTAACGCATAATCTTCTTGAATTTTGCCTCAAAATAATAATCCATCAATACATTTGTCCAAATTCCCAGAACAATTCAGCCAGCAAAGATAGATTTTTTATATTTCCACCTTTATCTATAGTCCTATTGACCTATAGTCCAGACTAATTATTGCCTATTGTTTATGTTTCATGTAATTGTCTGTAATTTGTAGTAGAATTTATATAATAAATCATTTAATAATGGTACTAAACTTTTCTAATTATTAAAAATATTAATAAGGATTAAATTTTTTAATATTGTAATATCTATATATGGTGAAAGCGCCGGGTAATATTTCACTTAAACATACACTAATCCTTTATTTCAAATCCTAGCAAAAAAATAACCAGTTTACATAAATCTGTAAAGGCCTAGCTGTGTGAATTCAAATATTTGCTCACATAATATAACATAGCTTTTATACATATTTGTATAATTTTAATTTTAATACCGTTAACTATGATTAAATATCGAACCGCTATGAAAACCGCAATATGTAAAATAACTTGATCAATTTCAGTGTTTTTACGAATAACCTAATAAAAAACGATGATTAAGGTTTTAAATCAGTACATCACATGTTTGAAATTATTAGTTATAGCTTTAAATCCGTTATTAATTATCAAGAGCTTTACATAAATCTAAATCGTATTGTTGTACGTGAATTGGAAAAATATTTGACCCAGTTAGAACCACATTATAATCGAATTGATATTCGTATGTGATTAAATGTATTAAATGCTCTAATGAAAGCACATCATATCGAATGATTATTGTTTATAATGAACTGAATACAATAACAATTACTATGGCGTAGCTTTATCCAACACTAAACATGAGTGCGTACGAGCTGAAATAAATTTAAATCGGTTGACGTAAATTGCGGAATTATGAGGATTAATAGGTGAAAAGCATTCTGTACAAAACGATGGTGATTAAATCCGGGAAGAAGCGAGAGATTAAGTGAATTCTTCTTATAGTTTACCACCATTAAAAAAAACAACGAGGGAGTGTAATTGATATTCGCCGTGCTTTGTACTGTAAATTTCTCAAAGGGCAAACTTAAAAACCTTTTTCGCATTTCACACTTCCATCGTCTATTGCTAGCAATAAATCCTACCTCGTTTACTTTTTCTTTTGTAATTAAAGACTAATTGAAAAGGAAAATAAATGAAAGTTCTCGTCTATTGGAAAAAGTGGAAACATCAAAATTTATCATTCCTTTTAAGTAAATTAAAACTCCGGAAAATAAATATGAGGATTTAATTATAGTTAACAGAACATTCACTTGAATTATCGTTTGGGAACTTTGCATTTGCATTGATACGTTGAGATTCGCAATAAAATTATTGATGATGGAGTCGAAGTAATTAACAGAGCATCGCTAGGAATTATTGAAATCTGATGCCTCAAGGATGTCGTGGCATCTATTCCCCGACCGCGACAAGGACAATAAAACAATGAATGTCTGCAGGCAAGTTATAATTTGACTAATTTAATGAGATCAGTCCTATCTCATCAAGTAATTAAGGATGTTGCAAGAATAAAGAAATGTAATAATAGGTATTATTTTAATAAACTCCCATCCTTTATGTGTTTTGTTGAAATTTTAGTGTATCCTACCCAATATTTAGAGTCGTCAATTATTTATGCCTCCGTGACGGATCCCGGTGAATTCTAGATCCCGTATACTGCCTACATTGTCATAACGCCCTTTCTATTATGTATGAAGGCTCTACATACAAAAAGGAAGCATAATATTTTTGAGGGCTATTTGGAAATTCCACCAGCGCATCGAATTTATAACCTATTTGATATAACGCCCCGTAGAAACAAGAAAGAAACAAAATCCTCTAAGTGACGTAATTATATTTACATGTTAATCGCGAGAGTGAATTGAGACCCCACGTAAACGAAGTACGTCTTGGGATTTAAGGAAGGGAAATATTCCGAAACAAGAAACAAAAAAAAATAACAGACACACAAAAGGGACGTTTAAATATTTTCTCACGTAACACTTTGATCGTGGATTGAATGGTGCGTGAATCAACTCGGAATTAATATTTGATTCCACTTTTTTATAAACCCGGAATAATATTTGCGGTAATCGATCGCTTGTAATTGAGAAATACCTGAACGCGGCCATTTTTACCGGTCTCTGATTGTCTACCTGGTTCCGTTGAAATTAATAAAAAATTTATTGCCTCCGCTGAAGAGTTCATCGAATAAATTCCACTGTGTTTAAGTAGAATTCAAATATACTCCACTGTGTTAAGAGCTTTAACTTTGTTTTATGACTGACATTTATAAATAAGACCTTCCATTTTTATTCGAGCACAGAATAAATGCTATACATTTATTATTACTTGGTTTCCGGAATAATAACTTACATACACGTACACATACTCGCATTTATTTAAGAATAGAGACATCAAATTGCATCTTTGTACGGTCTCTAATGCCCATATATCAAAACAATGGAATGTAATTTTTTTAAGTAACAAAATTACTATTTGCTTGGCGCTATCTATTAAATTAAAATGCAAATGTGAATACTCACTCTATTCTTTTTTTTAAAATATATAATTAATATTAAAAATAGTTTTTTTTAAGTGGATTACAACATAATACCGGTTGCAATGAGTAATTGCTTAATAACTTAATAATTTAATTTATGGGTTAATTTATATGATATACACAATAAATATACAATTTAAAATAGAAATTATTTGTGCGAATATTTAAATCATTTAATTACCCCGGCGCATCCACCATTATTTAAACAGTATAATATATTTTAAATATTTCGATGTAAATGAATAACACAATCATATGTCAAATTTAATTTAAAGATAAATTAAGAACGTATCCGATGCGTATATCAATCAATTATAGATTGAATTTATCATTAATTAAATATTAACTTTCGATGTTGTTGTTGATCATTATTATTGCAAGAAGCAGTCTCCGCGTTCAAACGTATCCTTTCCGAATTTTCTAGCGACGTTTAAAATCTCTTTGCCCTTGCCGGGATTTAGGAAAATAAACGCACACGAGTAGAACATAATATATAAGTTTTTATTCAAGATGAAACATGATAATAGGAACAAACAGATAAAGTTACAGGATTTGCTTTGTCGGATATAATCGTAATTCTTATGGAATTTGTCTGTGAATATTGAAATAAAACAAATTTATTTCGCGTTGCTTTTATGCCTTTCGGAAGAAAATTAGATTAAATCTTCTTTTGCGTGTTTATCTACGATAGGGATCATTTGAAGATAAAAAAAAGAAGCGGATTATATGAAACATCGGTTGTGCTGTTAAATATACAATGCGTTTAAGTGTATAGATTTTTTTCAATGTGGCTGAAATATTTAAAAAAAATTACACGTGCAATGTATATATTTTATTTCTAAAAATAAAAATATAAAGAATTATTCTAAGCCTAGTGACGCCAAATTAGCTGTAATGTAAAAAAAGATGCTGAAACCATAAAAATTATATTAAAGAAAAACCTACATGCTTAAACACAATAAATAAAATAAAGATATAATTAACTATAGTACATGCAACATTAAATATGGTATGGAATTAAAATTTTAAAAATTTGATTTAAATATACCCAGGTGCATCCACCATTACTACAAGTATATTTAAGTTGATGTAATTAATGTCGATAGAATTCTTTATATTATTTAAATAAAATTATTCGTTACATACAAATCAACTAGCATGAAATTAATAAAATATATTTGAGCCAAAGCACCGTTCAATATTTCAAATGGACGGAACTAATCCATTTGTAAAATGTGTTTTTATTTTTTTTATTTTGGCACCTATTAAAGCCTTTTCCACGCGCTATTTAATTTTCGTTATTTTATAAAATACCGTAGAAATATTAATTTATGACTAATACCATTAATTTTTGGGATGCTGCACATAATCTTTAAATAGGGAGTTTCATAAATTTTTAAATCATAGAATAGAGTGCAGCTTTTTTTATATGCCGATTATAATAATGCTTTGCATTTTTTATGTAATTCTATTGATTTTTTAAAAATGTTATTAAATTTAAATCCGAACGCAAGTATGGATGTTGTGAACATGATGATTAATCCATAATTATTGTTAGTGTGTCCTTGTCTGGGTTTAATATAATTAAAGAAACATTTAAAATTTTAATGGAAATAAAAGTGCAGGTCTGATAATTAACAAAGGATGAGATATATCGCGATGATCATAAGGAAATAATTCGGTTTGATTGGGTGGGATTAGCCGTTAAATGTGCGCCGGCAATAAAACAATTCAATTTCGATTAGCTTTTAGTGTTCTTAAACCTTATGTGCAGGGGATTTGTGTTAGTATTGAATAAAAGATGTGTCACCTAAGGATGAATTGTAGTTTGTAGGTGTAATTTAATTAATTTTATTACAGTCCGTTATCTCATCTAATTCAATGGGCTTGTGAGTGTGTGAGTGTATGAGTGTGAATGACCACCGCCGTGCGGATTTGATATTTCGATGGGGTTTTCAAGATGCGTCTCTTGTATGCAATTAGCGTCGTCCGCCTTGAGGGTTGAAGCTAAAGTTGAATAAAATCAACTGGCCAGACGGTACCTTGCACCCCAGATCAATACAAATGCCTTCTAATGCGCCAATATATCTGCCCAACGTGTTACTGATTACTTTTCCTCTCCCAACTCACTTTTCTAATGCCTATAGTTCCGCAGGTCCCACTTTCCCATTCCATTCCCAGCCGCCACATCCGAAGCTATGGTCACGAGGCGCGTCTCCAAACAGAACTTGTTACTTTCGGCTGTTTTATTGCACTGCTTTCATTTCTATAATCTGTTTATATGGTCCAATGTCCCTTCTATGCCATTCGTTGTTATTATTTGTTTCATTGTAATGCGGCAGGGCAATCCTGCGGCCGGATCAGAGGACTAGGGAAACCACTTTTTTTTGTGATATCTGAACAATTGCTGAGCAAAGCGAGCTTTGATTAATGTCAGGGATTATTTGTAATGTAGGTGCATGAAAATGGTGACAACATATTAAACATTAGATGTAGTCAATATATTGCGAGGAGTAAATTTCCTCCTTAGACGTAGGATAAGCAACGATAATGTTAGAATTAAACAAGTTGCACCTACACCCTCCCGTGTTCATATAAGAGAATAAATTAAATGAAGACGTACGCTTCCTTTAAAGTGCGGATATATTTCTTGTAAAGCTTAAACTCCGGTTGGTCTTTCTGCATCAAATACAGGAGAGTAGGGAAGGTGAGCCCTTGGTAAACTCCTTCGGGTTTGGGTCGGCAGCATCGTTGTCTTCATTCAGAATTACGGTGCAAGTTAATTTTGAGGATAATAACTATTTACTTTATGTTGTAGTTGTTAGCCAGTTCCGCTCTTCATTTGGAAATAGTTTAATTAAAGATGCCGCCGCCCACGCTCGTAATCCATTTTACTAATCTTCGAAGGAAAGAATCGTTCCCCACACCAGCCACTCTTTTTCCCTTATTTCCCCGAAAAACAATAAAGCACGAGGATTCGAGTTCAAGCAGCATTTATTTTTCCAGCTCTTGCTCGCAGGCATATGAAAATTATTCATCTTGACATAAAACAAGTTCCCGCGAAAGTAACCTCGTTCTTATGGGATGTTAACAGTGACGGTGTTCCCGCCACACCTACCCCGGGGCCTTACTTTTGCTATCTCACAAATGCATATATCCCGCAAGTAAAGGGCACAGGGTCAGCCACTTGTCTTCACAACATTCCCGGTGGCTGTTGTCACCATAGAACGTCGTTCGCACGCCAACCTCGCCCTTCCGAATATCGAGCCGGTAATTACCTCACTTTAGGGCACAAAACAATTACCGAGGCATTTACTCATTCATGCAAAATCCATTCATTAACTACCCTCACACACTTCGCGGCCGATTCAAAATATCCGTAAAATACTCAGGACCCAAAGAAAACCGCAGAACGCTGCTTAAATTGCATGTTCCCATAATTAATTTGTATTCAGAACGCGATCGATAAATATGAAGCACGTCCAGATGAACATGTGCCACTTTTAGAGGTGCAAATCTGTTGGATTCATATTGCAAAGTAATGCTATTTTCAACTATTTTCTTTTTATCTCAAAAACGGGATCCATGTAATAACGTTGTATGGGCCGCGATAAAAATTCCGGAGGCGTCTTTTTCAGAACAATGCCGGCGATAAGAGTGTAGCCGTGCCCTGGATGTGTTAATTGTACAAAAAAAAGAACATTGTAGATGTTAATGCCCGTGGCCGTTGGTCAGTTTATGTCATGTGGCCGGAGAGAGGGGTGTTTTGTTGGATCAGAGCCGAGCGGAAGAATTGCGCAACGACCTCCTTGTGCGGCATCTGGGCCATGTAATTTAAAATTTTTATTTGATTGTAGTATATGGAGAGAGGTTCTACACTGTGCTCTTCTTTCATCTGAGTAAATTAAAAATGTAATATTGGACATGTCGCGACTCGCTACGGCGCTGCCGTCCGAGTCCTTAAAACCCTCAGCGAAAATTATTACTGTTTGACATTCGCTTCAATAAAAATGTATAATACATTTACGGCGTTTAATAAATAATTAAAATTATTGGATGAATATCATTAACATTTTTATCCTTATCTAATATTAGTAGAAAATAAATATTCATAACACTATTACAGACAAATAAATAATAAAGACAGATAATACATCATTTACATAATAGAGTTTATGAATATAAAATTTTATAGCTTTAGTTTCTTGTTTTCTTGTAATTAAATAATTTATTTATTATTTATACTATTTAATACTTTTTCATATTGAAATTATTAAAATCTAAAACTGTGAGCTTAATTTTTTATACTAAAAAATTTAAAATATAATTTTAAGCTATTTAAGAATTGAAAATACTACAATTTTAAGGCAAGAACATTTTCTTAAATTATTATGTCCTATCTAAATTTCTAATTTAAATTATAAATAAAATAAATATGTATTGTCAAACAATTAATAATTTGAAAATGAAGAAGTGACATTTATAAATGTACAGTAATTTTCCCTAATTATCCAGCAGTGAATTGTACTAGTACCTCAGAAAAACAAAAATATTTGACGGTGCCACTGCAGTAGGACACCGAGGTCTCATTATGTAAGTTTGTGTGTATATTACTGCATGCAGACAACCATACAATTACAGAAAACGCTTCCTGATTTTCATACTCTGACGCTGCAGCAAAGTGCGGGGCTTTCATATTATTATTATTTATATAGAATAAAAGTAAATGCGAATACGGTTTTAATTACCCTATGTCTTTCACGTGCTTGCGCTGTTTAAATATTGAAAATTTAGAGAGACCCGGGCACGTTTCGACGTTTAATTTCTGGGAGGGCGGCGTGTTCCGCCCTAAAAGAAAAGCCGATTTTATATGTTACAAGAGAATGATTGGTGTATGCTTTATATCTAATATATATCATAAATCAGGACTAGTTCGAGGAAGGGATAGGAAGAGGCTTTGGGCCACGAAGCAAAGGGACAGTAATGGCAATAGAGTAAGATCGGCGGTGCAGCAATATTGTGTAAAGCAATAGGGACGGGCCATTGAAGGAATACTCGGAAATAAAGGAAGTGGATGATGGCAAGTGGTGCGGGGAGAGTGCAAGATCTCATTTTCCCTAAGTCACTTCACTCCCCTGAGACCTGCAGCCGCAACACATCGCAGCTTACTCATGCAAGATAATATATTCTGTACACAACACAATAGCTCAGTTGTTAATGCCGTTCTCTGATCACGGCCCGATAATCGATTGCATCGGTTCGGGATGGTACCAGGGATGCAGACACTTACAAGCATACCTGTGCAGCGATGGATTTTAGATGTGGAGTAACAATATAAGTACAAGAGCACAATAGAAATACCTCCATTTAGTATTCAATGCCACGCCTTACAGGTACGAGGATCTCGATCAAGATTATGATCACGGCAACGGGGCTGCAATAATGCAGGATGTACCGAACGCACACCTT
This sequence comes from Ontholestes murinus, assembly GCA_963969525.1. Classification (NCBI taxonomy): domain Eukaryota; kingdom Metazoa; phylum Arthropoda; class Insecta; order Coleoptera; family Staphylinidae; genus Ontholestes; species Ontholestes murinus. The sequence continues at coordinate 1,983,178 of OZ018399.1, read as the reverse complement.
CTTTAATAATAAATTAATAACGGGGACTAACGTCGCTCTCATCAGTTTCATCGGGTTCATCAGGCTCGTCAACTTCATCAGCGGAATTTAGAGCGATGTAAGCTGTAGCAATGCGATCCGATAACAACACCCTTACTTATCTCATGTAGTGTACCTCATGGTGGTGTCAGTGTGCATGAATAAAATATATTCAGTTTGTATTGTTAAGTGGAGACGGAGGGAGGTACGAGGTGTAGGTTTTTGAACTTTGCAGTCCTGCCAGACACGATTGTATCTGCAATAAGAAACGTATGACGCTAACACATGTACGCCAACATAAACTTTAATTTTCTGTATCCTTGCTCGGTTGCGAGTTGACTCCGAGATTGGCTCGTTTGGTTGCCGCCGTGCAAAAATCTCGGCTATATCTCCAGGGGGCACGGGAATAGCGATATACATCGTCTCCGACGACTTACGCTGCCCTTTTATGGATTTCCTTTGTCCTGTTCGTGTTTTCGTTTTCGGGACAAGTGTTCCGGTTTAAAGTGCTCCTCCGAGTTACTCGTCGGCCAACCCCCACGTGAGCCAAGGGGATAATCGACCACTCGCACCCCCGCGATTGCAACAATACGCGCTACCATTTTATTTATGTAAATGTCTTTTCGAAAATATGGAAGTTAAATTTTAAATAGTCTCTTTACGAGTGGTAGCTCGCTGCTGCCGAGCCGAAGTACAACATTATACTTTCATATTAAATTCTCTTATAGGCCGCTCTTTATTCCTCTAACGCCACCCACAATTCATAGGAAACTTTCTAACTTTTTGCATGTATATTACGTTACAAATTCACATTTTGTAAAATGCACATGTTTGCTACGTGATCCTGTTTCTGTTCCTGCTCCCGTTCCCGTTCCCGTTCCTGAATGCCTTTAGCCACTTGCCCCGGGCTGGGTGTAACCCATCCTTTCTAGTTGCAGGTGCTCTGGACACTTCTCGGTTCCCTCCCTTATTGTTTCCACGAACGTCTCTACTACATGCACATTTGTGAGAGCTTGTATTGCACTTAACTTCCCCGCAAAAAGACACCAGGCCACACCCGGTTCCCTTTAATTAATCTAATCCAATCTTACAAACGCGTACGGCTTGAATAAATCATGTATTGATCAGGGCTAAACTTGTCGCTGCATATGTTTTCCAGAAGTTCCTACAACTTCCCCATCAATATGTAATGCGTACAGACCGGATTTCGTCTCTCCAACTAGCTTAAGGAAACATTTAGCGAAACCCCCCAATAAACATATAATTTCAATTAACATTCATTATTTGCTCATAAAAATAACGCCGCCATCCCAACAGGGTAATTTATAATTCATCACATATAGATCCATCAATCACTTAACGCAGTATTCTATTTTTATTTATACCTCTGTCAATATATCAATAAATTTTTATTTTGCCCGCGACTTTCGCTGCGCCATTAATCAAACGATTAATAAAATTCACGTTAGGAAACCTAACCGAGCCCTCCCAACTTTCCATACATAAATATAAACACATCAAAGGGCCCGGCAACTCCGAATCGATAACAATAAAACAAAAAAAAAAACAAATACATCAAAACAAATTACTTCCGCCAAACCCTTTAAATCCCGTCTGGCAAAAAGCTCGCTCAGAAAGAACTTTCCCAAATGCATAGCGCATTATTCCCCCCCACCAAATAATTCATCGAGTGCCAATCGAAAACAAGGAATTTAATAATGCACAACATAATTAGCACAAACAAAATTAAACGCATGTATTTTGTATTACCACCGAATGACGTCATTAAACTTTCATTTGTTATGCGTACCGTTTATATATGTAAGCCCTGAACTGGTGTTAATTTTCCCGTTCCATTATTCATCATCTTTTTATTTATTCAATTACATAACGACAATCGTATTAGTGTACGCGTGCAAAAATAATACACCGCGGGAAATTTCAATTTCGGATTCGGTTTTTCGCGCCAACGATTGGTAGAATTTTTTTTTGTTAGTTTCTACTGCACCCGCTCTTTAATTTTCAAATCTGGTTAATTCATAGATGAGCGCGAAAGCGACGCCTTATAAATTTTTCAATCCAAAACTAGGATTTCCGCGCTGTCGCTTTTATCGCCGCCGCTCCACTGTTTTTACCTTCGCATGCATTTAAATAGCTTCGCCCCATTGGGGAAACAGTAAAAATGTTGGTCGGATAATTGCTGGTTAATAGTTGTCTGAAATACACACTGATTTATGGTTTTGTTACAGCGTATTTACGCGCGTACCCCGCAAATTAATTATAAAGAACTGCTAAAAAAATATAGACTTATACATAAAATATATTAAGTAATTAAGTAATATTTAATTTATACAATTAGGTAAGTGTTTATATCAATTAATTTATTTGACTTTTAAATTATAGTTAATTCACTTTTTTGTAAATATATTTAATCAATAAATAGAATGGTTGCGACCGTTACTACGTGGTAATCCATACTTACACTGAATTGAAAAATTCACTATGTTTTAACCACAAATATTTGTGGTTAAAACATAGTGAATATTTAATCAACTTATTTTTTTAATTTTTTTAATACTTCTCGAAAAAGACTTTCTCTTAGATAAACATTTGCCTCAATGTTTCGTCATAAAATATATAAATTGCAATAATTTATATTAAATAAGATGATAATTATAATATTACATGAATAACTAAATGAAACATTTTTTACGTAATGTAAAATAATAAAATTGAAATCTCTGCAACTTCATGGTATTTAATCATTATGGGATTTTATGTGAATGCAATTGTAACAAAATAGACATTTATTTTTAATCAAGAGTATATACAGAATGCAATATATTTTCAGCAAGTGCAAACAAAAGCTGAAATTGGTTGCCATTGTGCGTAAAACGCCTTCATTTGGAATTGTACTTTGAAGTTTCTTGTACATATAAATACTACAATATATCGAACTATTCTGCTGCGCAGTGTAAGGTTCGATAGGAATGAGGGAATATATAAATATTACCGAAGCCCTTAGGACGCAGGAAATCCGGTCACGAATAAAATGTTGCTTTTGAGTAATTGTAACCAACATTTCCTAATTTGTATTCTGTACAATTAGAATTATATATAAAAAATATTTTAATGATAATAATAAATAAATAAATAAAATTCTGATTCTTATAACTGCTTGAATATTGTTTGGTAAGATATTAATATATGTATAAATTAAAAAGAAATTTAAAAATCAATACAATAATATATTTATAATAGTTTGTTTGGATTGGACATAAGTAAAGTGGAAAGCAATTTAAACCAATTATTGTTTCCGTTATTCCAAGTGTTTTAAATAATAATGAACAAGGGTACGAAGTTGTATTAAATTGCAATAGGAACAAGGAGAAGATGGTGAAGTTCCATTGTGTTGCGTGCTATTTAAAGCAAATGAACATAAGTTTAAAGTTCCAGTGAATTATCTATTCCAATTAAAAGTAATTCCGTGTGTATCTTTAAATGAGAGGCGTTTAATTTATTTGTAATAGAAAAACGATTCGGGGATAGTTCGCAGAAGAGGCGTTCCTTGTGTGTTTGTGCCGGTGGCGGTGGTGTAATTTTATTATAGCCATTTGATTGTATTTGCGGCGAGGGTTTTTCGTGTCAATTAGAATAGTACATTGCGTTAGTGGCGACTCCGGCTGAAAATATTACGCGAACGTATGTGCACTGCACTTGTGTCCCCGTGCAATTTCGCAATTTCACTGGGTACAGATAGAAATGATATGGAAAAAATTAATTAAAACTAATTAAAAGTTATAATCTCAGAGCAGAATTACATTCTAAATGAGCGCGATATATATTTTTTATGAGCAAAGTTTAATTTACTATTTTCATCGCGACGGGTGGGGTGTACTTTGTCTGTCGACAATGGGCAGCAAACAGATATTTCAATTTAATTGCTCGAAGTTTTGGGGTCCGGGAAGGGCCGCTGTTCCAGCTGTGGGGGGTGTATGTGTGATTTTGATCGGGGTTAATTAGCGTTATGCAAAGAGGCAGTATAAGATGTTAGGACACCTAGTAGGACTGCGGGGCCCTAGTTTTGCATATGGAATGTGAGCACGATGATAAATATGTTGCATGTAGCCCGAGCTGTCATAACAATGTATTTTAATATAACATGAATGTAAAGTCGGCGGCAGGAACACATGTACGTAAAAGAGTCTGGTTTGGTGTAAACTAGCAGGATCCGACAAATCACTTCCGTATATTTGATACCAACCGCTCACTTTAATACGAAACACTAATGTTTAAAATTGGGGTGCAGCACCCCAGTGTGTCGTGAGGAAATAAATCCTAGGGTCGTGGAAGGTGTTTTTCGATAGAGGATCAGAACAGGTAGTTAGTTAGTCCCATATGTTCGATAACAGAGCCAAGATCTGTGAACCCCGAAAGTTTCTAAGTCCTTTCCAGGCTATGCCTACCATCTACCAGCCAACCTCCCAAGACCGCACTAAAATCCTCGTATAATGCTCTTTGTAATGCACATTATTCTACAAGGATTATTCACTCGGAAAAATACGTGAGCGCTTCCTGACATATTCCTGAAATATTCCCGGGAAAGGCGACGCGTACTATCCCGCCGTGAAACGGGACGGAAAATTGCATAAATTAAAATTTTCGAATGATAACACGCTTGACCGTAAATGGAGCAATAAAGTGGCCCCACTGATAAAACTAGAGTTCGCAGCCGATAGAAAAGTAATTTATTGCAAATAATTCGTAGCGAAAAAATGCGCTTATTCCGACGTAATGGCTCACGTCAAATAATGCATTTCCATAATTTGCAAAAATTAATATGTGCTGCACACAACATGCAAAATACGTTTATTAAAATTCGCGCGCGAATATTTGAATAGTAACGATTTATTTAAATTCATTTCCAGTTGCGGGTCATCTTAATCGTTATTATTTACGATTCCTGGTTGTTTACAGTTTGCCACTTAAAAGATTGCCCCCTTATAATCGGACGACAGCGGTGCAATATCGCTATGACAGCCGCAATATTTCGAATGCACCCTTTCTATACTTCTGTAATTAAATTAGTTTTGCGCTTGCTGTTAATATATCACAGTCCAATTACGACATTGTGTAGAATAAGTAATCAGGCGGCAACTATAAATAACGTCTTGGTAATCATGATTATAATTACATGTCAGTAAACGAATCCAGCATGATTTTTCATTAATGTAAGCAATCCATTTTCTTTCCATTATATATTAAAACGTACTTAATAATTACAATATATATCTGATACATAATATATAATTCTACATACGTATTTTAGTTCCGTCCAGAGGAGATCGGATTATCCTGTGGAGAAAGACCGATCCATCGTTCGGGAGAAAACTCAATTTAAACAAAACTCGCGGTACAACATAAAGGGCCCCTTCATTTAATAACGCACCAAACCAAATCTCAACTTACAAATTGAAGGAAAGCACCGATCTAATCCGATAATCATCCAAATGGATACAAATCTTTTAACTTTATCAAACAATTTCACCGCTAACATCATTACGGACCAGAGAATCCCCATTATATCATAACAAATTAATTAAGTTGAATAAATGCATTAAAGAAGTTCCGATATACAACAGAACCTTTATTCGAGGGGGTGTATTTACGAGATACATTTGATAGTGGAATGATGGTGCGGATTGAGATGGTGTTTGTGTAGGTACAGTTATTCATATAAAATCGGGCAGGGATGCGGAAATTTGGGATTTTGGTGAAGGTAGAATATGCGTTAATTATTAGTTATTATGTTTATGATGCATTATAGAAAATTAGCGTTTGTATAACTAGAATTTAATTTTTTGTGACTATAGTTTCTAAAACTTTAATTTTATTAGTATCAAAAGTAATGCAATTATTGGCATTATATATTGAGCAGAAAAATATATTTTTTTTCATTTTTCTTTTCCTGAAAAATGTCGGGTAATGTTAATCAGTTAAGGCGTCCGTTGTAGTTGAATATAATCCATAAGAACTAGAAGACGTGAAGGGCATTGTAGGTCAACTTGTATAGCTGATCTGAACATAAATCAGGGACAACTTTCACGGACTGGATGAGATGAGATATTTTGAGTCGACGGGATTACGCCGCGAGTGGTGCTTTGGTTTCATTCTCAACTCCTCTAGTCCTTTATTATACTTTATGGCAATTGTTAAAAAAAATCCACGCAATTTATAAATCACTAAATCAAAGGTGTTAAATAATAATAAATAGTAATACATAATTCATCATTTGTCACTAATTAATTAATGAATCATAAAAAAATTAATAATTTATTATTATATGTAACCTAATTAAATAACAAAATTATTCAAAAGTTTAATATTAATTGATATAAACAAATTAATAAATATTAAAAGATTAAACAAACATTTTTACGTTCATTCCATGCACGTATTTTTAGTTTTCAACGTTTTGATGCGTATTACGTATTCAAAATATAATTTAAATATATAAATGACCTATATGTGTTAAAATTTATATATATAAATTTCATAAAATAACCATTCAGAATTCCAACCCTTTTCATTTTGGTAATATTCGAATGGAAATAATAAACGGACAAACTGGCAGCGCCGTGAAGTCCGCAAATAGATTTTCGATTGGCTCTAACGTTATGCATATTTCATTTCATTTTTTATTCGATGTCCCCCCACATTAAAAATCCTTAAAGAAGTCGTTTCGTTGTGTACCATAAATTATTCAAATTAAATTATGATCGGTTTGCTTTCGGATTTACTAAGCGACGCAATCAAATGTGGACGTAATGAAATTATTGAATAAATTATGTCCTGCATGGTTCGCGATGTGAACATTCCTAATTAAATAATCACAAAGTCGTCGCTCTATCAACTTAACGATCCCGCCTGGAAAATAACCTATTTGTTTTGTAAATATTACTGAATAATTTATTCAAAGGAATATGTGAATAATTAATTATTTTCATTTTTTTTTTTAATCTTAATATTATTTTGGGAATATTTGCGCACCTCCTATAAATTACCGAGCCGAAAACGATAATTCTCCGACAGGGCGCGGTTATGTAATTGTTAATAAAAAAAGTGTTCCAACAACGGCGACTGAGGGACAAATTTTGCGCTGACACCGACGCCATAAATTCAGATACATATCACAACTATAACGTATGGTGCACTAAATTACATAACAAGTGTTTTGTTGGGTCGTATTTTTAATTTTATGTTTGTGTGTCAATTTAAACTATGCGTCCACCTTTTTGATCTGGGTCAATAGATTTCAGCTGATCAGTCATAAATTCTCTATTAAATAATTACAATTGGCGGTAATAAATAATTTCGACTTTCATTGTTCTGCATCGTTTTGAATTTGTAAAAAAAAATATATCAATTCATCTGTGTTAAAAAATATGAACAAAAATTAAAATAAAAGTGATATAAATATACTAATCAATATTTAATAATTCAAATAAAAGTTATTGTATGAAATTGTTATGTTATTAATAATAATGATCATATTTTAGGTATAATATTATGCGACATCATCTGGGACAGTTTCGGACTTTAATCATCATCTACCACCTCCGATGATAGCTAAACGAAGTTTCTGAGTAAATTACATTTGATGACCATAATTAGTCGATTAGCCGCTTAATCGTCATTTATCTTAAAACCGTAGCAATTTACGAACCTGCTTCATCTAGTCACTAAATAAATTAATAACAATTTTTGCTGTTAAAAAATAATTATTTCCTTGTTGTTTCAAATTATAATTACAATTATTTTATTTTGAAATTTTAAAAATATCATGTGTAGATAAAATTAATGGTGGAGATAAGTTCGTAACTTCGTCTCCAAACACCTACTTCATTACTCTTAATACGAACGCCGAATTTTCTCCTGGCGCGGAATTTTAAAACGTAATTTATTTTCACGCGCGCGCGTTTTTTTTTTTTGATGCTTTTAACTTTTTCCATCTGTTTCGATTACGTACAATCCGAGTAATGGTTACTGCGTCGATTAGTATTAATAAATGCACTTTACGGTCGCTTTCAATTAAAGCCGGAATCAATAACAAAACTTGATATTTTAACTGAAATTCACCTCCTAAATCGTTCGACTATCGAAAACCCTACCCTCGCTTCACCGGCATAATAATTACAGCGGCAACAGCTACTTATCCTATTTTATCCTTAACGTCTCGTTCAAGGAACGACTTGAGGCAATAAACATTAAATCCTCGCAATTTCACATTTTCTCTCTCCTTCCTTCGCACGAGGTTAATGTCTACGAGTTTTTTTTTCGAATTTATAATTTCGACGCAGGTATCATTTGATGTTTAAATGAAAGGGGTTTATCTTCGCGCATGCGCTTGATAATTAAAAAAAATATATATATTATTAACTAAAAGTTCAATTATTCTCAAGTATTTTATTCCATTGCCAAACAAATTCATTTAGCTAAAAATATATATATTATTAACTTAAAGTTCAATTATTCTCAAGTATTTTATTCCATTGCCAAACAAATTCATGTAGCTAAAAATTATAAATATTTTATTAATAAACAAACATCTATCGGCAGGAGTTAAGTAGTGACTGCACGTATATCCCTAACCCCATTAATTCCATCGGACATTTCAGCTCGTATAAAACCAACTAACGTCTCTTCGAGGAAGCAATTTTGTTCTGGACCGCACATCTGTGCAAGTACACGCTTTTAATTCGAAGAAATTAGTGGCACGTCGATGTACTCGACCGGTTTCCAAAGATATCTGCATTTTGCGTGTCTGCGGGCAGTTTCTCTCCAACACTAATTACTCGCCATAGAGATTATCATGCCAAAACGGGTTGCAATTTGTGCTACAAAACGACACGACGAACTATCTAGACCGATCAAGTGCACATCAATAGAAAAATAAAAATTTCATCGTTATTTAAGAAACAGGATATTCCTTATTACAAAAATTTTTATACCAAAGTAGGGGTAATTTTTCACCTTGAAGAGCATATAATTAACAGATTAACCCAATATTTCCTATTATTATGTATTCAACTAAGAGATAAAGATCATTCATATATGATTTTTTTGTGAATTCAAACCTTTTCAAGTGCGATCGAAATTTTTGTAAAGAATTATTATGTATAATATTAGAATACTTTTGTTAGCATCTTGGATAAAATAAATAATAACTAATACAATAAATAAATCAAATGTAAATCTATCGAGAATTATTTTTGTCTTCAAATGATTATTATTATTTGCTTTGTTTAAAAGACGACAGAAATTTTATATTAAATCCCGGCGCATTCACCATTTATTTTATTAAAAAATCAATTAACGAAAAGATTATTTTAATACTCTTTTGAGAATGGCAAGCAATCGCCGAAACACGTGTCAGGAAACTGATAGTAAATATATGAAACAAAACAACTGTATTATTCCTAATTCCTATCTAGTTTATTAGACAGCCACATAATCATTCCTACAAGATTTTAAAGCAATAAAGTAAAATTTTCTATACAGAATTTTTATAATTTTTAATTAATTAATTTTTTAATTGTAGTAGAAACAAAAAATAGTGTAGATCGCATACAAAAATTTAAACATATTGATTGATTGATATAATATGAAATTGTCACCGAGCAAACTGCATACAGAATTTAACTCTTGATACATGAATTGTGCGATTTGAATATTATTTAAAAGGAATGCATAATGCGAAAACTTTTACTTCGCGATACATTTTGAATAATTCAAATAATACCCGCAACCGTATTACACTTTTATTTATTTCGGGCCGAATAAATCATTCGACGTTCCAGTAATGAAATTGAACGGCGAGTTTAATTAATATTAGATGTTTGTATTTTTTAGAATTGAGACTTTTACGGCTGTAATTTTTTAATGCGTGGAACACGCCCGGTTTTACTTCCACGGACAGCGTGCATTTAATTATTCATTATTTAATCAAACGTAGAGTAGTTATAAAGTAGTACAGACGTGCAGCAAAAAAAAGTGCATACACCGTACGATAGCAATAAACTTGATTTACGCCGACGTTACTGGTGTCATTATCGGTAACGTGTCGGATAAACGCATTATTTAATATCACGTCCATTTGTAATCGCAACAGAAAGTTGACGTACACTCCGCAAATCGAATAATATATATTTAATCGGTTCCTTATTAAATTCCCAACACTATATATTTTTCTAGGCGACCGTTCCAATAGAAACATTAGAAAATCGAGGCGCCTTATCAAATCGACGGCAAAAAACGGTGATTTATTTCTTATATCTCTGCGTAATAAAACGGGTATGCACGCCGTGCCATAATAGGGCAATTTCCGTAGCGTATTTTAATTCGACCGAATGCACTTTGTGTATGGTTCCGATTTTAATTCGCTCAAAAAGCCGAACAAGTACGGTTAATGGTTGCGAAAACGGCCCGCCCGGCGCCTCCGCCATTTACGCAAACCGCAACTGATTGATTCGGATCGGGGTTATGCAAGTGCTTGTGCCCATCAAATCAGTGCATGTATTCATATTGGTAACTTAAATTTAAAAAAAAAAAAGGAAATGGACATGTGCTTTTTACATCGTTTAGCTATTTGGATTTAAAAAAAAATTAATTAAATATATAATTTAAATTTACGAAACATTTTGTAAATTTATAACAATGAAACAAAGAAAATAGTGTAACCCTAATAAGATTAATTATTGTAGATTTGTAAAAATTTTCGTATTTTTAAATTATTGGTTAATTTTTGTTATTATATTGTAATCCTGATCTGGCTAGAATAGTTCATTTCACTGGTTAGTTACAGGCTTGGATTCTTACTAATACTTAAGACTACTTATTCATCAATTTTTTACCAAAACTTACGCCTTATTTGTACTAAATGGAAATTTGATTATGTAGCACGTTATATTTATTGGTTTAGTTATGTTTTTATTGATGGTTATAATTAAATACTTAAATGAATTATTAAAGTTGGTTGGTTTGTATGGAAAGAAAATTGTACTGGTGAATATGATTTTTATCTACGTTCAAATAATTCCTCCGTTTCCAGCTGGGGGAGCACTTTGTAGGTATAATTCCTCCCGGCTGTCCAATGTCTTAAAAGTAAATGATTTTTAGGATTTGCAGTGTTCGAATTTTATTTATGTTATTTCCTTGAAGCCGCGGCGGAGTTTTCATGAAGTGCACGCGTGTTTGAAACTACTGCAATTTTTTCTCGTGCCACAAAAAAAAAACAGGTTTACATCCACTAGACTTTATTTCCGTTCATGGTGAAAATATGTTGATTTGTTTTTCCTCTCATAGGGGAGACAGGGGCTGTATTGAACAGTATTTTTTTCCTATCCATAGGGATTGACATGCTAGGAATCGATATTTATAGTGCGCTTTATTCAATTTCCGGCATTTTTCCCTATTATTGAATCGGGTCCACGGTGCGGTAGATTAGGAGCGAGAGTGCAGGGGTGTTTGTAGCGGGTTGGTTTTTATGTTAATGCAATTGAAAGGGATATTACCGAGGGACTTTTAGTGGAGGTGATAAATGTGCAGAGGTGGGAAAGAGACTAAAATATTTATTTGGAATTAGTGGCATTTCAAGTGGCGCCGCGAGCGGTGTAAAGATTAACAAGATCAAGATTTATTTGACCGAAAGTATTTTAAAATGTATTACAGTACTATCGTATAAATGGAAGCGATAAAAAATTATGGTCTCCGATGCCCATATTTCTTCGGCGATGTCCGTAAGCTGGTCCGATAAATGCGGCATCCTCGAATCTGGAGTCCTGATTCTTTATGGCGAGTTCTTCGGGGGAAGGCACTCATGGTGTCCGTATCAAATTATAACACTTTTGGCAATTTATGAGCGAACAATTACAATAGGGGCACAGTTGTAGCCATTGTCATTGCCAAGATGATACCGCCGCCACGCCGCCCCCGGTGCGCCGTTTCCGTTAGCGATAACCGTTTTATGTTTTTGACATAAAAGTAATAACCGACTAATCGCGATGAAACAATACAATTGTTATCGCACGTTTTGAATTGGAATAATCTAATACATCACAATCACAACATAATATGTCTTTCCCAGGCGGGTATGTTTTTGAATTTATAAATAATACCACATTTATGCCTCGGGTTTACAAGCGCACAAGCCCATGCAGTCCCAAATAAAATCTGGTGGCTTTATTTATTTATTTTAAAAAATGTTACGATTCCACCGATTAAAGTTACTTCATAAATATTTCATTGTTGTTCCCCATTTCTCACCCAAGGGCTTATATTTTACATACTTGCGGTGATCCACTTTCGGGCGCATATTCAAGCGATAAAAGTTATTAAAATTTTATAGATACTTATAGATCTTTTGCAGTTCATGTTCGCATTCCTCACCGGTATAAATTTATCCTGACGTTTAGTATTTCATTCGATCTACCTGAGCGCATATATTACACGACATTCCAATGATATCATAAAATCATCTATTCTATTTCATAAATATTGAAATTTTTGTTTTTTAAACATATAGATTCACAATTCAAACAAATGTTAACTTTTTTTAAATTCTACAATAAACCATATTTCATAAAGGATCATTAATATGTTATACACGTCCGCGTAAAGATTTGTATGGCCGCCATAAATAATACGAAAAAATTGAGCATTGTTGCGAGCTTGACTGCCTGATGGGTATAAAATGAAAATCGAATGAGGCGAATGCTGCAAATAATTAAAAGTGGAACCGGTCGGAAATCAGGATAATAATGACCGCATAACATTTTCCCCGATCATAAAATATTCCAATTCGGCGCGAAATTGCGGCCTGTGCTCGGTCCGCGGAAAAAAAATATTAACGCGACACCGAAAATCGCGATTTACATTTTTCCGCGATTCCGATTTTTTTTTTCCAGCTTATAAGCAATAACATTTTTATGGCGGCATTAAAAGTCGCCACCGCTGCATGCGCCGAGCCGGACAAGAAATAATAATGAGTACCATAATTAAAATCTGCATTCGCAACGGAATATCCTAGCGCAAATATCACCATTTAACATTTATCCTAAGTTGGCCGACCCGTGCGGCGCTAAAACATGATTAGGTCCTAGGAATTTATGTCGACGAACTTAGTATAATCCGTCGGGATGACACTCCCGAATGAATGTAATTAGATGTCAAACTTCGAATGGAAAACTTCAATCCACGAAAAATTTACATTAATATATCTACTGACTTCTAAGCAGTTCGACGATTTCGGCATAAAATTCAAATATGCATTAAACGTACCCACTGCACATACAAGATTATATTACAGTTACCTTTAAAAATTGATATAAGTGTGTAAGAAAAATAAATAATACAGCATTGTGTTAATCCCTTAATTGCAGGTGAATGAAATAATGGTTTAATAATGCGGTTTACAGTCCTGTCATTCATTATCGTGTGGTAATGCTGATCAACACAGGGTTCAGTTGCAATTAATCAATAATATTACAGAGGTAGAGAAATTTAATGTTAACTATTAACTAACATGATTGAAATCGAAACACAATAATAAGATAATGGAGTAATCGAAGTCAATGTAATATTTACACCGATAGGTAATGAACCATGGTAAATTAGACCGATCTTTACACGCAATTATATTTGCAACTAAACAATGGTAGAGGGTGATGATGATGATTCATATTTGTTATTATATTTAAAAAAATTAAAATATATATTAGTATTATTTATTGTTTTATTATTACTATTATTTAATAAACATATAAATCCTATTTGATGGTTTCTTAAAATGGTTATTATATTTATATAGCATTTTTTTATTTATAGTCGCAACAAGAATCAACTTAATTTATTGAATTTATTCTCTATGAACAATTTTTCTATATTGTGCCATTTCCGGTAGGTAAAAATTCACTAAAAGCTTTTCAGTTCTTCCCTTTAAAGTAATAAAATATATAACGATTTTTTGGGGTACGGCGCCCACGGACAAATACATTCCAAAAATCATTAAAGTCGTCCCGTGGGACTTCAAAATGGATATTTCCGTTGAAATTTCAAGCCCGAAACAAAAAACACGACCACAATATTTTCCCGTATATAGTAAATAATGCCGATCGACTCATTTATATATACTAATTAATTTAGTTAACCTAACGAAAACAATTGGTACTATTAGAAACCTGAAATTTTAATGTAGTAGAAGTTTTCGACTATCTGCCACCGTGTGTTTTATATGTGTGTAAATAAGCTGGTTACTTTAAAGTTTGACTCTTAATAGTATTGCCATTTTTTTTCGCAGTAGTACTTTTGTTAATGTTGATGCATTACTTTGTTAGACTCTTATTCTTTGCATGTTGGAAATTTTTGGTTTCAGATTCGCGATGTTTTTTTTTCTCCGTTTTTCCACATTTAAAAACTCAGTGTGTCACCAGCGTGAAGTCTTCAAAATGTTGTTCTCAGATGTACAATATTGGGTTAAGATATGTTCTTATTCGTATATCTGTTTATAGCAAATATTAGGTAATTGTCTTCGAGAAGTTTTGATCAAGCTCTGTGAATTTTGACCAGTTGCCTTTAATAATACTTACGATTAAAAAACAACTACAATATACTGGAATAGTAAACTTTATTGTAGATGTTCTCCAATCGTATATATTATTTGGAAATGGTTTGTGCCAAATATATCTTCAAATACTTTCCAGTTGATTAATGTTGCCACGTATAGAGAAGAAATTGTGAAGGTTTTGATTAGGTGCCGATATTTTTCTATTGACCTTATTGGATGTTATTCCTCACAATGAATGATGATCATTAAAGTCTCCCCAGCGTATGCAATTACCTTTTAAAAAGAGATATAGTTGTACGAGTTTCGTGTTGTATATTTAATGAGCGTTATTACGAGTAAAATATGATTTAACACACGTAGCAGAGTAGTTTACATTAAATACAAAGGGCAGTAATAATATTTGTTTGATATTGTTGGAACAATTAAGCTAATTCCGTAATTACAGGAATTTAACAATATTGTTATTCCAGTGAATTAAATGTGAGTGTGAATTAGCGCCGGGGTTTCAGAAGAGTAACGCGAGTGCTGAATCAAAGGGATGACGGCGTGTGCGGGAATTTTTCGGTGTCCTGCATAATTACATTCGGCGGGAATTCCGGTGTATTTATATTAATTAGGGTGTCATCCCTTTCGGTGCATTGCGAGCACGTGAGGTTAAACGGCGACCTAAGCGGCGCTTTACATATTTCTAATTGTGTTTTAAAAATCTTTTTACGCGATGCAAATTGCCATGTTTTAATTCGTGTTTCTTTTGCACCTAATTATATTTCGTTATCTTGGCGAAGGGCTTTGAAGTGGAGTCCCCGCCGGTGCCGCTTAATGCGGGGCTCAAATCCGCGGCATTTTCTGTTTTCTCCCTCTTTTGGCCGCTATCTGTTATTCATAGCTCGTAACTCGTTACGGGCGCCGTTATTTTATTATTATAAATATAAAACGGAACCGGAACTAAATGAAACTAAACAACCGTTGCATTGTATGGAATTTTATGGTGCAATTAAAGCAACAGGGCTTGTATTAGCTGCGGAAATATTGGAGAGAGCAAGGTGTTCCACTGTAGCTCACTTGGTGCTAATTGTTATTAGTATTTCGAGCGTCGTAATTCTACGTTTAATTTTACAATGAAATAACAATTTCTTAGCAAGCGTAGCTAGTGGAACTCGTCGGTGTATCTGTGTCACGCCGGGGGTGGATAAGGACGAGGATAAGGTTGAGGATGTGTGCGACAAACACGTGCCAGGCGATTAAATGTATAAATTAAGTAATCGAGGCAACGGGATTATTGTTTTCTTGGCCGTTTCTGTTCTCCTCGTGAACGGACTTAATTATGAAACGCGCGGATACATAATTTAATGAAAGGTGGATCCTGGCGAGACTTTATCCTTTATCTATTTAATTAAACGGCTTATTTTTCTCCTTTGTTGCTCGTCGACATCCTACTGGTGCGGTCTTATCCAGGCTGTCCCTCTCTGGGAAAGGAACAGTATTGTTTCTGTCCGGGATATTAGATAGGAGCCGTATTTAGTTCGGGGTGGCGGCGGCGGTGTTGTTTAGTAAAAATAAAGGGAGGATTCGTATCGGAAGTCGCCAGTTTAGGAATTGATGGAATAGAAAGCCAGCCAAGCATGTAGTTTGGGTTTCCTGGGTGTATTGAGAGTGTTTACATCGACGAAGAAGAACCGGTCCGGCAAAGATGCGGCTTGAGCAACGTAGGCCAATATGGTTCTAACTAGAAACTCGTGGACGCGGAAACAACCTTAATGATTTCCCCCCGAGACGTATAAAGTCCTAGGTTTCCAGGTTGTTGCTGAAACAACAGAATAACCCTATTCTCATTGTACGCAATTACCGCCGCTGGAAAAATGAAAAATCTTCTAGCTCCTTTTTTAATTCGCTACAATCACCGCCACTCCATTGTTCGATCACTTCTTTGTAATGGTGCCACCTTACCGCACTCGCCCCCCTTTCCTTGAATTAACCTCCTAATTAAAATAACAAAAACATATTTCCCCCAAGCGCCTCTTCCCATTATTCAACACTTCCTCTCTCTTTACCCGAACTTATGCTACAAAATTTGTACTCACTCTCCCTAACGCACTCGAATATCATAAAACTAAGTATGGCATTCCATTACGGCACACAACACGTATAACAATTTAAATGTATACATCTTCCTCCTTCCTTTCTGAAATAGTGCATTTTTTATATACATTTAACCTACATACAAGTACGTAACCACCACATTAATATTCTACCGGTGCATACATTTCTCATTATATTCTATAATCTACTTTAAATTCGTGACTTTATACCAAAAACAATGCATTATTTTATAATTTTTATATTTAGATCTCATTACGACTAATACAATTTTAAAAAGCAAACTGGAATATCTTTATTGAAAATAACCATGGTGTTTTTTTTGGGGCATTTCGTTTTGGTGAAACATGCCATTTGCGGTCATTTGCCATTCGAGTACACGGTTACGCCGGCTATCGCTTTTAATTATAGATGCAAATGCAAAATTAATACTTCGATCGCATCACAATGGCCCCGCCGCCTGTCCCTCTTCTTGTTCACCTTAACCTGCATTCACGCCAAACCACCCTGGTGAATTAGGTATACAACGAATTGCAAATTTATGAAAAATTTTTAGTGTTAACCTGATTTTCGCCCTCGTATGGATTTAGCCGCTTGCCCTGTCAATTAACGTCCGCATACATTAATATATTAATGTTCACAATCTACACGGGTCTTGAAGAGGACGAAATGGAAACAAATTAATTACCTTTCTGACAGTGTCGCGGGTCGATAGCCACTTACGAAGAATAATTTCCCTTTCACGTGTGTAATTATTACACGGCCCTGTCAAAATGTTTGTGTGTACGAAAAAAATTTGAGTAAATATTTTGAATTATTAATAATGGTAATCTTTTCGTGCTAGCTTTCATAATGACATTAAAAAGAAAAGAGAGACATGGGGTTTTCATTTTAAAATAATACCAAAATTAATAATAATATTTATAATTAAATGTTATTTTCATTTTGGGGTGTTAAGTGAGAATTAGCGGTTCCCTTCGACGATTATTCACAATTTTAACTCCATCAGAACTTCCTGATGTTACCACGGCGCCGTGAACAAGTTAAACTTATTAAAGTAAAGTAAAAAACAAATAATTAAATACAATTTAGAATTTTCCAAACTATTATTTATATCACGGAACTTTGCGATCTCTCCGCCGGCCCGACACCGTAAATGCCATTAAAACTTGGATAAAGGAAACTCGTAATCAAATATAAATCATAGCCTTTTCCTTAACCAACCGCGTTTCTATCACCTCCAAATGAAATAGTCGTGTACAGTCTAAGTGCGATTATGCAGCGCGAAACAATAAGTTTATTATCGCAGCACCATTTTTTTGCAATTAAAATTTGTAATTTACAATTTAAAAGGTACATATTAGCAGTGCCTGAGGGCTAAGTTGTAAATTGCGAAACTTAACAATCCAAATATTAAATACCGAAGCCGGTAGATCCGATGTTGAGTGTTAATTGCAGCATCGATTAACATAGAATTTCTTCGGGGTGTATATTGCTTCAATAACTAATAATCTTGCTGAAATTTCCAGAGTTCTGAAGTTCGAACGAAATTGCAGACGGGGCATCGAGAATGAAAGTGAATTTACTGCCGAATTAAATTGTTTTCGCAAGCAACATCGTTTAAAACGCTTTTTCGTCATTGTATCGGCCCTGTTTGGGGCCGATTAAAACCAAATAAAATAAACGCACCGCTAATTGGTGTTTAAAACGGATTTGCTTAAAATAATACCAGACTCTGGTGAAAAGTTAACTACAATTCACCCTCCAGCACACACACGCACACACCTCAGCCTGAGGTGATCGATTTTGTTATAAACAAACTGAAATCAACAGGTCGTAATATCTTAACTTTCACATATTCCGAAATCGATCGACGCAAAAAAAAACACTCGATAATGTTAACTTGATTAAAGTAACGTGTTAGTACCTATTATTGTTATTTCTTTCGACCCCGTTTACCAGTGCTAAGCCGGTGTATACGCTGGGGGCGATTTGAATTCATTACGGAGCCGTTGTTATGCTCATTTGCATCATTCACTTTAATTGTATTATTCTTGATTATAGTCGATTCTCGTTAAAGAGTGCGGAGTGTTAAACATATTAATTCTATGTGCGTGGGCGTACCTTAAATTTTTAAGGAATTGTAGGTCAGAGGGTAGGTGATTTCAAATTTGTGTGTGAATACCTCGTTAAGGACCAGCAGCATGAAGGCCTGGGCTCGGTTTCGAACTAAGGACCCTTCGAGAATAATTATTTTAAATTGTTACGTACGTAATTTTGAATAGAATTTTGTTTAACAATACATATATATGTTTACATGTAGAGTGGGTGGGTGTCCTTTAATACACCTTCCAAACAGTAAAAAAAAAAATTGTACTGAATAATTTACTTTATTACAAAAATTCTAATTAATTAAAAACTGCAAAAATGTATTCTTTTACTAATATTAAAATAGTTAAAAGGTGGGATAATAAATTTTCATCCACCCTACGTATACAAGAATGTTATGCTGTTAATTAAAAATATAACCAAAAGAGTATGAAATAAATTGAATAATAATGTATGTAAAAGGTGAATTTGTAAATGAGTAAATAAATAAATATAAGTAATAAAATATATTAAAATCCTTTAGTAGGTTGTAACACGCAAATTACTTTTGTATCATTCAATGTCTGTCGAGATATTAGCCAGAGAAATAGTTGTTTCAACAAGTAATTTATTTTGTAGTTTTAGTAAGACTCATTGTAGATTCACGAAATGTTTTTGTGTTTTTAAATTATTAAAAATATAAATAATTATATAGGGTAGGTGATTGATTTCTACCTTACTTATAAATCAGTAAAACATACATTAAAATTATTAAATAAGAATTTTTTATACTGTTTTAAGTAAAAAGGATTTGAAAATATTCGTTTAATTTGAATTGTTTGGGTGTTGAATTTGAAACGAATTATATTTTATTGATTGTAATAAATAATTCTTTAACAAATACCACTGGTGTATTTAATAAATTATAAATTATAGGGACGTACACTAAATGTATATTAGTTAATGATTAACAACAAAATGGTTAATCAATAAAAACCCACGTGTAAACATGAATGTACGTATCATTAATGTTTTTTTTTTTTTGTAAAAACGTATTGAAAGTAATTCGAGCATAAAAAAGTAAGTATTATTTTGTAAGATATATTAACATTCATATATCCCCACTAATTGAGTGGTTTAATAAAACAGAAACTGAACATTATTGACAAGTTAATTTGTTAATTAATTAATAAGATGTTTCATTTTAAAAATTTTATTTAATTGTAGTGAATTACATAAAATTTGATAATCAAACACATCTTATTAATTAAATATCATAAGGTGCTTATTTAATTTTAATGTATATATTTAAAAAAAAATTATATCAATTATAATGTTTGTCCTCAAGTTCATCAGTTAAATAAAATATTGTTTTATATTATTTATATCTTTATCTGTAAAAAAAATACACTTAAATTAAATTATTAAAACAATATTGAATTAATGGAATAAAATAATAAAGAAAATCTTAGCCAGAATGGTGTTAAACCCTCAAATACTTCTCATAGTATAAGTGTTTGTGGGACTTTCCTCTTCACGCCCTTCCAAAAGGGACCTTCCGGGCCGCACCTTTGGCGCAAGTTTCAAGAGGACTACAGGTAAGGCTACAGCCCTTAGCTTTGTGTGTGATTTTTCTACGGTTTTTAGGCGATTTTAAATTGCATTTTTCGATTGTTCTATCGTTTACACTCATACAAAAAAATTAAGTCCTGATCATTATCAAAGTCAGATTTTGAACGAATTATTTAAAAAAAATCATCATAATTGTAATTCCAAAATGCATCATGAAATAAATGCCTACAAAGCCAATCAAATACTTATTCTTTACGTCAATTCAAATAAATAATTTGCACTCAATTTTGTCCACAATTTTTTTGTATGTACTATATTTATCATTTTTAAACAAAACGCTGATAGTTTCAAAAATGAAGACATCTATCTGATCACTGTGTAATAAAAAAATTGTCGTAGAACAATTTAAAAAAACTACTCACTATAGAAGTTTTTTGTTTGAAAGTGATATAATACTATTCTAATAAGTAACAACCTCATTGATACACAATTTTATATTTATTGCTAGTAAATTTTGTGTTGTTAATAGACTAGTAAGTAATTTCTCTGTCATGCTATTGAATCAATAATTTCGAAAAGGGTCTATAATTTTAGAATATTGCGGGAACAATAAATATGCCCTTTGCTAATAAATTTATATAATTGTTCTGTTTTTGTTCGCCCCGAGTCTTTGGGGCCCCTAGGCAACTGCCTATTTTGGGAAGGGATATGGATAATCCGGCCATGAAATTAAGTGTGTGCAAAGGGTAATGCCCAATTAAACCAATACAATCCAAGGCCCGGATTAATATAATATTAGTTAGGCGTGCGGATAACTAGCGATAAAATCTCCAATAATTATGGCATTATACTACAGCGATTATTGGAGAAAGAACGGAAGCTAGGAGAGGGCTCGGAAATAACGAATTACGGGGCTTATCCTTTGAAGTAACAAGTTAAATAAACAGAGCCCTAGTCACGTGCACAGTACAACGAGGAAAGGAATCCGTGATTGATGGCAAGTGAGGGCAGGGTTAATGAATGCCATTACCGATACTAATATGGATATGGAAATGTATATCGATGTGGTGTTTTGGATTTAAAGGTATAATGGTAAGCGCGGCGATTTGAATTTTAAAATGGCAAAGTTTCGAGCAGTGATTGAATGCAAGCAGCAATACGGACGGTAAAGTTTTTTTTTCCCGGTATGTAAAATATGATAACTTCCACGCGTTTAACATATTTTAATATTAGAGTCGTTAAACAGAGTGGTAATCCCGTTATAAAAAAGCGGAGATTATAAGTAGCGTTATGAATGGGGAAATAAAAATGTTTCTATTACTTAAGGGCAACATTTTGTTGGGGTTGGGGGAGTGGGTAGCGATTCCTTGGGACGTGGTCTCTAATAAATTTTATTTGCAAGCGACGGCATTTATATCTCTTTGTCCCACAAACTCGGCTCCTGCGCCATTATATTCTGTCGAACATAAATTGTTTTATTCCAAAGGATGACCATTAGGCTTTTCATGCGCCACCTTTTTTCCCGCATAAAAATAAAATTATAATAACAGGCGTAAATTATGTTTGCCGCCGTCGCAAATGAAATGCGCCAACTGTCGCCACTTAATGTACCATTGTTGAAATAGTTTAAGGGTGGGCCGGTAGGTTTCTAAGCGATATAACAAAAATTGCGACATGGCCGAGACCTTATTTTTAGGAAAATTTGTAGTATGAAAACCTATAAATTCGGCCGGATCAGTGTTACATCGTAACGTTTTTCAACTTTTATGAGCAGGGTTAAAAATTCGTGCCGCTTGCAGAAAAGTTTTAAAGCCCCTGATACAGCATATGTATATAAGATAGAAAAAGATATTTCCATAAATCATTTCGAAATATATACAGCATTCGATACCGCACGAATACATGCACATGCCTGCGGAGGGAGAGAAATAGTACAAAATGTGCGTTTATTAAGTACCCTCGCCATTCCGCTATCCCGCTATTCGCTATTCGCTATTCCGCGTTGTGTCGTTATGCTGTACTTGGCGCATGCAGTTCTGGACTCCAGCAAAAAAACTGCAATTTACCGTTTGACGCCATCGATTTTATTGTTCAATAATAATAAGTTCTAGCTACATTACTCTCTAGTGTATTTAATTGTGTCTATCGGGGCTTTCCATTAAATAACATGTACGCTGCGGTGTGGCGCAGAACCATTTTTTTTAAGCTCTATTCATCCTAATTAATCTTGTTATAATGGTTTAATAAATATTAAGTGATACGAGCCGCGGTTTAATTTTGTTTGAAATTGTCTATACCCGCTATAATGCCATAATGAACCCGCACACGTTCCAACACCATGCGTGCAGGGTCCTTTCAGTTTCCCGGGGAAATTATGATGAAGATAAATTCGCCTAATAAGGATTTGTGTTTGCGCTTTGAAAAGCCTTCAGAAAAGGTAATCTCTGGTCGGAATATGTGGATGGTTCTGTAGTTGTATAGGTTGTACGAGGTCGTACGGAGATGTTCAATAGCCAAGAGCGCGTAATATGATTACGCACCGCCTAATAACCTCGGTTAAAAAACATTTCATTTGCAATGAAATTGTCACCGCCCCCGCGAATCCCACCCCCCATTACGTAGCAGCATGTAATGTAGGGTGCAATGTTAGCATGAAATGTAGGAAGGTAAAAGCGGTCTCCGTGCATATCTCGCTGGCAGCGGGCAATGTTTGCGCGCGAATAAACACTGTTTAGGTTTGTGAGAGCCCTCAAGAATCTCAAGTGTGCTTGCACTTGTAGCGTCGCGGCGGCGGCGGCTGCGGAGGCGGCAAAGGTCCGCTTTCCAGATTAGTGATATCTTGACGTCCTTTAGCCACGTCTGAACGACTTGCGCTGGGGAAGAGCACTCATAAATAAGCATGCTATAATTGCCTACAGAAATTAGCAAAAGCGGGATTAGCAATTCAGCATCCTTTGAATTAGGCAATTATTCTGATTTATTTTATAAACTTCGCCCTTAAACTACTCACGAACAAAAGTTGTTTATATAAATATATATATTCTTCGCGAGTCCGACCAAGTTTCAACTTTTTATTATCTAGTTTTAATACCCCCTCGTATAAAATATGATAATTGAGAAAATTATGACCCCGCGTTTCCCGTGGAAACGACGCGTTTACACAGGCCTTCCGTCATCTGCACCCAGCATATAACACCTATTTACTCCGGTCCCAGTCGATCCCGTTACTATTGCCCCTTATAAATTGCAACTTTTTAACTGCGCCACTAATTACGTGAAATTTCAAAAATAAACGACCCTTACGTTCCCAGAAAGGAAATAAAATTTATTTGCAATTTAAATGGCAATCACACTCAGAATACTACTTACTCCCCTTGTAACTGCAACAATAAAAATCATGCCGGGGGTGCTCATTACTGGGGCGACAATAAAATACTAACAAGTTGCATCCACCCAACCCTTCAATACACCGCCAACTCATTACCGCTTCCCCGCTGCGAAAAAAAAACATATTTCTGCGTAATTCCACTTCAGCATCCCATAAACATCCCCCGTCCGGACACCGCCGACATATCAAAACACACTATTTTTTATCAGAGCGGAAAAACTCAACCGACTCTTTGTTTCTTTTCACCTCCGACGCCCTTTCAAAACTTTTTTATGTTCTAACTTTTTTAAAACGGGAACCGCTCGAATAAGTCTCTACACGGAAACCTTTCAGCGCCATAAATTTAAACAATAATAATTATTATTAATCTCACAAATCACTTTCAAAGTACAAAGAAAAAACATTATTCATGCCGTAATGTTGCGGGACATAAAAAACAATTAATGTTACTATGAATAACAATATTACGATTAATCTTCCCAGGCGCCTGATGTATGATTGATTTTCTCCGCGAAACGCATCGATTGGATTTTCTAATTAAACACTTGTTTTGCTTTGTTATTCTACTTTTTAGTTTCCTGGCACTTAATTTAGCAATTAACACTCTCTGTTCCTCATTCGCAATTAGAAGAAATATGCGTACTCATTTAAATTTTTTTGATATTGTCATATGATTTTTTATATCTAAATTGAAATTTTATTTGTATTTAATAATAATAACAATAATTGTAATTGTGGTGGTAAAAAATTACAAATAATCCAAATAAAAAAATTTAATATTTTAAATAATTAGCGTTTTACTTCGAATGATCTTTTTTTTAAATTTGGACAATCTAACTTTTACTACCCTCGATCAACAATCTACTTTATAAACATCTATAGACAGGCGTTTCAATCTTTCGATCTCATCAGTAGAGCTTTAAATTTATTAAAAAATAAAAAAAAATTAGAATAAATATAATGAAACATTAAAAAAATACTCTAGCATGAAAGGACACCATAATGAAATCTCATGTTGGTACCACTAATAATAATAAAGATGTATTATATTTAAAAAATTCGTTCGTGACACATTTATTAAAACTATTCTTATTTTATTTAAAATAAGTGGCTGACCCTGATAAATCTGCAGGGCATTAAATAAATTCCACCGCATTTACATTTCAGTTTGCCCGGAGATCACGTAATAATGGCGGGTGTATTATGCCATGATAGCAATAAAATAAGTACAGTTGTTCGCTGTGTCAGTATCTTTGTCCCCCCAGCGTGCGCAAACCGCAGTGTTTAGTTGCGGTCATCGCGGTAGGCAGGCAGATGAAGCCGGGCTGAAAATTAAAACTCCGGGCGACCAGATTGGGGAAACCCCGATTATCCGAATATCCTCGGGGGGTAAACTGGGAATGATAACAGAACGCGAAGGAAATAAGCGTGGCTCATTAACATTTTTACGGCATAATATAATGTAACGTGTTGTAATGCAAGAATAACAAGAAGAAAATTGACTTGATACACTTTGTGGCCGGAGCAATTAAAAGTGTGGCGCAGGTAAACGGCAAATAAAAAAGTAATTTAAAATTATGAGAGTTTTCGCATGATCAAAGCGTGGAGCAATGTAAATTAACAAGTGGCTGTGTTGTTTTTTGCCATGTTAGCTGGTCGCGGATGATGTTTTATGTAATATTTCGTGAAATATGGCTTGCCGGAGGGCGCGGTGCGGTGCGGATGAGGCCGTGCGCCAGGTTTCAGTTTCGGGGGTTTAGAAGAGGGAGCGAGGACGGGGATCAAGTGTAGCCGCGTACCCCTCGGCGGTGCTTCGTTGCGTTGGTCATGTCGGTCGCAGGAACGCGGCGAAGAGGGCGCGAACGTACCCCGAACTTCTCGCAGTAATGATACTTCGGATTATATGTAAATGGAGACGATGAATTAACAGTGTAGTACGCGGTCGTCCCGACGCTCGAGGATCTAACAAGACGCCGTCTTGGCCCGTTACTTACGCCATAATGTTAGGTCACAGTCTGTGAAAAATAACGCGGCCGTTTGCAACACAGAAGGTTGGGATTAAGACACTTGATATTAATTTCCCCAGTGTACAATATATTTTATTAGTTGTTTCTCTCTCCAGAGTCGCACTTTCTTGCAACCTTAATGCAGTTAAGTACGGAATGCATAAATATTTAAGCTCTGCATAAAATGAGTATTCAACGCGGCAACTTTTGATAGCACGCCCATAAAAAGTTTTCACGAAAAAAAAAAAAACGGCCCATTCCAAAAGTTTAATCTTTCATTATTATAGCGCGTGTTTTGTCAATTCTTTCCGTTGTCTTAAAACTTTTATCACACTCTCCCACCAAACTTAAACTATTAATAAATTTTAGATAAGTAATATTACATTAAAACCACGCCCCAAACCATCCACCCTTTCCTGGTCGGGGCGGCTCCCCGTATTCGGCCCTGCAGATAAATCACCGGAACAACCTAAGGAAAACGCCGAAAAATCCACCGACCGACACATAATAACCCAAAAAAGGAGGAATTACAACCTGACGACGTTGGGGAGTTCCCGGCCATATTTAAATAAACATACCGCCGGACTAAGCGAAATTAATTATATAAATTCGTAACTAGTCTACGAGAAAAACTATTGGATTAAGGGAAAACAAAGACGGCAACGACTGCGCTAAACGTTTTTGCCCAGGGAAGGCGAAAAATGCCCAAAAGAAATTTAATTCCGAAGTCTCGCCATGAAATAATTACATATTTCAAATTAGTTTTAATTACACTCTAAAAATACACCTTTAAATTATTCTAATTATTAACCTACACAATTATTGAATACAAATATTAATTTATTCCCTATCTACAATGTAATATTTCATACCATAACTTGAATATTTTAATAAACCATTCTTACATTGGCTCCAGTTGTTCGGATTTATAGTAATATTAATTAAATCCGGGGACAATTCTGCGGTCCATTTCTGAAATATTAAACGTTCGCGCTGAAACACAGCAATGTGCACGATATTGCTCCAAAACGTAATACCATAATAATTCACATAAAAGCTAGTGGTGGCGATTGTATTTCTCTATCAACCTTGTGGTCGTTCGGACATTCGATTTTGCGCGGAAACGCCGGCTTGTCGGGAGAAACGAACACCAATTTAAAATGCGAGGATCAAAATTGAAAACGTTTACGCTGTTGACGGCTATTTTGTGCCACGCAAAACTCCCGGATCCCCGCCATTCAATTCTTCCCCAATGATAGCGACTTTCAGCTTATCGCGTCAACTGCCAAAAGAGTGAAGTTTGTACTCAAGATTTGTTAAAAATTATGCCCGCCGGAATGAACCGTTTGTTTCACGCAAAGTTGAGCCAACCTAATTTGTATTGACCGAAGCACGCCAAACAAAAGTTTATTTATTAATTAACGGTATCTGTTTGAATACGGTCTAACAAATAGTATACTAAACAAGGGTGAGCCGAACGTTAGAAAAATTTACCGATTCCAGGAGCGGAAAACAAAATGCTGGAAGCCCTAGCAGGAATTTGGGTTGGAGAATTGTTAATGATTCAGAAAATTGCTTTGGTTGAGCTGCGGCTTTGCTAATACCATAAATTACAATAAATTAAGTTTGATCATTTGTTACACTCATAGCTAAGTGATGTAGTAATATGTAAATGTGTATTGAATAATCTCTGTATCTATTATTACTTATATAGATGTCTTCGTTATTATTTGATGAGTTGATGAAATGTATTGTTGGTCGCAACCCCTGTAGTTCCTGCTGTGGCAGACTATTCTGCCGTCTGGTCCGAATGGTGGGATATCAACTCTATCAGTTTGCTATAATCATAATAGGGTAGAAGACACCCGCATGGTCATTTAGTACAAACGTTCATAGGCTAGCCTCTATAAAAAAATTTAATTGCTGTTTTATCAAATTGATAAACCAACAAACATATCGTGTTCATTTATCCGTACCGAAAAAAATTAGGTGTTTACGCTGACGATAATGACTTCAACTTCACCGTGTTATTGCGAATGGAACTGGAACTAATGCCATAACTGATACAGCGATTAACGGTTATGGTTTAGAAATATTGTAAATCGCCTCTCTCTATCTCTCGGTCCCTCATTACACCGGATCGTGATTTTCAGATACAATTCACAACACCCACCCATGGATGTGTCTTCCGCCGTTTTAGGGCAGATCCCCGGGAGTTCATTATAACCGAACTCGGCTGTGGGGAGTCGTGGAGATTTGATTAAAGTTAGTTACCAGCGTTCTTTAATTATTCGATTTGTTTTAAAAGTGGCTTATGCATGTTGCAGCGGTAAATCCCCGTGACCAATCAATACACAACAATCGACGTGAAATCGTTCCGACCCGACTACCATAAACTTGTGTCCCACCACTCTATGATCGCCGTTTAATTAACTGTCCGCGGTAAATTTTAAATTAAACCAAATGGGATTTTAACTGTTTTAAAATGCAATGATTCCTGTGAAAATATTTCAATAGTACACTGGAACATTTTGCACCTCTACTATTTCCACATAAAATTTTATTATTATTTATTAAACAACACAAGACATTGTTATGGTGTTATTGTCCCACCACTACAAGGTTAAGCTTCAAGTTGACCCGAGGTGAACGGGAGGTAAAATCTTTACAGCCAAATATAGACAGTAACGTTTTTCCATATTTCACCAACTTATCACGCAAACTTTTTCAACAGATTGCACCGCCAAAACGTAAATAGACGTACGTCTGGAGCGATGACCTCTCTTACTTTATAACAAGCTCGTGACATGACAATCCTAATAAAAATAACTACAGACATATTTCTTTCTTTTTTACCGTTAGATATTTGAGTTCGCCAACAGAACCATCCAAAGCGCGCGAATTAATTTCATATCCGGGTCTAATAAATTTCCCATTAAAGCTGTTTAAATATGCGACTATTGTCATCCATTTGAAACCAAATCTCCAGAATTTCCAGTGGCATCCCGTTTATCGCCGGGTGTTATTTGCTCGTCTAACATGTGTAGAAAGCGTTCGGGCGTTAAATTTCCATCGATGAATAGCGGCCAAATAATATCATACCGCAAGATACCTGTCCAAATGCTTAATATTTGAAGATATTAAATCCTCGTCGGTGAATAAATATGAGGATCATGCATGCTGCAGTTTTGTACGTTTCGCTCGGCGTGAAGGGCAAACGTACATTCCATGATAAAACACATATTTTGTAAGTGATTGCTTTCTTTATTTGACTTCTCCATTATTGGATAAACGAATTTAGATTTGGTCTCCATTTATACGTACTTTAGTATTCGTAATAGTTGATTTATTTTTTAATAAAACAGGAATAAAGTAAAAATATAAGGTATATTATATTTATGTACAAATGTTCTATACTTATATAGATAAAATCTTATAATATATAAACAAAAATATCTTTGTTACGGTAATAAATACTTTGTTCACTGCACTCTTGATGAAACCAAATTATAACATTAGGTAATTTTTAGTGTACTCATTTAAAATTAATTAATAATATCTTTGTTTATCTTTAGTGAAATAAACAAAAAATAAATCTAATAACAAAACTTGATATAGTTGTATTACATTTAGACTCTTACTATATAATTAATTACATAATATTAAAGAATAACTAAGACAATATAAACATAAAAAATTTATACGAATTAAATCGTGATGACTTGCGGCAATTCGACGACTGATTGGTGTAAATATTCCCCAAATTCCGAGTTTTTATTTTATTAACTAGATCATCCATAATTGGAAAAATGAATACCCGGCACGGGAATCAAAACCGCAGAAACGCTATCCATCGGGCCACCGCGGCCTCAAAACTACATTTTCATGTAGGCGATGAACTACGCGATTCTCTATCAGTGCATTTTGAGCTGCATTCTCTAAAGCGTACCGCCCAATCATTCAGCAGACCCAAATTGCGCACCAAGTTTTCATACACCCGTAATAACTGCATATTTTCATTTGTTCACTTACCTTTTCAAATAACCTTCACCCCCAAATCCACGTTCTCTATTTATCTAGAGTATCTTATTCTAAAGTGTGAAATTATAACAGTTTAGCTGAACTAACCCCAAAATTATATCTTATCTTAAAATTTGATTAATCTTTATATCAATTACATCAACTATGTTTAGACCTTTATAAAATCTAAAAATTTCAAAAGTTGCTGTATACAGTATAAATCAAATATTTTTTGGATTACATCCTAGTAACTACTTTTAGGCTTGATTTCATTTTATTTTGCAATTTAAATTGGCCCGAACTTATTTTCTAATAAAATTATCGGTTTATTTACTGAAACAAGTATCAATTACACATGGCCCTAGAACAATTCGTCGTATTCGAAATATAATTATCGCCGTGGTGAAGATTTAGAACGCGTTCGATACCTTTCCATAATTGGACAATTAAGAAATTAGCAAATTTAGCAGGAACGGAAGGGAATGCGCCGCAGCGGGTGTTCGTTAATTAATTCGATTTCCGCGTTTTGTTCATAATCATCGTTATTTTTCGATTCATTTGACAGCGGTCCACACAGTGCGCCGCTATTGCGTGTGTCCTGGGCGTGTTTGTTTACTTCAGGCCCCACTAAAATGTGTTTATGTCGTTACTATTAACCGAGCGTGTCCAAAGCATTACACGAATTAATGTACGTTCGGACAAATAAATTAATCTTGTGCACTCGTGTCTTGTCAAAATTTTTAACACAAACATAATCATAACGGCAAAACAACATGTTTTTGGGGCGGATTAATGCTTGCACTTCAAATCAATAGAAATACTTGGAAACTTGAATTTTTATATAGAAGAAAAAAATGACAAAAACTTATCTATGAAGTAAGAAAAGAATTAATTTCAAAAGACTTGATTGGGTATTCCTTTTTCCAAAAACAATGATGAAAACGTATTTATGAAGTTAAAAAAATAATTTCAAAAGACTAATTGGGTATTCCTTATGCAACGGTGGTGATAAATTTATTACCATCGTTTTATTACTAAAATCTTAAGCTAAGAAACTAGCCTAAACCATTAATCAGTAGTGAGAATGTACAGATTTCGTTTCCAAGTTTCTCAATGTCTATCTATCTAAATACATTAATGTCATTCTAAACCAAAATTTGGTAAAATTGATACTAAAAAGAGTTTAAGATTAGAAGGTTAATCAAATAATTGGTTTTGTTTCACTATTTTATGATGTGTTATTAAATTATGTGCCTATAATTTATCATTTTTCTTTTATAAAATGAATAGTTAAAAATTTAAAAAAAGTTGGGTCGATACAGAAATGTTTACGTTAATATATATCCGAGTCAAAGTTTCCACGCGGTGCATGAATATGAATGAGGTGTTATTTCGCGAATTATTAAAATAATATAATTTAAATATGAAACCAATGCATAAACCTCGGGTCCATTTCGAATCGTGAAATAAATGATCTGTTCGCCTCGAGTCGGACAATAAGCGTTTCTTGCCGCGATGATTACAAATTTGATTAATTCGTTTGATCAATTTGTGAGATCCGTGGTAGAATGTGGAAATAAGAATGCCGGCATCTTAGGATATATTAGGAATTAGCAGGAAGCTCCAGACTAATTAATCAAGTATAATTATAACAAGAAATCAGCGTCCTCGGCTTAACCCAGATTCAACCCAGAACTTGCCCATCTTAAATAGCTGCCTATTCTAATCTATCTTAGAAATTGCCAATATCGAGATAACAAATTGCCCTAGTTAAACGGGTTAAACTGAACCGGGGCAAAATGTGGTAATGTGACGGGGGTTGTTCTAATTGAAATAATTAAGTCCGGCGTATGTTCGCAGGACGGGGGTGTAATCGGCGCGGTTTTTAATTGGCCGCTGAAAGACTCTTAAAACGCCCCTGAAATATGCATGAATTTATCTGGCTATTTAATATGCAAAGCCCATTTAGACATAAATAATAATAATACACGGGGCAATTGTGTATTGATCAAATAAATCTTTTAGAGCATCGAGCGTGGGGCTTTCTATAAATCATGTTTAATTCAAGCGGCGTAATTTGATAGTGCGAGTTGAATTAATGAAAATATTTAGGTAAAAAGGGGCAGTAATTATGCGCGGGCCGGGGCGTAATGCAGGAGCAATTAATAGACACACCGGAGGGTGGTAATTTGGTCGCGCCCGCGGCAAGCAAATATTGGCCGGGTAAGATTCGGGTTCAGAGTAGGTGGCGTTCGGGGGCCTGGGGGCTGCGAGGTGGGAATACCGTATGCCGGCGGCCGATTTTTATTAATTGATGCCGTCAGAGCTGTCGATATAAATTAGCGGACCGATCGCGTTAAGCCCTTAAATAATAGGCATAATATTGCGGCAACTAATTGGCATATTTCACGCAATAGTTTGCAAGAGATTAAGTCCGAATTAGGGACGGTCTCTGCGCCGGGGTGTAATTCCGACTCGAGAAAAACACACGGAGCCGCACCTTAAATTGTATAATGACTTAAATTATCTCAACTCGAGTGGAACAGTTTTCTAGAAATTAATTGGTGTAATTTTAAGTTTCCTACTATCATTACACCATGATTATATGTTATTTTTCTAATTTTCCCTGTCATAACTCCTAATTTCCCACCTTTTCAAATGGCGCGGACCAGCGCAGGAGATTACGGCGTATTTGCGGAAGCCGCCCACCCCCCAACTATTTCATTCCGAAATTAGACCCACTGTCCGAAATAAATACCGGCCGTTTAATCAAAGCCCTAATTGCCATTGTTATTACATCTAATTTACATAATAACATTTCCAAATTAGATTTATTTATAATAATTCACATAAAGACATTAATTTACCTTTCATATCTTATACTAATTACATGAAACGCGATACAATGGGAAGGGAATAAAGGGCGTTGAAATAATTCATGCATGGGAATTCCTAATATTCACAACGATTAAAACACGGCCGAAATAATTTATTAAATTGCTCGTAAACTCCCCTAAAAAAACAAAGCGAAGACGAGCGCGAATCAAGAATCGAAGAGTCGATTTTTAATGTAATTTAACAAAGCAATTTGAATCAATTCGTAATCTGAGTACTACCGAAATATTGAAGAAGTGATTCAAAGAGTTGTTAATTATTGGGCAAAATGTGTAAATAAAATAATCCCTGTGAAAAATGAGTAAGCGATAAGAAAAGAAATTTAACTTAAATTGTAGCTTCCATCAAACCTCCAATTAACCAACATCCTTGGCGCAGACTATTTCTTTCTTAAACTGAATTCAATCCGAGAAATAAGACAATAATCTTAGTCTAATATGTATTTGAATTCCTCGTTGAGCAAATATCGACGCACTATGAACGGTCTGCAGATGTCGCCTCGTTACTTCCGCTTAGAACTAAATCGACCGAGGGCATGAATAGCGATAGAATGAACTTAACCTACGAGGGTTAAACCATCCGGCAAGAGGTTCAATTCAAATAGTTAAATATACTTATTTAGTAATAACAAAATTGTATTCAAAAACACATATAAACACAACTGTGTTAAGTTACTTAAAATTACGATTGCGCACATTTTAGATCAGTTTTAAATCCCATTAAACATCAATATACAATAAAAGTAGTATAAAATATTTGAAATGGTAATTTTAATTAGATCAATTGTATTAAAACGCATATAGTTTCTTTCTATATAAATTAAGTATCTTTCTTTCTATAATAATACATTACGATAGTTCAAAAATATGCTAGGATGAAAAATAATATATTGAGGTAGGTCAAGAGTACTCTACGTTAAATAATAATATATTCAGGTTAGGCAAGAGTACGCTAGGATAAGAAATTATGTACTATAGTAAGTCAGAAACACAACAGAACAAGAAATAATACATCCCAACGTCAAGATTATGCCGGGGTAGGAATATATGTGTCAGGTGTGCGTTAGTTCAAGAAATAGTACGTTGGGATAGGTCAAGAGTACGCTAAGACAAGGAATTGCTCATTACGGTAGGTCAAGAGTATTATAGGATAAGAATTAATAAATAAGCGGCAGGGTGAAAAATAATATATTGAGATAGGTCAAAAGTACGCTAGGATAAGCAATGATACATTCCAATGGTTTAAAAGTATGCTAGTACGTATAATAATAGATCAGGCAAGATACAGCAATAATACATGATGATAAGCCAACCGTACTCTAGAATAAGAATAAAATTATTAAATTATATTTATAGTTTTCGTGCTATTCAATTTATGTTTTTTGGTGAAATTATTTAATTCAATTTTTTATAAAAAAATATATTACATTTCAGGAAGACATGAAATTTTATTAATTTACAGTGTAATAAATATATATAAATATTAATTGTAAAATCGAGAAAATCACTTATTTGCTATTCAGTTTTAAAATTATATCATTTTCTCTTTTTAACAATTTGTATTATAAAAAATAATACACAATTTATATGTCATCGCTGCTATATATGAAATAAATCATAAATCCAAATTTTGAATATAAGAAGTAGTTCAGCGCGATTCATCACAATTTGTCTGCAGCGTGCAATTTTTATCTTCGTGTCATAATTTTATTTATAGCAAAACTCTACGGGAAATACGTAATTTACACCCCACGCTTTTACCCCATAACACATTGCGATATATATATAAACAAATTTTCGCTTGATTTGCGCGCGGGGCGCGTGAATGAGTGCAGAGAGTGAACGCTTTGAAGTTGAAATTAATTTTTTACGCTTTTTGATAAGTGACAAGTTAGAAATCTAATTTAAGTGTCTTGTGTCCGTTATGGAATAATTACAATCCGCGCCCTTTTATGCGAGTGCGTTCCCGCTTAAAATAATAATTACAGTATTTTTTTTATGTGGAGCCAGGATGGGGTGAGGAAGGAAAGGACAAGAATTAGATTTATTAAGGGCATACAGGTAGTCATCTTGGGGAGGACAGTTGCGCTGGAAGTTTCTGTAAATTTTATTTTGTTTGACCCTTTCCTTAAATCTGTAATCGAATTTACGTACCGAATGGCATCGAAACAAACATGGCGCGCTGAGAATATAAAAATTTCAACAATGCACTCTATTCGGACAGAGGAAGCTATTTATTGGTAATATTATTGGGAACTTTTTGTTACCCAATATAATTTTAATTTTATTATTTACAAAATAAGAGTTATAATAATTTTCAGTAGCTACTTGGTTATTCAAAATATTTAAGTTGCATGGCTTTCCATTCGGTTTAACTGCACACAAACGTAAATGTTGTTGCATATTTTATAGCTGCGCTGTTCCAAGGAAAATGGTGCCTTTTAAATTGAATTTATGAAGATTCATACTTTGCATTTACGGCATGAAATAATTACTCGCAAGTTTCACTATGAAATAAGGAACGCTTTATGATTACCGCTAATAATAATAATTCCACTCCTAATTATAACTGCGGCCGCTTACGTAGGTTATAAATTTGTTTATGAATAAACTCCATTCAGAGGAATAATTGGTGTGGTCGATGATGACAAAATTGTGCTGAAAAACACGGCCTTTCATCTTGTTTCTGTGTATTATGAGGGAGTTGTTATCAGTGAGATCTGAAGTGGCCATGTACAAAAGTGTGCTGAAAGGAGTATTTTCTCTGTGTAATTTCGTGAAAGTAGCAGCTGACATTATTATTATATAGAGCGATATAAAAATTTACAGGGGACATCTGTCGTGACGTTTAAAAAGCTGGAGATTAATGACCCCTCTAATTACTAGAAAATTTCAGTAGTTATCTTGTTTCACTGGCAAATTAGGGGGATGTTAAATTATGTGAATGCGTTATGGTTTATTTTTAATAACTCGGTAGGAGTATTAATGAGGCCGGGCGCTTTCTAATTAATAATCTCCGCGCGTGAAATGCAAAAAAAAGTCGCTGGCGGATTAAATATTTATTTGGAAAAATATGCGTTCTACTGAAAAATTTATGCATGGAAATATAGTGTAGATTTTTGCATTATGAAATGTGGATTCATGATTTAATTAGTGAAAACGTGTTGAGCGCAAAATGTGTTTCATATGAAACATTTTCTCACCTGTTTCCCCATGGTAGTTGTATATCAATCCATCACTTTTAACACGGTGAAAATTGTCGTTTTCATTTTAAAATAATAAAAGGAAACGGCTTAAAATAAATGCGCGCTAATGGTTTACGGTGAAATGCGTGCGAATTTTGGACGCGCTTGTTTTGCATTTGTCAGCACAACACTACATTATCCGTGTCCGTTTATTTTTACCTTAACGATATTTCACGTTTTGATAAACAAAGGCCGAAATGCGATTGCGAATTCATAAACAAAATCTTTTTAAATCAGAGGACGCGTGCCACCAAACAAACCTTAGCAATTAATCATTCTGAGAAAACCGGGCTAGTTTTTTTTCCTCTGTAAATAAACTAATTGAATCTACCTTCCCATTACCGTATTATCGCCGTTTTACTACAACAATTTACGATCGTGGCGTTAATTTATATATGTGGCCAATAAATAAATCATGTCTACAGTAAAGTAGGAACACAAAGCAACCACCATTGGTTCACTGATTGTAATCACGTCCAATAATGCGTATCATCCATAATTAGGTTTTCGCCGGTATAAATATGAATTATTTGTATGAAAATAGTATCTAGTTTGTTAATTACGTTACCAATTTCACTGTGTATTCACATTTTTAAGTAATTACATTTATTCCACGCCTCTCATCACGTCAAATTAACGTGAAATTCTATACCCAGCAATGGAATATTTAAGTGACAATTCCATCACTGCGGACGAATATTACCACTAGAATATTTCGAATTGCTGTCTTATAATTACTTAATTGTCGCATCCATACGTACGTATTTGTTGGGCGTTTATAAACACAAATCACAAACATAATATATGGGAATGGAGGGGAAAATAAATTTTGGGTTTATTTTTAATTCAATTCAACTTGTATTACCAGATATTTAATTTATTAATATTCATGTTTCTCTTTTACAACGTTAAAAAACTAGTTCGTGTATATTATAAAGTTATTCTCTTTAGGGATTTATTTACAAGTTTTAATGCTATAAATCCCATTTGCACTTTATTATTAATTTACGTTTTAAATTGTTATATTACTATGCAATTAGTAACTTTATATTATATTATATATAATATAATATAATATACACATATATTATGTTTTCTTTACCATTTCGTTTTCCAGTAAACAATAATTATATATTTTAAAAAGTTTTGCTTCTATAACAATTTCTAAAATATTTCTTATTCATTTCTTCTACATCCTCCCGAATTTTTTCCTCTAAACTCAAAACTTTTTCATTCTTCAAAACCATTCAAGGTTAACATTTCATAACAAACTAACTAATCTATTGATTAGAATTTCCCAAGATCTCTACACCAATGAACTTTCTTTATATTAAAGAAATAATTAGTAATAAAAATAATAGGTCATTTTTAATATCCCAACAATAATTATCCTCGTATACATATTAAATGAAACTATATAAAGATCCGAGAACTCGAGTCCCAAGTTAAAATGCGTTGCCGTCATTCCCATGTAATCGTGCCGTAAGCATATAGACTTGCAAATATGTTTACAGCGATTTTCAAGGTATTTAGCTAACGTGTACTTAATTTATAAACTGCAGTATTTACTTAAATCTTTAAGTAAATACTGGTTGTTTCTCAAGTTTGCTGAGTAGCTGTCGTAATCCAGTCCATGCGAGGAAGTCCTGCTGGGGCTTTACAAAAAAAAAAGAGGACGTTAATATAAGAAACTTTCTTGCGAAATACCTCACAGATGCTGTCCCGAAATACGTGCGAATTAATTAAACGCAGAATCGGAATACCAAGTAAATATTAGTGGACGAAAAAAATGTTTCAAAATGTGAATCAATAGACACGAAATTGAGAATGTAAAGGGGCAGATTTCCATTTGTTTGTGTAAGGGATTTTAATGAAAAAATGAAATAAAAACTAGCGAAACCGGGCGCTGCAGGATTTTTAATTCCTGACCCAAGCCACTTTTAAATACCATATTCGGATCTCGATTTGATTGGCAGATTTCAAGCGGGCCGATATGGATGATTTTCACGTGGCATACAATAAACATGGAAACTGAAGATTGAAGCTTTTTTAAAGTTTAATATTCCACGTCGTGCGTGTGGCACGATGCGTTGTGGATAGCGCTGAGGAAATATGTGTCCAGTAAAATGGAAATATGATGCGATAAAACGCTAAAAAATGGCTTGTATCATGTAAACTATCACTCGCTAGGAGGCTGCCTTAAAAAATCCAAATATTTGTGAATGATTGATTGAACGTTGGTGTATAGTTTAAATACAAATATATATTTCAAACAATGTTGACGTTAATTTCTTTAATAAATTAATTGAATTCCAAAATAAATGCATTTTAGTATTTATATCACAATTTAAAACCACTAACTATTATTTATGTGTTTTATCAGATTACATTTACGTTAATATAATTAATATAATAAATAATAAAATGATTATAGCGTACAATGTTTTGTGTCGAATTTGAGCAATTTCTGCACATAACTCTACCAAGGGCTCGGGCAATGTCCGGGAGTATTATTGCACGGAAATGCCCAGCTCTATACGGCTCGATCATCAAGCTATAACTTGGCCAACTACGCCGAGAAGTTTCGTCCGCCTTAAAGCCCCCAACGATTTTCACCAGTTTGGCCTGCTAAAATACCACCTGAACGCAGTGGCGACTCATCCGTAACAGAACAAGAGTAAGTGGCGCAGCATGAGCGGTTGTCATGGAGACGTATTCTTTACTTTATCCACAAAAATTTACACAGCATCCAAAAGTGTTGATAATGTCAAAAATACTTTTAAAAAAAGTATTACTTTTTTTAAGATTAAGGAGATATTTTCGATTTATTATTATTTAATTAATAACTATTTAGTGTAAAAAAAATATCGTTATGTCAGATGTAATTGTATTATTTTTACAGACACATTTGCGGTGCATTTAATTGAATTGTTTCATCTTCACAAACTGTGCTGGCTTTACTTGAATTAGACGGCAATACTAATAAGACTGAAGTGTAGCACTAATCCTGCCTGTTAGATATGTTCTGTAAACATTATGTACCGTATAGCTACTGTAGACAAAACGATGGTAAATAATTATATTTGCCAGTAATTACCCCGGAGTATTTGCCACGAATTTCCACGTTTTCATTCTCTATACTAATTATGATTGAACGTAATCTGCAACACGAGAAGTGTCTTTCCTACATAACCAAAACTGATCTAATCAGATGATTCTAACTATTATTATACAAAAAGGTCACCCTGTAAACATAATTATTATATAATCACCTGTTAAATCTAATTACCGGATGTTAATAAATATTTGAATTAATTAAATTTATAATAATATTTATTATTTAATACAATTACGTTTAAAATATACGTTATTTATTATATTGTATAAAATGATTTATTGTTCACAGATTGATTTCATTGCAGATAGTGTTGGATTTTCACACAAAAACTACCGAGCTCGTATTTATTTTTCCAATATAATTAATATTAATTGCAACCATTTGTGACTAGAAAATCTTTAGAACAAAAATTATCCCCGGATCTTCGTCACACCTTTGCTTCCCGAAATCAATCGGGGCAGAATCAATCTTTGGCCAATAATTAATAATATCCGATCAAAAGGAGGACAGGAATGTTGTCACTTAAATTATTCGTCCGCATTTCTCCTACGTTCGGATTAAATATTACATATTTTTTTTTACTTTTATCGATTTCCCTGTAAACATGATGTATCTATTTTAGGTTTAGGCCGTGTTGATTTACAGTTTGGGAATTCATTAACCATATTGTTTTATAATAATAATAATAGACAAACAGATTAGGTTTAAAATTTATTATTTAGTTAAAATATTAATGAATGGTTACTCATCAGCGTGGTTAATATTTATTCGATAATGTAAGTGGAAAGATCCTAATCTAATGAATCCTTTGCAGTTCAGAGTCATAACATATAGGCCTTCGAGGTGCAAAATCTTCGAGTACACTTTTATAGTATTTGTATAAGATAAGCACGTTTGCTGAGGGTAAAACGTAAAACCTCCCACAAAGATTCTACGTGGTACACGGAGCTCACCGCCGAGAAGCCGACTTGATGCATTCGGGTTACGTTCAATTGCTTGCTGAGCACTTGGCACGATATCAGCAGACGTTGATGGCCTTAACTGCCACGCTTCTTGTTCGCAGGAAATTGTTCATGAGAATCCGAATGAAACGTGCACCGGCGACATATATCCTTTCATATTTACATTTCTACAATTGCACCTAAATTGTTCAGGTCAATTCTTATAATTTTTAAATTTAATTAAAGTTAATTATTTGCAAATTTATTTTGATTTATACATACAATTATTTATAATAAGTTATTGTGAATTTTGTCATATGCGAATTGAGTTAGTAATTTCATACTCTAATATTACAGATAAAAATGAAATGTAGGAATATGTCCTCGGGCAGGGGCTTTGGTACGGTGTTATTAAATTCAAAATTAAAAACATAGGTTATTTGTTTTATAACCGGGTTTAGTGTGTAGCTTTTTTACGTCGAGATACATCAAATGATAAAATGTTGTCGATGAAAACCGTAAATAGGCGTCAGTTTTTGCGCGCGCAAAGAAAACTGACGGAAAGAAGGGATTTATTAAAGAAAATCACGAAGCGGCAATCAATCATAAGCGGCACGTTTTAATAAATTTAAACCGGCGCCAATACCAGCGCAATTACTAGAACGGACCGCTGGTCTAATACGCCCCGCGGAGGGCGAAAGGGGGGAAAGAAACAATAATATTAATACACTGGTCACAGTTGGCCATCTGCTGACAACCGTTTCGTCTTCGCGGGAACAGCTGTCCGCCCCAATAAAATTCGTGCTGATATATAAAAAGGCGAAATAAATTATTTACCGCAAGGAATGCACCCGCGCGTAATACAGCAAATACAACTGGGAAAACGCAGATTACACGTCCACCCTCTTAAATTTCCACCTGCTGGCTGGAAGTCGAAATTTGAATATCGCTTCATCAGCGCGAACACCTTGTACCGAGCTTCTTTTGTGCACAAAGAGAATTTTCCGTTTTCCGTTTCGAAACCGCCATTTCAATTTTCAGTAAAGTTTTTTTTGCTTCTCGTAATAAACGTTGCCGCTTTATTTGTTATCCTGTTCGTGTTTGTTGTGATTTTTGTGGTTTCTTAACCTTCCGCGAATATTATCATAAGACAATATTTGGCCAAGGAAATTTTCTTAATAAACATCCTGAGGCGATCAGCGGTGGGTTTTGTATTAATAATTCAATTTAGTGATAAAATGCTTTATGTAGATTAATGCGAAAACATATTACCGCTTTAATTTCATACTTCGTGGTTTCGGCAGGTTTAAATGCATAAAAAGCATTAATAGCTTAACATCATGCGGTTGCAGGGGGAGAAGAAGAAAATTAGGGGAAGTTAATAATATACACTTTCCTGGTGATTCTGGCACGGGTGCAGTTGCACTGGAAATTCTGAGTGAATGAAAATGAAATTGTTGGAGTTGGGGACTGGGAATTGTTAGTTATTTGATTCGGGCGTTATTTTTCTGGAGAAGTTTTTAATTTAACTTATTAGAGCTTCGAACGGTGTGGGGAAATTGGTAGGGTAAGTTATGTTATGGTTGTTCTTTTAGAAGGTGCTTTCAACCCTGTATTTACACCGAATTCAAAGCCCAGGAATGAAATAGCGATCGGTAAATTATCAAAGTGGCAGTTAAAAAGGCGTTTGATTTTATCGGCCGCAATCGGGTAATATTTAGGTGTTGTCGAAAGGTTGCGAGACGTTATATGTGGGGTGTGCGTTTTGTTTGCTAATAAGGTGAGACGTGGATCGTTGGTGTTTGTAAAGGAACGTTGGCCCTTTTCATTTACGAGTATTGTCCGGCGAATCGAGGAAAAAAAACCAGCTTCCTCGAGTCTATGGATGAAAGCTATAATTCAGGAGTGCAAATTGGCCGGGCGACGATATAATGCAATAATTTACAGTGTAATATTATTAACCCATATAAACTGTCTCAATTTATTAGTAGATATGCACGTGAGGGTAAATGGTAACCGCTATCGCACGGGCCCAGGCAAACATTGGCACAAGCCGAGGATACTTACTATCAACAAATGTTCCCACTGACATAATCTGTGATCCCGATATCAGTACACTATAGCCGCATGTTGCTGTTTGCTGTTAGCGACTAGCTTTACCGTAAATAATAAACTTCCCCGAACACATTACTCTTAATTACGTCCAAATTAATAACACGAGTCCTCAGCGAAACATCATGTTCCTAACACCACTCCGCGACTAAATAGGGGTAAAATAATCTGAATTTAAATCCTACCTCTTTTTACGGTAATTCCCCCAGAAATTAAATACACTTTTATTATTTCATTAACATATGCTTTTTTGTAACGAGGGTCCATTTATATTCATCCGAGCACACAACACGGGACCAAGGGCCTCAAGGGTTGTAGTGTGTGAATGCAGATGTAAGATGGATGCTCGCAGGAATGCTCCTTCATTTAACCCAGCTCTCTTCTGCCCAGTCGACGGTTAGGAGTTGAAAGCAAGATCAACTCGTAGCATAATTATTGCTTAATTAACGATTTCACTCCATACCATTGTAACGCAATTACCCTTAACATATTAATCCAAATAATCAACGCGAGCTTTGTACGAATATCATGATTATTTTGTGACAATAGGTTTATTACTAAAGCATCTGTCAAATACATGAATGCAACGCACTGGTTTGCTTACCACATGCACATGGATCGGTATAACACGTGTCACAATCTACTCGGAAACTATTACTAGAAATATGTCAATTAGCTCCCAAAACATTATGCACAGTCCTATATATTTGTATCTGGTATTACACCTCATATCTGAATTATAATTATTAACATTACTTCTCTGTTACCAGTGTTAACATTATAATCGTAGTTTTTAATTGCGCCCTGCGCCGTTGGCTCTATTCGCCTCCCTAACAAACTGTTGGAAATATGCAAATTACATTCCACAGACTTATATACATCTGTGAACATACTTATACCCACACCTCTCTGTTTCCACCTACCATGTCTAGTTCAACCTCATCCTCTGGGATGGGATATTTAATGCGGACGCCGGCAAACATAACTTACTTAAAAATAATTACGCCCTCTGCACGAATTAACAACCACAACCAAATGCACTACAATCGATGCCGTGTTTGCCACCAGCATATATATGTTTATATTATTACACTGCGTGCCGTTCATAAATTAATTCTACATTACACATTAACACACTTACTGGAAAGCACTCGGCGATACACTAAAATCACGATGGAAGTACTGACTCCAATAACGTCCGCATAAATCATGCATCTGTCGCATACTCAATTTATTTACTATCAATATCAATTTAGGATGCTACACCAATAATACTTAATTAAAATCAATTCGTATAACAAACCACGTCCAATGATAAAGAATAAATAGAAATAAAATCTTATTACGTTTACGTATTACACACGATTATTAAGGACACCAACCCACGCCACCGCAGATTTGTAGCAACTCCCAAGATATAATGAAATATGTATGTTAACAATTAGTATACATCCATACAGGAGCTCGTATTCAAACCGAGCAACCCTCCGGCTACATTCAGTGCGCTAGACTGTGCTAGTGCGGCCAGCTGCAAAAATTTTCAGCAAATTGCTACAAATTGTATTTTGTAAGAAATAACGCTCCAAATAATAATAACAATAACGTTTATACATGTAATTACACTGCGATGTAAATGCTTTACAATTCTAACATGTTCCATTATCAAAAACACACCAACACTTTTGTTTGGTATAAAAAATATTATAGTATTAACTGAAAGGTACATTTCATATTGGTCAGATTGTGGTTGAAACAATAATTAATTATAGACACTAAAGCATTTGTTTTAAAGTAACAATTAAAATTTATTTTATAATACAAATGCGTGATAAAAATAATATAAAAAAAATATTGTATTATTACTATTCAATTTTCAACTGTTTTCATATTTAAGTTTATTTTATATTATTATTAATGCATGTGCAAATTACGCATACGTTAACACTAAATATAAAAACGTAGGTATTTTCATGGTGAAATATTATAACAGAAATAAATTTGTGGCAGAACACTTTATTTACTTTTAACCATTACCGCGTACCCGGCGCATCCACCATTTCACAACCGATAGTTCCCGTGTGAATTTTCGACAAATTGCAATTAGAATATTGTTTCGTGTGTTTTGAACTTTTCGCACATTTTGTTACATATATTACCAAAA
Organism: Ontholestes murinus; assembly: GCA_963969525.1. NCBI lineage: Eukaryota > Metazoa > Arthropoda > Insecta > Coleoptera > Staphylinidae > Ontholestes > Ontholestes murinus. The sequence continues at coordinate 1,938,895 of OZ018399.1, read as the reverse complement.
TTATAAAAGTTTCCGTTCCGTGTCTGGAATCAAACTTTTGCAATTGAATGAACAATTTAAAGTAATACAAACGGGACGACGTTCGGTGCGCCGAAGTTTTTATACAGTATATAACAAATATCGAAAGTACTTTATGGCATAAAATAATTAAATGCCGAGACTGGAAGTCCATTAGGGAGTTTGGAGTCTGAAACAATTACACGCGTGTCTCATTATACAGTAATCTTGAGTAAATAAAAATTGCCGGTGTTATGTATGCAAAGGATATTTTGATGGTGCGAATTTTTAATTATATCGTAATTATTAAGCAATAAAATATTCTTTGTTGTGTAAAAAAGGTAATTAGTTGTTGTTGTGTAGTCGGGGCGTTAATTAAGGCTGTTGTAGCGGCGATAAAAGTTTAATTAAAGGGTTGTAGATGCGCGGCGGGTGTTCGGGAAAATGTCGGATCGAGTGAGTAAATATAATAATTGTGAGTGTAAAGTGAGCCGTGAGAAATATGTTAAGAAGTACATTGGTGTAAAGTGTGGTGAAGTGAAGGTGAAGGCACTCAGATACAGAACGCTTCAAACTGACTGCTCGCAACCGCATAACGGCACAGCCACAAAGGACATACTTTAGGATATATGTTTTGCAACATATTGTAGAATCCCGTAAAAAGGATAAACGCGAAGAGATACCATGGCAGTAAACAAGGACACCCGCATATTCACTCAATGGAGTAAATTATCATATCCTGGAGTTCCCGGGGGGCACATTCCAAAATCCAATGATAAGCTGTTGTGAAAAATGACCCACTGCATTTGGAAAGATGAAAAGAATTGCTAGTCATAATCAAAACGGACATATTTAAATTTCCTGTCCGCAGGATTTTTTCATGCAACATCATCTGTTACATTCGGAACTAATTTGCATGGTATCCTAATCGTGCATTCTTCATGTGACATATTAAATTAGAATTCACTTTGCAGTATCTTTATGCAAATACGGTACCATTCTGCCGGGTGAGAAAAGGTGCTTAGGCAGGAGAACAGGCGTAACGGGAATATGTGACCGGACTGGGGACCATGCCGATAACAATTTTGATTGGGGTGTCCCGTAATCGGGCATATGTGCCTTCGTTTCCCTGCACGTCGCGCTGATAAAAATGTTAACGAGCATTCATTTCTGGGAGGATAATTGTTGCCAAATATGAATTTCGCCGGCACGAAATAACAAAGCGCCATAACCGTGCGCCCTCCCCTCCCAGTTTTGCGAAAACAGTAACGGTTTGATGAGTTGGCGTATCCGCGATAGTGGTTTTTTATGTCCCCTTGTAATAAGTCATTGTCCGATCTATACGTCTATCCGTCTATCCGTCCATCCGCCCCATCACATCACCGATGACAATACGGCCGTTTTGACAAATGGATTTACTGAAGCAAATATGTTTAGTTTAATGCCGCTTCTGCTTCGGTTTCTGCTCGATTGTAATCGCGTTGCTGGTGCTCTCCTCGTTTCACCTATCAAAGGCACTACTACTATTACACCTAGTCGGAACGCAATACGGACAGTACTTGTAATGAAAACTGAATGCATATTTAACCGTTATCTCCGAACACTACGACTCAAATTATCTATTATTTGACCTGAAGAAAGGATATATAAGGTTATATAGTGCGACACAACAGAAAAGAATACAAAACGTAAGAATAAGATTATCCGAAAATGATACGCGCCTATCGAATAGAAATCGGCATTCCCAACGCACCAGTTGGCGTTTTGTGCAGGGCGAAATTTTTGTTCCGTTCGCAGAATATAAATTTACAATTATTTATAAAATATGAGAGGTTAAATCTGAATCGCGGCATTTGCCTAAAACTGGCAATGTGTTTTTATGTGAATCGATTGAGGTTTTCATAACGTGATCGGTTTCTTTACGTTACATTTCCGCTCATTCTTATGATTCCACATGTCTCGGCTGATTCCGCGCCCGTAAAATACGGTTCCTTCATTTTCCCATCCGGGATCCGTTATGTAAACTGTACTGTACTCCGGTCGCGATATTTAAGTCGGCCGAGCAAATGCTCTCTTGCAGAATCCTCGTGGTGCAAACAGACGCTTATTAGCGCCGAGGATACTATTAGCCCTGTCACCGTCCTGCCATTCCAGAAGGAGCGACACCAGTTTTGGAAGTTGTGCTCGTAGCTGTATATAGGACATGGGTGGAAGCGCCTAAATATTAATCTGCACACGCATTAAGTATTCATAAGCGCTCGCTACGTCACGCACAATTACTTCTGTTTATGCGATACGACAACGACTCAAGACGGGCGCTGATGTATTTCTTTGCTCCAGCCGCCTCTGGGGCCAAGAGTGGAGGAGGAAAAGAAACGCGCAGGAATAGTACCGGAGTTTGTTCGGTATTTGTGATGGCTCATAACCATGACATGCCATTCGCATATACAAGTTGATTGTGATGCATCATACAAATGTTATATTTGTCTGCCATGATGTGTATACAGAGGAGGCAAATGTCTCTTTGAGGACTACATAGATCGGGAATGCGAAAATCGTGCCAGCAATATATAATGAGCTACACAGAGCTTGACACCTGCGACGGGATCAATCCAGACGGTTACTACCTCAAATACACTCACAATACAGCGCCGGCTTTATGCCGCCATGCGCGCCCAGAATTCCGATTCGCTTCGTCCGACAAATCGTAAAAACTAAAACCCCTTATAAATAACTCCGTCATATCACTCCACTCGCCCACCCTCAATAACTACTCACTTATTTCGAATGCTTTATAACCCGCCCCAGGTGTCACCTCGCCCACATCGTCACCGGCCCTATAAAAAAACACAAATTGAAATTTATACCCCCAATTTCCACACAATGAAAAACGCACGACCATTAACATGCCGAACGTAATTCCTTCTATAGATCTATAACCTGTTCCTATTAAATTTTCCACTCTAACTTCTCACTCCACCAACACTGGCCCCGGCACGAATAAGGTGAAAAGGACAGCTTAACATGACAAATTCCTCGACCCCGCTGACCCTCGCCCACTTCAGCTCTAACTGCTACATAAACAAATATATCAATTGTTTCAAAATGAACTTAACACCCTCTCTCATAAATCAAAAACATCGCAAACACAAAAACTCAACGTGTTCGAAATTATGGCTTACACTTACATATTAACCAATCAATTTATGGCCGTATCATGCAATCTAACACGATCATTACAATCACGCACCTTCAAATTACACCGCTTACCGTTACATACCGCCCATAACTTATTCACCATAATATTTACATTTCAACTGTCCATCACGAATTAAAAATGTTAATAATAATTACGAACATTACTCAATTAAAAAGCCACATCGTAAAACAACAAAAAGCCTAATTTTATATTAATATTTAAATAAAATATTACTAACTCCATAGTAAAAAATAATGAAATATTTACCCAAAAAATTTTGCTCAAAAAAATTAACAAAACATCAACATAGAGATCAAAAAACTCTAAAATTTGAGCTATAATATCCTTAAATTAAAAATGTGTTGATTACTTGTTTAAATAAACTAAAATGAATCGCATTCATCGTCTTCATGAGATTATCTTATAAACATTGTTACATTGTGATCGATGTTTCCGTACGTAACAAACGTTCGAAATTAATTTTGTAAACCATAAATACTTAAACATGTTATCCGTGCATATTATGTAATCGAGCCGAATCGATAAACCCGCCCGTCGGTGCAGTGATTACAGGCAAAAACTATTAAATTTGTTGGATTAGATTAAAAGGGCGGAATAATAATGGAATAATTTGAATTTTGCCTCCGCGATTGAAATTCTATTCAGATAATTTATTAAGAAAGTAGTCAAAATTAGTCCCCATAAATTGAAAATTAGATTAAATCTAGTTCGAGGGAAAAGGGTTGTTGAAAATTTAATAGAGAGTTAAGTAAATCCCTGATTAGGCAAATCCATGGCTGTTCCGTGATTGCCGGGCGTTTTTGTGAGCATTATCGATATTATATAATTCCGCGATAGGTGGCGGAGGCAGTGGCGGTATCCGGGGTGCGGGGCAGGAATAGTAATGTTATTTTGAGGAATACGGTGCCGACCCAAACAAATAGAGAAGTTTGCATTTTACACAAATGTTCCGAAGTGGCGTCGCAAACTTTCTTTTTCCGCGAAGAATTCCAAGTAAAATCGACCAAGTTTCGACTATATCTATTCATTTAGAAATCAAATCGAGATTATGATGTAAAACCAGAGAGTTCGGCGTAATAAGCGATCGGTGCGGAAGGAGGCGGCAGTATTTATGAGGGTTGTTTGTGGGCAATAAAAGTGAGTGCATCTATCTTCCACTTGTAATTGCAGTTAATGTATTGTTTTATTATTATGGGGAGTAAACGTTTTTAATGGAGCGTAGAGAGGTTGAGACGTTTGAGGGAAAAGTTCCTGGACGGTTGCTTAATTCCTATGGAACTGCTTTTAAACCAAACACGGCGAGATTAGTGCTTGTAAAATAATGAACCATTGTGAATCATAATCTCTACATTAATTATATTGAAACTGTTGACCAAAGATATTAGAGTGGAGCATAAACGGATAATATACTAATATGTTTACTTAATATTGTGCCGGGTCGGGTTGGACGGGTTGGACGGGCTGGACGGTTGGACGAGTGGTCTACTGTACTCTGGTAAGTAGCTGTGAGGTTGCTGTTGTCATTACGCATTCCTGACTACCCCCGACTAAAGCCGTGCACCCTGATTGCTTGCTCCACACGACCCTTGTTCCCAACCAGTGCTGCACTGCTTTATTTCTATTATTTTCCTCTTCGCTAAATTTAATAATTAACATTTCAGATCTGTAGACATTATGAAATCCTTTGATTCGCTGACAGTGAGTAGTGGATGGAGATGAAAGATCAAATGTCTCCTTCCTTCCTTCCCAAGCAGCCGCTGAGGTATAATACATGCAGTAACATCATTAATCTTATATTACTATTTTATAATAACATTATGATGCGATATTATAAAATGGGCTGATCTATATCCCCCCCCGTCATATCACTGAATAATAGAAAATTTCAATGGAATTTTGACATACATGATCGCTTCAATTTATTATCAGATTAAATCATAACCGAATTACATCGAACGGCGTCCGTTTATATTGTTTTTTTCGCAATCGCAGGTCGTGTTGTAACGAAACTAATTTAACATTAAACAAAAAAAATCCGCGCAAGTGCGGAAAACCGCGCGTCCGGCGATCCATTCTGGTGCGAATCACTTGTTGGCGTTTTGTAAATAATTAATTCTTCATCCGAGAGACAATAAATATTTAAATAGGATAAAATAGGTAACCCTGCTGTGCCCGACCGTTTCTGCCCTCCCTGCACAATGATAAATGGTAATCGTTAAGACATGTGTAGCCCGGAATAATTGCCTTCTGCCGGGGTGGACGGCTTTCTTTGTTTATAAAATGTGGGGATGATGGCTGTAATTAGTCACTTTGTCATTATTCCGAAAAAAAGACGGATGCGCCGCGACATTAGTTGGCTTAATTAAAATAGACGCGGGAGGATGCAGACGCTACATTTATCACGGCATTATGCACTAAATTATAATCGATATGACAGCTCCCCTGTGATAAGGCAAATTTAAAAATCATCACTTATTCAATCACTCCACTTTGTTACTGCAACAACCCCCGTTGGGGTGCGCACATATTTAATAAGTGATCCTCGATAAATTAGCCCCGATTCAATTTACTCACTTACTATGCACCCCCTCACTATCGATTCGCTCCACCGATCTTGGATTCTTTTATTTAGTAACATTTAAAAAATTAATCACACTTCGGGAAGTTTAACTAGGTAAAACTACTAAGTATCTAGGAGGTAATGCACTTTAATATTAAATGGAGTATTTACTTCTTTTAAGATGTTGCTTGAATGTTGATGCTATTCACTTTCGAAACAAGAAACTATTTTTAAACCCATTACAACCTGTAGCATTGAGTGAATAATAACATAGAAGTTTATTATTGAAATGCCTCGATGATAATATAAACAAAAATAAATAGGTTTTGGCGGAAGAGATTTTTTCATATTTATTTTATATATCACGTAATTAAATGGATTATAAAAATTCTTTCCCTTAAAATAATAATAATAAAATAACTACTGGCAAGATTGGAACATTAAAATAGTTAATTAAAATTTTAATTATGAATCCTTCACTAACAGTCACTTATAATATAATACCACAGACGTGCATCACTAACCAAAGCGCCGTGTACCCGATTATAAGTTGAAAATCGTCACTTATTGAATTGTTTCACTATGTTACATACTATAACGAACTGCACAGAGTAGCGCACATATTTAATAAGTGATCCTCAATAAATTAACTCCGATTCAATTTACCGGCTTAATATATACGCCATCGAATCGATATGATCTTAAAATTTTGCAATATTAATAACACTAAATCATAAAATAATATTGACCAAAGTAACATGTGCAATACTTGAAGCCATGATCCTTTTATCAGGAGCTGCACACTGTGGCTGGCCATTGCATACGCACTAAAAAATCAATCACATGGCAAATAGCAAGTACTTACCACTATATGGATTTCAATTTTGTAAGTACATGGCCCTTGAATACGGTTTGAAACCACTTCGCAATATGACATTTAATGCTGCGTTTTTTAAAAGAATCTAGACGAATTTCTGCGTACCACATTTCCCTTTACAAATACTCAGTTTAATGAAGATCTGCCACCTTAATTATTAACCAGTGTTTATAAACAGGAGGTGCTTTTGTCCCCCCTTTATTAATTAAAATGGCATGACAGCTTTTAGAATTGTATCAAATAATGAAACATTTATTTATTTTTATAATCCTCTGTCAGATACATTCACAATAACATAAACATACAATTGCTCGTGTATAATACTTACTGCATTTATATACAAGCAGTATCTACACAACAAAATTAAATATTAATTAATCATCACAGCGCACCCGTATAACATAGTGGAAGTAGATTTGCTAGAATTAAAAATGTATACAACAGAGTTGGGGTTCCGCCGCCTGAGTTAGTGAGTTTATATAATAAAGACTTTTAAAGGACACTTTAATTTCATTTTGTCAATTGTTTTCAAAACAAATAGCGTCGAAACGGACAGCAAAAGAGTTTTTGTCGCGTCTAGCGTCATTTACTTAGATCAATGGTAATTATTTTAATGGTGCTCAACTTTTATTATATTGGAATTAATTGCATTTTCATCAGCGTTGTAAACACATTGATCCCAAGTACTTACAAGTAATAACCCAAATACCTACAAACAAAATCGAAATAGCCCATTAGATAATTCTGTTAAACAATTCATATGCAATTCGAAAACCAGTTTCATTACAATTCAATTACAACTGTGTTAATGCGCCAGCACTCGCTCGAATTAATTGTAGGAGTTGATCTATTATATTTTTTGTGACATGACGTGACTAATGGCGTGGGATTGTTTTATATAAAAAAATATATACGGGCAAATCGAGAGAAAAAAATTCAATACTAATTATATTTCAATGAACAAAATAAATGTGTATTATTGCTAATGTGAAAATACTTATATACAAAAGTTATATATAACATGTTAGGTCGAAAGAGGGATTTTTTCCTGCCTCGAGTTTTGACTCTTCAGAAATAATTGGGATTAGTACGTTTCCCTCATTTTCACTTTAAAAACTTAGTAATCCTATACAAGCATATTATAAGGCTAACTTTGATCTTACTAATTAGTCACTGTAAAAAAAAATATTTGAAAAAATGTTGGGAGTGTGCACCAATCATTATCTGCTGTGGGTCGGAAAAAATTGATGTAGGGATTTAAAATTCTATATTTAGTCGTTAATGCTTTTTAGTTTGCAAATGAACGGAATTCTGTATGTAGGTCGATGTTGTGTTTTAATTGAAACGACTTTTTCCAAGGCAAAAAGCAATAGAAGTATTTAATTAGTATTCCTTTTTGTTGTAATGAACGCGCGACTTAATAGATGGACGGCATTGATGTTTTATTCAAGCCGTTAATGTGCACACATGCCAATAAGGAGGGTCCTATGGATCCTGTGGATTCTGTGGATCCTGTGACTACTACTCTATATATTCTTCATGAATATTTACATTAAGGCTGGCCGGCGATTGCAAAGCGAGCTGGCTGCAAACAACGTATCTAAACAACTAATTTCCATGCATATATATACAGGGCAAGGAGCAGGACCCTCTTACCTAGACCTGCGGGGGCAGGACATTCAACCGTTTTATTTGGGTCCGAACCGATATTAACAATTAACATTTTACAACCCACTTCATTTCCCTTTTCAAGCATTCGCCATTTTATAAACAATTAATTATAAGGAGTAATAAAATCGGAAGCCGTACGTTCCGGTACAAAGCTATTAAAATCCCCATTGTAATTATAATAAATTTCATGCAAATTAGATCAAATATTATATTTATAGTTACAAAATAGTTAAAATACGAAATCAATTTGTGGGAAACATGCAAACGGACGAATTTCTATTCGAAATCGATAAAGAAGCGCTACGGGCGCAAAATCAAAGGAAGACAACCGAAATTATATTTTCTTGGTCAAAAATAAGTTTTCCGCAATTTATTGCATGTTAATGTCGCCAGCATGAGTGAAATGCAAAGAATGCGAATTCTAACTATCCAAGGCTTCGTCCTGTAAAAGCTAATTATTATTTGTCGAATGGAGTCGACTCGTTCCTGGCCCTAGCTTCCGAAGCTTCGGATGGAATGTCAACCGTTCAACCATTCAACCATTCCACCATTCACCCGTCTCGCTGGAGATTTACTCCTCTTGCTTTTTTATCTAGCGCATGTTTTGTCTGCATACGAAATGATATGATGGAGTAGTCCTGGTACGGTGTGAAATTGATATCGAGATATTATTTAAATGACGGTTCGAATGCTATCGATCAGAGACGTGCGGATTGTAAGAAGTTCGCGAGAATAATATTTGTTCTGCCCTTTCCTGCTTCCTGCTTCCTGCCGCCTGCAGTGCGCGAAGTGCTCCTCCGCGATGTACATCTTTAATATTTGCCGTCGCTACTCTGGCGAGCAGTTTGCTCCTGATGAGCTTAAACATAAGCAAGTATTCTAATTGACACAACTATCTCCTCTCCACGTTATAATTAACTTTAAAACGAAAAACTTTTATTTTCAATTACTCTAATTAACCCCTGAACTTCTTATCAAATTTACCCGATTAATTTACACTCCATGAATAAAACATTACCAATTATCCCGCCCATAAAACCTATTTCATAATTCTTTAATTAAATAACACACCCCGTCCATCTAATGAAAATAAATCATAGAGTTTACGCTTGTTTATATGTTTAATAAATCGAGTGACAAAAAGCCGGAGCACTCACGCAAAAAGGGCTTCATGTTATAAGGTGACTTATTTGGAACCCTCTAGGATTATGACATGCCGATTCACTACACCAGGCCGTGTGTGCTCTGAGGGGGGAAATAATTCACAATCTTACATTCCGCAAAAAAATTTGCAATATTTCTGCGGGATTGTCCTGTCAGTGAAGGAGAATGGTGTTACGCAATCCAGCGCATTTCTTTATTTTTAGACGTGTGACACGTGCGTAATAATTATGATTGAGAAACAAATTGTGTTAATGCTCCCTTTTTGCCAAACACGAGTTCAATTATTCCACCCCTTAAAACGTACTACCGACTGTACAAACAGAAGTCTACACCGGAAACGATTGCAATGTGAGAATGTGCGAATTGAATTTTTATTTACCTGCCAACGATCAATGCCTCTAAAGGAGGACCAATGTTTCGATTAAAAACTTTCTCAGCGGCTACGATTATCGTAACGGCCCAAAAAGTCGGCATTATTGCAGCCCTGCGGCCACAAACTCGACTGCATTCATACCCGGTAATTGGGATGGGGGCTGCGAAAAAGTAAAACGCCGAAAACGCCCCAAGAAACAGCTGCGGAGGCGGCAGCGCGTGCAAACTGGTGCATGCGTGACGGGAAACTAAAAAAAAAAAAAAATTGGAACACAATAAATGTGTTTCAAACATCTATTTCAGGAAAATTAGACAACTGACGGACAAAAAGTTGGCGATTATAGTTTGCTTGTTGACACAGTTTTTTTATAAATCTGAAAGGTAATTTTTTAACTAAAACTGTATATGCTAAATTATTTCATAATAACAATAAAATTGTGAAACAAAACCAAGTATTTAATTAACCATCTAAATAACAATTGTTTTCTTATATATTTTCTATATACCGTGGTAAAAAAACATAGAAAATAGTGTTTTATTTCATCCTACATTTGAATTATTTTCTAATCTACATAACTTTTTAACGATTTTTTTGTTAATACTGCGCTACGCTGATTATACCCAAAATAGAACGAAACCGGTCTATGGCTGCAATAATTTAAAGTTTTCAAAGTAATAAAGTGTTTTTAATGATAAATATTTAAATACAAACTTATTTTATTAGTAGTTACATGATACATCAAGCGATAACATATTATATAACAATTACCTGGTTACACTTATTCCTCACAAATAAATGTTGTTAATAACGTTGTAGTTCACAACAAATAATAATTGTTTCATTCATTCTCGCTAACGTACAAGCCTCTCAAACATTATGATTATTTAAGCAGCTTGAAGTATCAACACAATACCCCACTACCTGTTTACATAGGTTTTGATAAATTATCGTTAACTAAAATAAATTAAATATTAACGTATGATATTTAAAAAACTACTATATTCTGAAATTACCGAAACCTACATTATTAAATTAGTATAATTAATATTATCAACGTAAGACCCTTTGCGAAACGGTATTAGGCATGCAATAATTAATGAACAGGTACCATAGCATAATTAATTTCGACCATTATTTAATGTTTAATTTCGGTTATTAATAATGAATTTTACAAATTACGGTTTTAATATTAAGTTTCGGAGGATAATTATTAGTGCATTAGTTTATGTCGAAGTTAAAAGCACCGAAACTTGGCAAACTGTGGTAGTGGTCTGTTCAGTAACATTCTAAAATATTGAATATAGCCTTGGTGAATGCAGTTTTCGAACCTCTGGTGAATACAGAATACAGTATGATATTCAAGCTGCGGTCATTACGGCCGAACTTAAAACGGGGATATATTCGCCGCTTCCGCATAAACAATGAATTACTTCGCTTTTTGCTGAGCGATTTCCGCATTTGAAATTGTACCATAATTAAATGGCGTGCAAATTTAATTACTTAATGGATTTTGATCCGGATCGTTAATTCGGAACGTATTGATAAATGACGCCGGTGGAAAAAGTAAAGGGAAGGAGGGGATCACTATGCTATAAGAATATTATTTCTCCTTAAAACTAAACTACTATATTGTAATTATATAATTGAAATCAATGTCTTAATTTTTTTTGAGAAAAATATTGATGGGTATTGTATTTTTTATGAGGGGGTATAAAACGAAGTTACGAGTTAAGTGAGAAACGTGCCACGTAAAATGTATACCATCTATTTGATCCGTAGCGGATACGCAATTTTAAATTAAAATTATTCACTAAGCCAAGTTTATAAACGTTAGCGTGTTTTACGTTAGAATGAACGAAGGCCCTAGTCTTCTCAGAAGGGCAATAAATTACATTATGTAATTCCATTAGTTTTGTTTATTTGGTGGTGGATGCACCGTAAGCATGATATTGTAAGTGTTGCAATTTTTAACACACAATTAATATTGCATGCATACAGCGCATCGAACGAGTCTGCACAATATATGGAGTACTGTCTGCTCATGTAGTAAATGGCGCAAGAAAATATAATACAGAAAAAAGCATTAATCGACGTAATTGTGTGAATAAAAGATTAGTTGTGTTGGTGGATGCGCCGGGCAATTTGTTACAACAAATATTTCATAAGTATCCGATGTCTGCTGGGTAAATACTGGATGTTCCTAATATTAACTTCATAAAACTACGGTTTTGTGCGCTTTAATTAGAACTTCCACCGCGGCAGTGTAAACAGCAGTATGAAAAATATGAACAACGTTATATTCCAAGGTTTAATAAGGACATCCGACATATCTAAACTTTTTCCGGTCTGTGCTTCAAAAAAATTAACAAATATCGAAATCAGAATTACAATGTTTTAGACCGATGGTTTAATTTGAAATTCAAATTTAACTAAAACCAACGCCACACACTGAAAAAAAACATATTGATCCTTTTCCCTTTCTTTAATGCAATTCATTTTTTTAAATTTATTCCTTCGTCAACAGATATTATTCAGCGCAAACAATATAATTTTCCAAACCATAATAACTCCCGAGGGTGAACTTAATTACAAACGAGAAAATTTGTTGCATTTACAACGCCAATAAAAACAAACACATTTACGGCCTCAAGATATAGATTTTACAGCCACGATAAAAACTAGAATCGGAAAATTCTGGAAAATTATATTGCACTCATTAATGTCTTAGTAGTTTCGACTACCCGGCGCTGTCTCAGAGCGAATAAATTATTGAATTTAGTATATGTCGTGCATTGCAGATCGTTTATTTATACTGAATACCTCACGAAGTTTGATGCTGAAACTTCGCTATATAGTAAAATATTGAAGATGGGATTTTAGAGTACATCGCCCGTAATAAACTACTTGAATTATTATTCATGAAATAGGGGGTCGCCTTTTTGTGCGCCTAGAAAACTTGCTACATGGTTACTTCTTCAACGTCTAATATTGCTAATAAATAATTTCACTGCCATAAAACATGTTACAACCAGCCCACCGCATGTTGTTTATATACCGGCGAATTACAATTTAGTTAAGTTAACACAACGTCCGTGTTTGCACAACAATTTTTATTTGTTTTCAAATTGATATATTTATGTATTTGTATTTGATTATACTCCAATGTTTTTTTTTAAATAATACGTATTAGTTACACAATGATTAAATATCAAACGGTGAAATTATAATCAATGAGTGCGTTCCTATTTTAATTGTTGCGTTCGTTACAGTAACAATTTCCAGCGTTTGTGACGCAATTTGCATGTAATTCGATTTAATGCCTTTAATGTATGGGGGGATTTGTTATAATCTTGTTTATGTAAAATAAGATTTAGCATGGATGAAATAATGCCGAGTCAAAGACATAATTAGTTGTCTGTCTATGATAATTTTGCCATTTAATTCGATAAATTTACTTAATAACGTATCTAAATTTACTAAAATCACTAAATCTTTAAATTACGATTATATTATATTCGTTTTTCTATAAATGCGTCTGTTTGTGAAATCGGAATTGCCTTGCTGAAACGGCGAGTATAATTTCAGAAGCAAATACTCATTTGCACGTAATAATTGCACAAACGTTAAACACCTCTGGTTGTGAGCGGTAATTTGTTGCTAGAAATCATGTCTACCGGGTAAAAACTCTACAATAATTATAACAAAAATTGATTAATTAACTCAGATCTTACAATTTTCTTGTATAAAAAGGTGTCAGTGTGTTCAAAAATTATTATTATAAAAGAAGTAAAACAAAGCAAAAACTCGTATACTATAAATATTGGATTTTTCATTAGAGATAACTAACATTCACATATCATCACTACGTTTTAATTTTGATAATTTTTGTACTAATAGTGATGCAAAAAATATATTAGAGTAAAAATATGTAAATATGACTAAATACGTTTATTAAAGAGAAATAATCAATTTTTTTAACTATAGAAATCATTTTATCATCAGAGCTGTACGCTGTCTGTGTCTCGCACGGTGTGCAATGTAAATGATGAAAAATCAATAAGATCAGATATGAGGGCGATACAGTAGTGATAGCGGATAATGTTAAAGAACTCGAACATTAATGCAGCAATGGAACAATTAAGGCAACAAAATCGATAAGGAAATGAGCAAAGGACAACACTCGCTAGCCAACCCGCTTATTATTTAATGTGGCAATTGGTCTGGTGGTACACGTTCTGAACGGTGGTGGGTGGCTGGGTTTGCGCGCATAGAACGGGCGAGTGGATTTTTACGAGGGGCACGAGAGAAAGGAGATGGCAAGGATCCATCATTTGAATTATTTCCATTTTTAATAAACTGCCACAAGAAAGAATTAGTTTGTACCTAAGCAAAGCTTATATTAATTAATTTACCGTGGAAGAGAACACTTTAGCGTCTTGAAAATTTACGATCTAAAATTTATTTACGTTGCACTCGAGGAGAAAAAAACGAAAACTATGGAGGCTACTAAATTATTAATAGCAATTATGCGATGTTTTAATAGCCGATACCGTTTCGGAGGAAAAAAAAAGTTATTAATAAAGCAATATAACTGTCGGCCGCGGTCATGCTAAACACCGCCATAAAGCAGCGCGGATGCCATTAACAAAACAAGAAGTACTCCGCACTGAAATAAATGATACAGAGTCACTTCAAGTTTTATGACATATTTATTCGTATTTTTCATTGTTAAAGCTTTTAAGGAATAAAGGACGTGTGGAAAATATATCCATTTGAATTTCCTCAAGCTGTAAATATCGCGTTTAATACTTTTTGCTTCTGCCTTTTTTCGCCAATCCGGGAGATTTTAATGCTCGTGCATCAGGCGCGAATTATTGAAACAATAACCGCGACGTCTGCAAACTCGACACACCGAATCGCCAGATAAAAATTACCGATTATAAATACTGATTACGCCAATGTAAATGCGTTTTAATAATGCAATTACCGATAAATCGAGAGCCGATTACACATTTAATTAAATTGAAATATTTATTCGCTAATATCGGACATAAATTATCGTATGTTTTTAATAAAGTAAAATATGACACATTTTTAATTTATTATTTGTTTTAATTTCCAACACAATATATTAGTTTCTCATGTAACTCGTGTTAAAACATTACAATAAATGGGTATTTTTATGTAAAGCAAAAGAAAAAAGAGAATTGAACACGTGTTCACTTGTCAAGTAAACACTTTAAATGCTATTTTTTACTTTTAGATATTTTAGTAAGTAAAATATTTTTGTCGCTATACATAAAAGTGTTTTTGTCAACAAAAAAAAAAACAAATTAAGCGTAGATAGCTAATGTAAACCTCGTTGATACTGATCTGGTAAAAGCTACAATTACTGTAATAAATTGCCGTGTTCTTAATTAATAATAGATTTTTTTTAATTACTTGAAATGAATAATTATTTACGGTTGGTGTAAATAAAAAAGAGTGTGTCGTTTCTACAAACAAAGCGGTTGATTGGGCGTAAATTATTACGTGGATAGATTTAAATCATTCCGCCCGCAATAAAGAATTATTTTGCACGTAAGCAAAGCTTATATTAATTAATTTGCCGTGGAAGAGTGCACTTTAGCGTCTTGGTAATTTATGATGTGAAATTTATACACGCTGCACACGAGAAAACGATGGCGCTAGTAAATTATTTATTATGAGGATACATTTTAATCATTTCCGAGACCATTTATTTTTAATAGCGGCCAAAAAAATTTCTATCAGATTGTTTATGCAAGAATATTAAAATTTTTAAAAATGGCCGTAGAAAAACTTTCCCCTTAGTAAGTTAATGATGTATATGTATAAACCGTTGTTCCCGTGTTGCCTACCTCTGCGGTTTCTGAACACTTATGAGGAGAAATTGGACCAAACTAAGGAACTAATCTAATTGCTGGATTCCTTTAAATGCAAAATTTACCCCCACTGATGCCGTACTAATTTCGCGGCTCGCTAGCGTCCTCCTCGCCCTTCGTAATTAAGTACCTAATAATCCTCATCATTGGTGTAGATCATGGTTTCGATGGGTGTGTTAAAGACCTATGTGGGAGCATTTGCCCTTGTTCGATTATTATTACTCGCTTTAGTCCAATTTGAAACATAAACATAAAATTTAATATCAAAATATTTTGCTACAAAAATTTTATAATATTTTAAACAGATACCTAAAATGTAATTCTGTAGTGAAATTATGTTTTTCTGTTTCGCTGAATACAAAATTAATTGAAAATACAGGTGTAGTTTTATCTTTCGTAAACCTGTTTGAGAGAAGTGATAAAAATTTTGAGCATATATTTTTGAAATAAAATCAATAAAACAATTATAAATTTTGTGCGGGACTTAATCACATCAGTCTGTATTATTAATAAAGAAATTCTACGTAATCAAATCTGCTTTCATTGAATTGGCCCTACCCTACGATCCAATTAATCTATACAAATGCAATTGAAATTCCGTTTGATCATTTGTTCGTTTGTCAGTTTGTCAGATTCCTTTATTATGCGCGTATCACGGGAAAACCACTAAAACGATAGGGCTGAAATATTGGAGATTTCCTCTGCGGACCCACCGAAACCATTTTTTACCACCACAGGATGGTTGTCACGAACTGTTTATATAAAAAATACACCGGCATTCGTATCGGAAGTAATACGTTCGGGGAATTATTATTACAAATTGATTGTGGCAGGACGCCCCACTTCTAATTATTCGCGATTCCTTCCAGAGTCTATAGGAAAACTAGATACAAGAGAGCTGCATTATTCATTAAAAGGCTGAGCCGAATTGAATTTTTAGATGAAAAGCAAAAGTATCGAACCCGAAACGCGAAAACGTTAACAACAATACCGGAAATGGAAAACCGGATATATTTAAATTAATTAAAAACGTGTAGCTGTTAATTACGGCGGTGGTATTAATGGAATGTTTTTTTATACAGATGTGGTTGAACTGAATAATAAAACTCATAGTTGTTATTGCACATTTACACAATATTAAATTGTGCACACAATATTTACTAATGGAATCGCGGTAGCGTTGCGACTGATGGTAATACCCTTTAGGCCTAGTGGTATCGGGTTTGAACACCAAACTGCCAGTATGTTTCATCATCGAAGTAATTACTTTATGATTTGCGCAACTAAAAGGAAAAGTCTTTGCTGTGAAAAAATAATTATTTCATTAAAACAGAGGGGCGTGAACCAACGGCCTCTTCCTTTCAAATGATAATCAAAATTGTGAATCGATAGCCAATTAGGTAGAGCTTAACGAATACAATCGCCATAAAAATTGTGAGCGCGGTGCTTACTTGCTGAAAGGTGGGTTATTAAAAAATAAATTACTACTTTAAAATAAGGATAAATGAAACATAATATTTGTTATTGATTATTAAAATCATAATTGACTACACATCCATTATAATTATAATCTCAATCTTTGAGGGTTATGTTTCTAGACGAACGAATTTATTATTTTTTTGTAACGCGTTCGTTACTTGTTAGAAGTCGGTGTACGTTTCAATTCGGTTTACAATAAATCATAATTTGGTGCAGAGGACGAGATAATTGAGGGATGTCGGAAGTGAAGTTCCTGCTCCCTCCTTTACATACCTATGGGTATTTGAAGATAAGTTGAAAGTGATTGATGAGGTACTTATGTGTTGAAAATCCAATATTCACTTTTTTATGCTTAACATACACTTGTTGAATTCCAAAATTATTACTAGCTACAATTTTTTAATAAAATCATATACATACAATAGAAAAACACGAGAAATTCAAATCAAGTAAATAATCTCCCACTAGAACCCTCAAAACGTTTAATTCATAATATAAATAAAAAAATATTCGAGCGCCTAAAATACTTAAAAATGAATATTAAATCAGCATGTGCGCGCTGAACTTTTTTACAACTTTTGACGTCCCCATAAAAAAGTTAAAAAAACATAATCAATATACATACGTAAGGCTAACAAATCAAGATGTAATAAAACACCTTGAGGACCTTAAAACGTGCACCCGAAAAAAAAAAATGTAATCCGGAAATATGAGGGCGCTGACAATTTTTTTCCAATTTGTGAGCGCGCACATATTCTCCGGTTAGGTATTTTTTAAGTGTTGTGAGGGTCGGAATATTTTTTTTATTCCTTGATTTATTAGTCGCGCGTATGTATATTGTTTATATATTTTTAACTTTTTTATGACAGACGTGGAAATTTCGGAAAAAAATTAACATTTTATTACCGGTGATTAAGGAGGGGGGCGGATTTCATTGTTTCCTATGTTAGTTGTTAATTTTGTTCTAAGCAATTGCGTATTTAATTACACTGACACTTTTGAATTGGCGTCGAAATTTATGGGGTGGTTTAAATGAGAGAAAGGGATGATTCAACTGTAATTTATATAGCACGCCTCGTATTATTCTAGTAATTATTTTGTTATTTTACTTAAATAAAACATTCTAACACCACGTGTGAGACTATCAAAAAATAATGATCAAAATAAAGAAATAAAAATTATTCATTAAAGTATAATTTTATAATTGTAAATTTATTACTTTTATATAATTTTATAGTTTTATTATGATATTCATTTACAAAGAATTGCTGATTATACGACAGTAATTTTATGTCCTTTTAAAGAATGTGGTTTTAGTTTTTAATAAATTACTATCTATTTAGGAAAAGATCTCCGCCGTGCGGAAAGAAAGGAGGTTGCATTACAAATATTAAAAGAAAACCTGGAAATAGTACCAAGCTTACGGTATTGCGAATAGCTACAATTACAGCGCGAAATTTCTTTATATTTCTTTCATTTCACGATGGAATACATTTTCACTCCGGCGTATGCACATATATCAGGATTATTTCTTTATTTTAACTACAGCAATTGTTTGAGTTTAATTCGCGTCCGCGACGTTGTGAAACGTAGTGCGACATCCTGACAATTCGCAGTCGGCAGTCGACTGCGTCGGCCCATCCATCACCTGGTGCATCTGCAGCGGATGAACTTTGGACTCGATCCGGGATTTAATTGGATTTATTTACAGAATATATTTGCGGTCGAAAATTCGAGATGTTAAGCGTTGAAAAATGCACCGAATCCGTTTTATATTTAATATCTCCAAGGGGCAGTATTTTTTGTATACCCCGGGGAGGGACTGCGCCAGTTTATTTTCAAGTCAGATGGATAATTTAACGGTCACGTTTGCTGCAAACCGAAATAAGTGCGATTAATATTAGAAGATGGAAAATGGCATTTGGAAATCAGAAAAATTGAAGAAAAAAGACTGGCAACTTGATAAAGTATAATGAAGCGTGACGTTTCGAAACGACGTGAGTTATATCCAAAAATGTCAACATCGGACAATAACAAATTACTTATTTTATATGGAAGGCGCCTGTTCTTAATAATTCACTTCAATGTTATTGAATTTTTGAAAATTTCAATTGGAGGGGTTAATTGGTGCCTTTGCGAATGTAATGATCTGACCAGTTATTTAGTATTAATTGGAAGGAATGAATAAAAAAGTGGAGGTTTGTTTGATGAAATTATGAAGTGGGTAAAATTGAGTAATTGGATCGATTGTTCGTTCTAAAGTTTTTGTTGTGGCTCGGCCGTATGGAATCATGAAATCATCGAAGGTCGATGAAGTGATACAGGGGTGGTAATTCGTAGTAATGAATAGAACGACTTGAGTGTAAGTAATTAATAATTGAAACAGATGTGTGATGTGTGTTTTGCTTAATTTATGGCAACATTTGGGTGGTAGACGTGGCCCTGCATCCACTCGAGGAACTATCACTGTCAAACTGATTATTATTTCGCAATTCAGTTAACATATCACACGTCTCATTGCGGAATGGAATCTGCGGTAACATTGCAAGGTATGAAGGAAATTATTTAAAACAATCATCTCCGCGGGTAGAAGTTATTCGAATGCATTGAGTGGAATGCTTGAGTTTATTGAAGCCAGAATCAAAACGCGCATCGATATGATTATATTATACATGTAATATATTGTGTCTTTATGGAAAAAGCATGTACCGGGAGAGATCGAGGGGTGAATAAATACTGTTCCTGTGTAATAGTGCCGTAAAAGAATTTATTATTTATAATCCCCTCCTTCCCCTTATTAAAAATTCAGTCGTTTCATATCCCCAAAAAATATTTTGTGTGAATGTAGGTGCCCCGCGGATGATAACGGCATATAAAACGAAATTGCACGTGAGAGTTTTCATTTGTAATTTCCGAGATGTTTTAAACTTTTGCCACTTGTTTTATTTAAGGGGCGGTTTTTCGCGGTTCTTCCCGAGTAATAGGATGTAATAAAAATATTGTTAGTAAAGTCGTTATCCGGCTTCGTGAGCAATCGCTATCCGTTTAATTGTGCGTCGGGGGGGGCGAGTTCGCCGCCGTCGCGACACCGCACTCTCGCTGACCGGAAAAGACGCGCCGCGGAATGATGAGGTATGGGGTGCCGGCAATCAGACAATCGGGAAATCAAACAATCTGGGCAGACGCCCCAATTCACCGAAACCAATACAAACGAGTCGACGTTAAATGGTCTCTGAATGGGACACCTGTTAATCTGCGAAATCGTCGAAATGCGTTCCCAGTTTTAATTCGAGCCGCCCTGTTCTCATTTGTTTATATACGGGGCCGCACGCAAAACCTCTCGCACATTTGCACGTTTTCACATTAGCACATTCACACAGCATCACGATCACTCACCCTGGCTGATTATGGTGGCGATGTACACGATGCCAATAGTAAGATAGCGGTTATGTTGCTTCCGCTTCGCAGCCATGGTTCAAATAAAGTCCATGAAACTAGTAGTCCAACATGTATAATCCTGACACGACAGCTCTTTTTCAGTCACCACTGAAAAAAACACAGCGAACAGCCAGTTGGCAAATTACGAAACTAGCAGCGAATCGGTCCGTCGCCGCATCGTGTCCGGAAAACAAGCGGGAACGCGAAGGGTTACGTGCGTGAGTTGCGCGTCCGGATGTCCGCGGCGAATCCTGAACCGTTTCAAACAGGAGCTAGGCTGCAACTGTCTGAAAGCGCCGGCGGAAAGCGTTCGTTTCAGCGTTTCAGCGAAAGCTCGTGCGGCGCTTTGGATTGCGCTTGGTACTTGGGTGACTCCAGTGCGCGACGCCGGCTACCTACTGCCTACCTAACCCACACGATGCACAACACTATTCTCCGTACACCCATCACATACTAATTCTCACATACACGGACCATAATCTTTCCCCATAACCGGAACAACAACGGCCCTATAAATCACAGCAACAACAATTAAGCCAACCCAAATACATCGCGCCCAACATTTTAATGCACGCCAATAAAAAAACAACACGCAGAAAAAACCTTTCACCATCCCACGTATGCGTCAATCATACACAACACAAACAGAATTCGACAATCCTGAGATTTTAAAACCATCGATTTCGCCCGACTTCCCGCAACACTCTTACATGCCCACTCCGCGCCAAGAATTAAGTAACAGCCCTTACCTGCGACACTTTCTAATTTTCTGATGAGTTCTTCGGAGAGCTAGAATCCAATAAAAAAAGGAAATTTGGAACTTATCGACACCCCGAACGCCGATAACCCGATAATAAGAAATATTTATTTGCCACCTCCATCATTTGTTACTTCCGCGCCTCTTTTTCATCACTAACTCAAGATTAATTTGACGCATATCCAATTTTGTCTTAAATATTAAAACATTTATATTGCCTCTGCGGATAGAAGTGAGTACGAGATTTTTTCCCTAGCTAACTTTATGCGCCCATCAATCACTCAACGTCCCGCTATTTGTATATGATAATACTTTACTCACAATTTAACCAACAAACATGAAGTTACTAGCCGTGTAAATGCCGAAAGTACTATAATACCGCTTTCAATGCTATTACAAATTCATAATACTACACTGTTCTTCCATTGAAAATATTATTACTACAATAATACATCATTAAATAAAATTTCAAAATTTTCTAAATTATTATCTAACGATTACATATGAAAAAAAAGAATATTTAAAAGCTTATTTAAAATTTTATTTATGATTTCTTAAATTTTTAATAACGTTTTTAAACCAAATCGAATTATAGAATTAACGTTTTCAAGGTTCGCTAAGTTTTCTTTAAATATTTTTAGAATGTCTATAATTTGCCTTTTTATTTTAGATTCTGCGGACTAATGCTTTTAATTTTTAGGGTTTTAAAATTTTTGGCTTTAATTTAAAAAAAAAACAATTCTCAAGAGCTTATCAAAAAACAGAAACTTTCGAAAATTCTAAGGATCATTGTAATCCATATTAAAATGCAAAAAATAAGTCCAAACCACTTAGATAAGTTAATAATAAAATAATTTTTAGATACTTCTTTTAATGTGTTCTAAAATATATTACTTTTCTAAAACTACTTGACTTAAGGCTTTATAATGTTAAATTTTCTTACAATTATTAGCAATGTATTTCGACTAATCAAATGTTTTTCAATTAAACTTTTATTATTTTAAGTGTTTAATTTCTAAGAATATACTATGATTACTTTTTACTACTTCTATTAATTCTTCAACCTTTTTTAAGATTTAATATTTGTTAAGAAGAGACACCATTTAGATGTCATCTGAAAGATTTCCTTCGCTGTTGACAGTCGGTGGTTTATTCACTCAATCTGTGTAATGTTTAGACAATAGATATCACCGTAATAATATCTCTATCTTTAACGGGGAACTGGTGGTTTATAATTTCGTAAAAACATTTCATTTCCATGTATATAACTATAGTCCAGAACTTTCAGTCACTCTTCCTAATTTGATCTCTGCTTTCTGCAAGATCATATTGAGCCAGGATGTCAAACAAGCAAGAAAAAACGTCAAATGTAAAGCTGCATTAGACGTTTTCTCTTGCTTCTGCTATTAAACAAATCATTAAATTGTATTCTTATCAAAAGTTTGGTACTAAGCGGCAAAATATATCAGACTCATCATGATTTAAAATTCACACAAGTGATTTACTCATCCCACAATTATTATAAAAACGCAATCAAGATACTGCCAAAAATATTTTTAACCAATAATCTGTTAGGCAGGGGAGTGGATAAAGATAATGGTTACGATCGTTATATTATTGAAAAATTCACTATGTTAAATATTATTTGTGGTTAAAACATAGTGTTTTATTTATACAATGTGTGGCATATAAATTAGTTGTTTTAATTTATATTAAAGACTAATAATTGATGTATTTTTTAATACAAGAAGGGAACGTGAAGCTTGATTTATTTTGGATTATAAACGTGGAGCATAAATATTGTAAGGCGGGAGGTTTTAATCCACGGAAGGAAAGAAGCGCGAACTTTTTCATTCATAAATAAATAAATTGCATATTCAGTCTGGTGCACCATAACACGGCGATGGAGTTCATGCGTCCTTCAATCAGTCAACGTCCCGCAATTTGTAGATGACAGTCAAGTTATAGGTTAACAAGTAAGTGCAATTTGTATGCATAAAAAGGCGGGCGGGTGCTTTTAAAGTTATGATTTGCTGTGGGACCCGGCAGTGACACCCCCGACTAAGTTTTATCTCCAGTTGATTAAAGCCTCGAGACGTTCATAATGCGGTTAACATAACGGAAAATGAAAACACGTGATGGGTGTGGCTTGGTATGGTTGGATACGGCTGCTGGTTGAGCCGCTGCAAGAGGGAGAGACGCGGAAGAGATACCCGGCCTCACCATCGGATATAAGACTGAAGGTCTTGGATTATGTATGCAGCCACTGCATAAGACATGCCTTCAGCTCGAGACGGCAATCCACATACAGTACGGGGGCTGCTATCAAACATTCATCCGGGTCACAGCGTGCTCTGCCCATCCATCTTACGTTTTGTCGTCGCGCAACTACCATAAAATATTACCAAATTATTTCTACAATTAAGCACATCACAGCCATTAAAAAATCATCCGAAAACCGAACGTAATTCAATTTCTAATTAACGTATCATAAACATTTACACTTGTCATTTTTATTTTGATTAATCCATTTCCTTCTCGGACATTCGCTTACATTGATTAATGCTTGAAATGATTCAATTACACCTATGCTGCCGAAAAAAAAAAAATAAAAATTCATGCCCTATCGAACAGCCCCGATAAATGAGTTTGTTTGAAAAAAAATGGTTTTATTATTTGAAGGGAATTTATTTTGCACGGGGATAAAGTATGAATAATATGTATATCATATAGCTGATGGACAAGAAAGTGTAAACGTTATATAAACGTAGGCTGTCCATGTACTAGTCCCTGTCGGTTCCCTATCCCTGTCCTTCACATACTTCAGGCTCAGAGATCCAGAGCAACCCTGTCACCCACTCCAAGACTACATTATAGTCATTTCTCTTACATGCCAAGCTCACATGTGTACTCTCTCATTACTCTGCATTTATAGATGTACCACTCTCCCAATTTAATATAATGGGGAGATCTACTCGCGCACAATCACCGTAATGACAACTACTTTATGAAGCTCGCACCTCTGTAATTACATAGATAAATAAATACGGAAGGTGCGGTACTTATAACTATCTGGAAGTGTGATAGGTGATGTAAGTAAAGGAAATTAAATAAATGGTCCAAGTTTTCTCTGAGTCGAGTAATCTAGATAAGATGGCCTCGGTGTAATTTGTTAAACAATTCCATAAAATATTTTATATGTAACAGGGTATATTAATGCGGGGCGGAAAGGGTGCCAAAGACAAAGCCAGCATATGATTAAGTTGTGGCAAGTGGGAAAATTCTAATTGCAGAAATAGGAACATGGAACATAGAGCGCGGAACACGAACCAGAGCCAAGCGAGTTACTACCATCTGCCGACAGATTGTGGTTTCTTAAGCGGATCAGAATGGGTAATTACCAGACCGATAAAGCGATTTTATCAGCAACCGTCAATTTTATTTACTCCCAATGTACATTATAACCAACATAAAATTTTATAACATGCGGCTTATCGAAGCCTGATGTAAGTGGTTGATGCGGTGCGATAGGAGCGCGCGTGGCGACCGCTGCTCACTTCTTATTCCCTCTCTAATGAATTTTTATGCAAAAATACGCTAAACAGACAACCATATAATCCGCATTTCAAACTCGAACTTACAGATATTAAGCAGAAGCGGCTTTAATCCGTGGGATTATTAATTGCGTGCCCGTTTACAAAACGATGAGAGAATTCCTAGTATATACATAAGGATAAGTTTGTTATGATAAGGTGACAAATCGGCTAGTACACTCCCGTAACTTGACCAAGACCCGATTGTATGCGTGTTACATTTTATTCGACAAACTAACCCCCATATCAGCCATTCCGGTGGAATTGCACGCTGAGTTAAGGCCAGGAATCTTCATGTGTTTGCGCGTCCTATGAGTATCGCAACATCAGAGGCAGTTCAACCGCCGTAAAACGTACCTCACTATAAATGGTTAGCCATGGAAGTTGCGCGAGATGGTGGAGGTGCCGGGTTCGAGATTCCGCAATAAGTATATGAGTCATGTTATACAAATGTCCAGCATTTCGGCTAGACGGAATAGGAGGCTCGACCCGATAATCCACTGAACAAACAGATGTAAATTGTTTTAGGCGCCTTTTTAAATCCGAATACGTGATGAATCGCGTAATCGGACCGTGTGCTCATGTATGATCAGATTATCTGCAATAACGACAGGTTGTCCGCCGATATCTGCTGCGTTATTTATACATGCCGAGCTTAGTTCCAGTCCACACTTTCATAACATAACATGGCAGAAGATCTCCTCTGGATATAACCTTATATTCCTTGAAATATAGAATCATCCATCACGTGAAAAGATAAATAATAAAGCAAACCTCTAATACAAGTAGCCTGTATATCACGAACGTCAGTTCGTAGCGAGCGCAACTGGATAAAGAATGATCGCCATTAATGTTAATATTTATTAATGCATATGTGCAACCCAACTCTCCCCTGGCTTCGCTTGACGTCTTCAGATTCGTCTTCGTCCGCGTCTCCGTCTTGGACCGGTTGCGGTCACTGTCAACGCGATCGAATTCGAAGAGTCTGGAGGCCAGAGTCCGGGGCCCGGAGCTCGTCACCGGTGCACTGCATTATGAATCGAGCGAAGGTTTGCACCTGGGTTCTGTACGTGGGTATGGGACCGGTCGTAAAGTATGGAAGCGCGTACGTGAGCAGCGGTCGGGTTTATTTGGCTCCCATTTCATAATAGATGAGGACGAGCTCGATGCGGCCGCGACACGAAACCGACCAGGACTGGCAGCCTGGTAAAGTGATTTCGTCTGTGACAAAAATGCTGCTGCACCGCACTATCCGGCAGGACGGTAGTCGGCATGTCTTAATGTGTTTCGTGGCTTTTTAGTCTAGACACGTCTGGAGAGACTCATAAGAGCACAGTTAAAGGTGCAGGCCACGACGGCGATGTCATGGCCTCACGGTTCGGAGTACGCGCAGGGGATAACGATCAAATATCAGATGGCGGTTGAGGAACGCGGATTCTGCGATATCAAACCCGAAGCCTTTTCTCGGAAAGGTGGTTTTAACCGTCGAGGGGTGACTCCTGTAGCTTAAAGCAAATTGAGACAGATGTCTACGCATAATCGCACTATTTAAATAAATTCTGCAACCGGCACTCTCCGCGAATTAATTTCTTACTAACGAAGATAAATGTATCACATACATTTCTCTCATTATTGCCAACTTCGTCTAGTTGTCGGTCTGGATAAGTGAGTGACGGTGACGTTTCGCGCCAGAGGTGCGACACCCCGTGATTACAGCTACACGTTCCCCATTAACTTTGCCGTTACGTTAACTATTACGGTTAGCTTTCATTAGTTGTGGTTGAATGTTAGGGCAAACATGTACAGCGGGGGCCATTACGCCGCCCACAAATTAACTTTCATTTGCGAATCAATCATTGGAGGATCAAGAGCTGTTCATGGTTCATGTAAAGATATCAAACTACTCCCACCTAGATTTAATAACCGCCACCGCTCAGTTCAAGCGTCAAATAATTGGTTTACTTAAACAAAAACACGTTCCGCAATGGGCTGCGGGTAAATGGCCGGGGAGCTTCGCTTCGCTTCGCTACGCTCAATTTCGCCCGATGGAGAAAATGTCATCCGTGTATTTTAATATCCACAATCAGTGGCGCATCCAGCGAGGGGTCCAACCCTTTCCAAAGACGTGGCTTTTTTAATTCGTCTCTCCCCGCTTCGCGAAATATCGAAACTAAAGCGCAGTTAAATCACAATACATAAAATCGAGCTCTTACAGCAAGTTTTTTTTTAGTCGTTCAATTAAACGTCATTATTTATCAATCTAGAGACTCGACTCAAGAAAAAACGCTGTGTAGATGCAAAACAATAAAAGCCTAAAATCAATACTTCTATTGTTAACATAATGTTTTACCAAATGATTAATACAAAATCTACTTTAAGAATAAGATTAATTTTCAAAAAATGATACAAAAAATATTTAATACCATAACCATTGATATCTGGTATTAATAATAATAATAAAGTTTATTTCGTTCATCATAATTTAATACCATATATCACAATTTAATTGTGAAACAAGAAAACCAAGTCATTTTAATTGCTAATTTACTTTATCGTTAAGTGATGGATGCGTTTGTACTAGTAAAAAAATAATTTCTAGTTACTAAATTACACACTTTCAATTTGAACTGATTTAAATCGTTTATTTTTTTAATACAAATTTAATAAATAAAATAGTATTAATGTCCATAAATTTAGTGATGAAATTGGACTGCATATGCGAAACTAACTACTACTAAATGCGGTTAAATTTTCGTTTAATGTTATTAAAAATTTAATCTGCAATTCAAGATTTGCACAATTTTTGATGTGATGTGCCAGTATGGATCAATAAATATATAATCCATCGTTGTTTTGAACGTTAATATAAAAATCTAGTTATCATTCAAGTCTTCAGTAGCTACGAACCGATCATAATTTTGGCTATTGTTTTCTTTTCTTTGATTTCGATTATATTTTCTCGCTCGAAGTATGCAACCCTATTAACAAGACTCACAACATGAAAGTACCTTAAGTACCTAAAGTGTCGATGGAAATATTTCAAAATTCGAAAATATTAAACATTAAATCTACAATAATGAATCTTATTATGAATACAAAACAAATCATTTATTGAAATTAAAAATCTGTCATTATATCAATGATTTGTTGTGTGGTTTAATTGTTGTAGATTTACGAAATGTTTTCCATTTTTTAATTTATTTTCTACAACCACGTCGTAGATTTTAATATTAGATAATTCATTCGTATCTGATCAAATCATTATGTTCACTGACATTGACATAATGATTTGATCAGATACGAACTAATTATCTAATATTAAAATCTATTATTAAGGATATATATAAGGAATTGTATTTTTACCTTCAGAAGAAATAGAGTACGTTTAATTTTTGTTGATTTATTCATACAGAAATAGTATTTAACTGTTATCCAATAAGGAAGCTAAAAAACTGATTTTCCAAATTGATCCACACCCGAGAGAATTAACTGTGCGTCCGTGTTCCTTCGGTTTATCTTTTTGCATGTTCCATACCTATTTGTATATAATGTTTTATTAGTTTCGTAATTTACGTACCTGCATACATACTGTGCCGGATCCTTAATTGATGTCTTTTTTCGGTGTGAGGTCACGTCTCATGCCAGCGGTGATAAAATCTTGGAGGCGCGCGGGTCCCGGCTGCAAGTGGGACTGCGGCATTGCAGATATTTTTCGCGGTGGCTTTGTTCGAAAGCACGCAATTTGCTTTTTTTATTTAGAACGTGCACACATGTGCGTCATTTAAGCAGATTTAATGGGTAAATCCAAACGGTGGCAAGTTCAAATTCCGAAATTCCGGCATGCAACTCGCCGCACTGGTACGTACTTTCGGTTGCACCGGCAAACAGAATGAAATGAAGCAACATGAAAGTTGCATTAAGACTCGGAACAACTTCACACACCACTTATAATTATATTGTCTTTATGATAAGCGGGAATAGCTGGAGCTATATCCGCTGCGAAGACGAATAACGCGTAATAGAAAAGAGCAACGCTTTATTAATAATGCATCTCCGAGTCTCATTCTAAACGCACCACCCTCGGCATTAGAGTCGCCAGATTGCCACGCACATCTATTATTTTATTGCCACTCACTTATTCACCAACAAAATATCCGCCATGCACCACTTTTATTATCGCAATGGCCCGAAGACGCCCCGAAATCCCCAAAACGAAATGATCCTAATAATAAAAAAGCCGTATACATTTTACAACACTCTAAAGCAGAAAAATCACGAAATAACGACCTTTATTTATTTAATTATTCCAATTGAACAAGTGTTCGCACTGAAAGCGAACTCTTCGGCGTTCCCCGGTTGCAGTAATGAACATCAATGGTCAGTTAACAACGTGGAAAAGTACCGGCGATTCCAATATCACATATTCTAAATTGACATTCAAATATTTCCTACTGAATTGAACAAATCAAATCCTATCGAAATATATTTAACCAACCGCTCCATTTAATACATTAATTATAATACTTTATACGTGTTCAATAGGTTATTGTTGCAGTTGCATTTATGTATTAATTATCATAAATATATGCGGTAATTTAATTTGGCCGCGTAATTTTATTGCAAATACATTATATTACATATTAACCCCATCCCCACGGTTTTCAATTCGAATTCGGTTGGGGGAATTAAAAACGAAAAACGCCGGCCGGGGCGTAAGGGTGCAGGGGTGTACGGGACAGGGCGGGACTCTTGTCGTAAAAATATAAAAACCCACATATCTGGCAGTTATTTATGACAATGTATTAGGCGCTGCCGTGGAAAAAACGCGCCAAATTGACGTTTACTATCCTTGAGATCGGGGGTAGAAATAATGTCCTCTCGGAGTGACAAATTTGATATGTGGAAGAGATGAAAAAGAACAAACTCTTAAATAATCTATGTCATTATATTTATAGGATCTTTATAGGGAGTTATGGGCGTAGATATGCACGCCGAACGACCAAATATAAATATATAGGGGCGCGATTTCATTAGAATAAAACGCGACGGTGACGGCGGCGACGGTGACGCGACCTCCTGCCCGCGAAGAGATGAAAAGATCAAGATATCTCCGGCGCCGCTGACTGCAAGTCATTTTCGGAATTATGTACGCACCTTGATTGATTCATATTCAAATTTCGTCGCTTTGTGGTTCATTGTAGCTCAGCAACGACATCTTATCGCTGGATTTATTACACGATCTCAATTGGTAGAGTCGAATCGATTGTCACGTTTCGGGCGACCATTAAATAGAGGGCGTTCCGTGCTCCGAGCGCGACTTTCTCACTTTGTTTGGCAAAATTTTTGCCGACGCTCGTATGCTAATTAAAACGGTAATAATATCTACCCAGCCAGTAAACACAATCTAAATGTAAAATACTCCCTTTTGTGGCCGCCGACTATCCAGTTAATAAACATATTTATTTCGTAATTATTTAACAACGCATGTAGATTGCAGATCATACTTTGCCACCGACCTCATTCCGCCGCTTCAAAAAAAAAATCATAAACTACACAACAACGTGCACATTCCGATGAGAAAATCAAAGCCAACTTAATTATAAACAACACCAAACTGCATTCACGCTTCAAATTTTCCTAATTTAAACGTGTTTTCGCTATTAGACTGCATTTCATCACGCATATTACGATCTTATAGCATGCATTTGCACAAGGTTGCAACAACACATCAACCAACTATTTCTCGTAATGAAATAATTCACGCACGAGACAATTATCATCACAGAATTACACAGAGCGACTATTACTGTAATAACTATTATATTCATATTTGTTCCTTAAGCCAAACCTTCACTCAAAAAAATTCTTTTAGTAAAACTTAATTAAAAACCTTTTATTAACATAATGTTTCACCTATGAGAAACAAATGTACGATATAAAAACATGAGCTTATATTTAAAATTATAAAAATATAACCCAACAAAAAAGTTTGAACACAAAATCAATCAAAACAACGCATTATTTTCAGATTTATAAAATAATAAATCCTCAAGCTCCTTAAGTGTATGCTTTCATAAAACTACATAACGAAAATAATGTACAAAAAAAACAATCAAAGAATTTGTTCTTCACCTTAAAATCTTCCATCATAAATATGAATGAATGAAATTAAAGATTTTAAACAATCTTTAAGTTACAACTTTTTTGTTAATTAAATCTTAACGCAAAAAAACTTGAATTATTTAGACTTGCAACAATTGTTTCGCCACACTGTGACTTCTTCAGGCGAAGAACTATTTCTTATCTTTTAAAAACTCTTCTTGTATGAAAGATTATTGAAAATTAAAGAACAGAATGTAAAAATATTTAAAAAAATTGGATCTTAAGTCTATAAAATAATTTTAATTAATT
Organism: Ontholestes murinus; assembly: GCA_963969525.1. Classification (NCBI taxonomy): domain Eukaryota; kingdom Metazoa; phylum Arthropoda; class Insecta; order Coleoptera; family Staphylinidae; genus Ontholestes; species Ontholestes murinus. Next base: position 1,907,452 of record OZ018399.1, on the reverse strand, counting down.
AATTCTATAAAATATTTAGTCCTAATGTTGTAAATTAACAAGATAATTACGTCACATTTTTAATTCAGTTTTAAATATTTCAGATGAGTTTTTCAATAGTGAGAAAGTCAATAACGGCTGTTATACGGAAACTGTTTATACCAAACATAAACGTACAACGCTGTAACTATTTTAGCCAGTGCATTTTAAACCCAATATATTTATGTTTCTTAAAATCCTCCCAAGAATACGAAACTAGTCGAGAGCCTTAAATATTTACACATTTTCTTGGATGGTAAACTAAGTAACTAAAGTTAAATAGCGTTTTTATTGAATAAAATTTACTGGTAGCATAATTATTTTCCCAAATAAACGTAATACGTGACGATTCCTTATCAAAGGGATTATGTGATGAAATTATTTTAGTTTTTGTAGCGAAAATGAACGGTTTTTATTTCGCTCGATGTGATTAACCGAGGCCGTAATACGCTTATTTATTGAATGTCGAATGCATTCGCTGGGAAAAAAACGCATTAATTCCTGCGTAATTTGTCAAATACAGGTGCAAAAGTGCAGTGAAGGCACCATGGGTTTTAATTAATTTTTTCCGGTCGTTTTTCGTGCCTTTCACGAGGAACAATTAGCGTCCTCAAAATCGATGACCATTCTAATAATATTTTTGAGCGTTAATTAAAACCGGGGGCGGCGACAATCTTATCGGGACCGGGGCGCCGAAAAATGCGAAAAAGCGAGGACGGGGCGAGAACGCGATTAATCATCGGGGGGGCGCATTAAATTTCGAAAAAGTGACCGCCGGTTAAAGCCCGAATTAAAAATGAATAGCTGCGGCCAACAGCCATCATATTCAAAACGCTGTGAGCCGGGACGGTTTACATCCCCCCGATTACTGAGCAATATTGGGGTTGCGGCGCCGGATTAATTTGCTCAATTACACGACTATACAACTTAACTATAAATTGTGCTCTACATCATCGGATCGGACTTCGTTAACCCGCAAAATTCGCGATGATCGAAATACAGCGTCGGGGGAAAAATGTAAATTCCGCACCCACATATGTTAAAGGAAATGGTGTGGGTGAGGATTACACGAATTGGGTATCAAAAATTATAATTAAATGTGTTTTCATTGGGCATTTTATTATACGGAAGTAATCCTTCAGCGAGGAATAGATTCACATATTCATATACCTGGCAAAATATTTTGATATGAGAAAGCGTGCGCAATTTAATATATCTTTTGTTCCGTTTTGTAGTCTACGGTCAATTTCCTTGCAGACTTCGTGTAATAAATACATAAATATCTAGAATGCGAACGAATCATGAAGATATTAACTTTATTATTTATTCTCAATAATCCTTTTCCAATTTATGGAAATATTTATTTATAGGTTGGCGACATCTTTCTTCACTTTTCTCTCAACATATGGTATTAAATTATCAATTGAATACTCATTTAATCACATTTACAAACACAAATCATCGCTATTCTTGGAGGCGGCCGAGTTTTCATTAATTGTGAATTATCTTGCAAACGAGGCCCGAGTCGATAATTCCGAATAATGGAATTCATTTTCTCGAAATGGAAATTTTTACAGGACAGGACAGAACGTCGGTCTGGGTAGGGGTGAATAAATCAAGTGATGTGTGGATTGCATATGCATTTCAAATGTGCGGACAATAACTGCCCGGAATGCAGTAAGATAAATTAAAGTAATCGTTGAAAATATTTTATATGAGAAAAGCGACAGATAATTGGAATTCCTTCATGTAAGTTAATTGATTGTGTTTCGGCCTAAAGGAGCCGCCCCTCAACGGCTTACACAAACAAAGCGCAACAATCGCCCCCTCGTACCGCTTTTAATATTGAAAATTGCCGATATATGATTAAAAAGTTGACAACAAAATCTCGTTAAAACGTCAACACAATTCGAGTAGCAAACATATTTACATATGTTGTTAAATAATTATTAAATAAAATGTTTATTAACTTTATATGCGCACACAAAGGGGATGTTTTGCATTTTGATTGTGTTTACTAGCGCGATACTGTTACTGTTACGCCGCTGCCGTAATTTGCGATATTTTCATAAACTTGACGGCGTTGCAGATTTATTTCAATTATCACCGTGCCGATATATTGAGGATTACTCATTAAAAAAAACACCATTCCGCCCCGGTCTATAAAGGTATAGACACTGAAATAAATTAGCCCTCAGAAAATTCACCCACAACGCTGGTATTTTAAAACTCTAGCCTTTCCCATCGATAGCTCAAATCATTCCACAGTTTATATATCAGGAAAAGGTAATCCAAATATGAAAGGTGAGCTCGGCCCTAATTTATCACAGGAATTTAGTTTCACAGACGACTTTTTTATCGCGTGGGTTCGAGTTCGAAAAAAAGGGTCGCTTGTGTATTCTAAAGAACAAGCACAATAAAAAGCCGTCACATGAAATTCATGTTTTATGCTGTTTTTTTTCTTCTCTCCTGCTTTACTTTTTCACGTAAAGCCGATTAAGTGATTTTAGTTTAATAATTAAATAATAAGAATTCATATTTCTATATTAATTCATTTTATAGTTGTTTTTAAAAACCATTATTAACATTAGCCCAAATAAAATCCTATTTAAAAAAACTCATGAAATAAATAATTATTGTATTGCCTAGGTCCTTCTTAAAATATTTGTGCAATAATAATAATAATATAAGATTCTGGTTATCTAAAATTTTCCAATTTTTAAATTACTTTTTCCAACGATTTCTACTAATTTAATTCGTGCCTTCCATGAACTTGAATACTCTATATTTTAGAGAATATCTAAAACTAGGAACTATTAAATTAAATACTTCTAACTTTATATTCAAATCCTTAGCAATATTAGCTGAAATTTTACAGAGTTTTACAATTTTAGAACTTTTAAGTATTTTATACGCATATGACTCTTAATTATCCCGATTTTTTAACTTCTAACTTCATAATAACCATTGTAATATTCTTGTTAAAGATAAATATATTTTTAAACATCTTCAGAATTGTACCAAAATGTATTAATATTAGGTACAAAAGTATTAATTCAAAATGTATATGATTGTTTAATAACTACGCTTTTATCAGTAATTAATTAACAATATTATATAATAAATTTGTCATTAAACATATTTGTAAACTTGTGTTGAAAATGGCAATTTATTTACAGACAAATCAAACTAGTCATGATCAAACAATAATATTATTTTAAACGAATTTGATTAAAATAACAAGCACGCGATACATTAATAATGTAAAATACATAATTTGGTGGAAAATGATTACCTGAAACCGTTAATAATTCCACTTGTTTGTACTGCGCAGCTTGCACGTAAATTTGAATATTTGGTTTAAAAAAGTAGCAAAATACTGCTTTTAAGATACGATCAAATCGATGATAAAGTGATAATCGTATTGTGCACACTGAAGCAGAACGGAATTAGGCAGGATCAATTAGGGGCGAAAAAATTCTGTGTTTATAAAACCCCGACCCCCGTGTTGTGATATACCGAGGACAAGCGGAATAAATAATTAACATGTTAATGAAATTTTGTGCTATAAAAACTTTCTCCATGGGACAACAACGGCCCTGACACAATAGAAAGAAAAATTAAACCTATGACCTATGTAGCATTAAATCTCGTCCACGGAATACGAGAAACCCGAGGCTATGCAGATGAAGATAAGTCGCATTTCTGGAACCCGCGCCTTTCACAATGAAGACCCGCAATTGCTACATTACAAAGACATGACATAAAATTATGATGAACTTTCAAATTGGCGAACTGTGTAAAAATGTCAATTTACGAGCACGCGTCAGCGTTTAAATATTTAAGCAGCTGATGTACGTATAAAAGCAAAATTACTTGATGGAGGAGACTTTTGTTGATATTAAAAAAAAACACGATCGATAGCCGGTTTGGGGGGGCGGAAGCACACAACACACAATCGGTACGAAGAGTTTGTAAAAATTACGCCGCGATAAAATTCGTAAAACAAATCCATTGATGTTATAAATATGATTAATTTTGTTAATAAAAAAAATGGATATTTCATTTCACGTGTGCTTGATGCGGCATTAAAAATTTGTAGGATCAAAATTATATTTTATTAAATATTGATCGCGTATTACATTAATCATATTAAAATTGGTGCACGTAATTTTGTAGAGTAAATAATTATGAAAATTTAAACAGAACAGGCCGCGTGTAATTAATTAATTTCATCATTTCAAAATGGCAATCTATACTATTTGCGCTAATCAAAATCTAACCTCACGTTAACATTTAAATGTCAAATAATAATAATATCAATGTGATTTTTTTTATAACGAGTTTTAAGACGACGACTTATTGATTGACACTTTATTAAATTTACTTCGTGATATATCTGTTAAAAACTTTTAATAAATAAACTCCGACTTTTACAGGTATTGCTCGAAATTTTTTTACAGATATTACAAACTACATAATCGATTCTCTTAATTATATATTGTAAACTATGCTGGTGTATAGATTATAAAATAACCTACTGTAATATTAACAAATGTATTATTAAGAATTTTAAAATTACATATATTTATTGACAAATTTTGTACATATTTAGATTAAAATGATGAGTTAAAGTATTAATCTGTCAAAAGGCTACCGATCAGAGGTCTTTCTGCTATTTTAAAATATTTAACTGGCTTTTGGTACAATGTCTAAAAATATCAATCAAGTTTTTAAATTTTCTCACACACATATTTAACATGAAGGTTTAATAGAATCAACTCTATTATACATTCCTGATCGAAAATAATTAAATTGGCAATGTTTAAAATGTATCGTATTAATAGTTAACGCCTGTTTAATGCTGTGCTTTCTCAAAATAAATAAGTAAATAACGTATAGAGGCGTTTAATCAAAACATCGATTTTATAAGTGAGTTTCCTCGCAGGAGGAATGCAGTTTTATTTAGACAACGTAAAAGTAAAACAAGAATGTGTAAGATTAATGCAATAATTAGCATGGCGTTAAAACGAGTTAATTATGCGTGTAACGTAATAGCCGAGACAAATGAGGGAATTAATAGTTCGTCGTGTGTTGATGTAACAAATTTTCTGTGAAATTGAATCAGAAATTTAAGCGCGTAGATTAGGCGTATGGTAGTAATTCCTTTGAGTGTGTGAAGAGAATATGATTAATTCAATTATCGCCGTTTCAATTATTCTGCGGTTGTGTAAAGATTAAGACCTCGCGGAGGTGCGTTCTAGTGAGCGAGTGGATGAGTGGGTGAGTGAGGGAATGAGCGGGAGGGTTGCGCGATTAAGATTATAAATTTAGCGGGTGAATCTATCAGCAGGTGAGGGGCGCAGGCCGCGACGTTTTTATGCCCCAGAGCACCGCGAGGTCACATATCCGCCAGGAATATACTTCTTTTTAATGTTATCATTTTTTACACCTTGATAGGCGGAAAGGGCGAACCCATTCCCCGAGCAGCCCTTATGCCTTACGGATTAGGTATACGTGTAACGTTGAATTCTGCATAGAGTACGGCGTGAGTACCGTTACCACTAAGAGCGATGCACGAGAGGAAGTTGAATGTGTCTGTGAGAATATATATGTATAAAGTATGATCAAGCTAAATATCAGAGCAATTGATCCCGGCGACTAGTTTTATTGTAATAAACAGTTATGCGAACCTACTTCCGCAGAAGAGTTATTCACCATTGCATTGGATGTGTAACGAGTATCGATTTGCGCTCAGGGTATAAGTCAATGCTAATAATCATTATTAATTTGATAGGGCCCATCCGTGTTTGCGATGTAACACATTGTGTTTACGACTGTTAACAATATAATAATAATCATGATAACTGGCCCGATACACCATAATACCGAGAACAATATGGATTTTCGTACGTGTCGCCACTTTTATTGGCCGGCCCTTTTTGCCTTGGTGCAGCTGAAAATTTCACACGTGACGCCCCCGTTCCGCGACCCTCTACCCGGCGCGGATAGAGGATATCAATTCTACATCTTCCATTTTGCAGGAGCCATTTTGAAATTCGAAAAATAAAAATGCGACTGGCCGAGGCGGCGAAAACTAAAAATGGGATGGGTGATTTAGATTTCCCAGAGCGCCGAAACGCCGCTAATGTTTTATATTAACCCGTGTTCCGGGCGAGTAATCCACATATAATATTTATAAGAGCAGACGACTTTTTCTTAATTGATTCTGCGGCCGTAAGTAGGGAAGGTCGAGGTGAAGGTGGTGACCGCAGCCGAGGGTGGTGTGGTGGTAGTACTAACAGTCGCCGACTGACCGAATGAATCGTTTAAAAATAAAGGTGCTTGTCCCATTGACCTCTTTGCAGACAGCTTTCCAATATTATTAATCAAATAGAAATGAAGAATGCAATAATGCATATGCATGTATGCAGATCAATTGCAGAAAAGGCAGGCAGCTGCAGCGGCAGCGAACAGGCAACAGGCAACAGGCCCGTGTACAGGCAGGGTCGGCTGTACGTACACTCACTCACCAACGCTAATGATAATGCTAATGGTAATGGTAATGGTGCGATGGTGAAGGGAAATCCATGTAAAAATCTATCTTAGGTAGGTGAATAAAACACCTATCCTACAGACGACACCGAAGTATATAAAGGCCTGCCGTCTTTAAGAAGGCATTTGCTTGTAGTAGTGGCATGAATATCGCTTCATTCACGGTATGATTTATTTACATATATATCTGTGCACTTCCCACTTGTATTATAACCGGAAAAGCCAAAGTTTTTTGTGCTGCAGTTTTTAATCGTATACAGTGATGTGAATTAATTGTTTTCAACTTGTGTGTAATTCGGCTACAGTGCTCCATAAAATACAGTTCATCGGTACTCACTAGACGCGACCTAATTTTTAATGCGCGGACCACCCTTAACATCTAACACCCCTCAAACTGCACGGCCCCGCACAAATTTTTATTGCAATTTTAACCTTAGCATTTTATGATTTCATTTCCCCGCTCACCAATCGATAACACCCCGCAGCGAATGCAAACCTTTATCCAAAAATACTACCACTTTTCCACTGGATTATTTCATTCGGCTGCATGCCCCAGGGCCCGTAATTCCACAATAAACAAGGCAAAAAGCACGCACCTCTAATGTTTTTAACATTTACATCAAATACGTAACAATCATCCATCCGCGGCCGCATAGATACATTACACACGCAGACAAAGAATTATTTTTACCTTGAGGTTTTCGTCACGAATTATCTCGTACGACCGATCTTTGCGTTTTACCTTGGACGTAACCAAAAGTGCGCCGACGAAAGAAAGAATCAATGCCAGCAGTGACATTAACCGTTCTTCGTTCCTCGTTCCGCAATCCTGAATGAACTTTTTTATTCTTTATTTTTTTCAGACATCATGCACAGACTACTGGTGTTAACGTTATTTCTATGCGGGTCCGATGCGGGCTTAGTTAGGGTGCCGAAAATATACAACGCTCTCATTACCTCCGACGAGAACTTATCCCCCAGCCAAGCGTACCCCATCTTGGAACCGGTCCTCAGGACCACCGCCCTCGGGGTCGCCTTCCCCCCGATCGTGGTGCATCCGCAATTCCGCAATCCCCCGCTCGCAGTGAAACCGGAAGAGAGCGTCAGCAAAAATGATAATAAGGTAACACTATAAAAAATGTCCTCTACAACACTTTTACTTCTAATAGGGAATTGCATGAATTGTGCAGGAGGAATCAACAGAGCCCTCGCTAGAGCTGTCCGAGGGTGTAGCCGACAAGAAAAAGCAGCGCGAGCCGCCTCAATTAACCTACCACGGTTCATTATACCCTCTGGCGTATGATCCCTACGTACCATATGGGTATCACCACGACGTCCTTTATCCCGCATTGCCCTTCTATCAGCATCCGGTTTTTGTTGATTTGGGACATTACGAAAATAATAGAAAAGCTGACAAGGATGCACCGGCTCCACCCAAACCTGCCATTAATTTTAAAAAGAACCCCGAGATTCCAGACGTTCTTCCACCGCTGCCAATAAAGGACGAAACAAAAAGGAAATCATGATTGTCCACATTTATCTCCCTATTATTTCTATAATGAATCAATTATTTATTTTATAAATAAAACCTCTGTTAAAACCCATACAATTTATATATATACGTAATAAAATAAGTTATTTATACAAAATGTATTAATCCACTTTTCACAGATATTAATTTCCAAGGGCGCAATTTGTAAGGGTGAATCACGTGACCTCAGAAAATATTTTTTGATTAAACGAATTTTGTTTGATCAATTTTATTCAGATATCTCACTCCGGCCGGACGTGAACGTGAGAAACGGTTAACTGTAAATTTCATGGTGGAACGCTATTTTTAAATAAATCACCTCCGACGTTAATATGTATTTTTAAAAATAAATTACAAATTTCCAAGCAGTAGTTTAGGAAACGGTTTGCTTTTCTGATTCGGGATATCCTTCTTGTTGTAGTAACCAAAGATGTGTACGAAGAAGTTGAAGCCTTTTCCATAAACAGTATTAACGTCGATTTCGACGAAGTTGTACCCAACTCCTCCGGATTTGTAAGTGGGATAAGCCTTGTTTTCGGGGCGCTGATCTAATACCTTCACGCACGTTATGTACACTGGCCCATCCATGCTGAACTAGAAACAAATTGTTATTGACGTTATTATTCACATATTAAACAAACTCATCGCAGCAATGTAATTAACATAAACTCACCCTGATTACCGCGCTGACGTGGCTCTTCCCGTTGTTGTTCAAAATTATATTTTCACCGTGCAGTTCTTTCTGATCGCGCGAGCATCGCCCAATAAATAAATTATGTGGCTTGTCCACAACATGAACATCAACTGCAAATATATGGATCAATAAATATGCCGCCAGATTATTTTTTGACGTAATCTAATGGACAACTACAGATTACATCTTTATTCCGCACCCTCACGTCAATTGCAGTTTTCGAATTGTAATCAATTACGTCTTTTCCGAATGCGCCCATTCTCCAAATATAGCACGATCGAATTTAGGGAACAAATGCCATTTTGGGATTACATGTTCTTATTACTTAGGAAGATCGTGAAATTTAACGTTCATCCGTATCAGGATGTACCGATTATACATTCACGTGAGGGTTGATGTTATGGCGTGGATATTTAGTTCGGCGCGATAACATCTAAGGGCAATTTAAATCAATTCATCTTGTAAGATATGATGAATGCGAAAATTGAATAAAGCCTTAAATTAGTTTGTAATAAATAGGCGGTGTTGGTTGCAATATTTTCCACAGTAATTCGTCGGCGGGCGTGGGCGGGCATTTCGCCTCCCCACGACCACTAAAAGGTTCATTGTATATGGATATCAAATGTAGCAACGCTAAAACTTTTGTTATACAGGGTGGGTTAATTCGGAATACCGGGAATTCATTAACATCGCTTATAATTATTAAGTTACGTTTATTACAAGAGACGTACGCACGTTGTAAGGATACATATTGGTATCTAGACTGGTTAGGAATGTGCATAACTGTTATCTATACTGTTAATCCCACACTTTTTTTTAAAGATATTCAAATTGCCTTATATTTAAGGAACGCTATACGTGATCAGCTTGACAATTATTTAATCTATACTAACCGCGTTATATAATATTAAATAATAAATAATTAAATAAAAATGAATAACATTAAAACTTCTAAATAAAAAACATAATAGTGTTAATATTTAAGGCTTCTATTTCGTTATAAATTTTGAAATATAAAATAAAACACTATTTATGCCTATATAAAAAAAACACTAACAACAGTAAATAAATAGTAATTAAGTGCTTTAATTTATTAAAAAATAACCTTCTGTGATAATAATTTAATTAAAACAATTTTGCAATAATTAAGGCTGCATGAGTTAATATTTTTTTCTAATAAAAAACAACCTTAATTATTGCAAAATTGTTTTAATTAAATTATTATCACAGAAGATAATTTTTAATAAATTAAAGCACTTAGGTACTAATAAAACACGGTTTGATTTCCTTTCCTCATAGTGAAGAAAGGAAATCAAACCGTGTTTTATTAGTGATTATTACTTCACATAACTCAAAACAAATAGTGAACACTTAATTTGGTTGATTGAGTTACTTGAAGATAATAATAACTTTGATTAAAACACTTAGAACCTTTCTTCAATATTTTATTTTTATCCAGATGCACATTTCGGACACAAAGTGTCCATTATTAATGGTTTGATACGTTTGAAACCATTGATAATGGACACTTTGTGTCCGAAATGTGCATCTGGATAAAAATAAAATATTGAAGAAAGGTTCTAAGTATTTTAATCAAAGTGAACACTTAGTTACTATTTATTTAGCATTATTTATTGATAAAATGATTATTTTTTTTTATAAATAAGAAAAAAAGCCAAAAGAGTGGGAATATAACAATGATGAATACAATTCCAACGATGTTTGATAAATGAAAGTCCGCATCGTTCCGCCACGAATAAAATTTGAATTTTAATAAGTGCTGTATATGTGAAACGCAACAATTAAAGGAGCGATGAAAATTTTCTTCCGCTCCACACTCAAAACTGAGCGAAGTCGTTCGCTGCCCACAAATGGACTACGCCTTTCCTATATACATAAATCCATGTAAAACGGCGTTGCGCAATCCAAACGTAGGAGAGCAAAATTGTTTAAAGAAGATGTGCCACCGTCGATACCTAAGAATCCCCACGCATAATCCACAAAATACCCCTTCAAATCACGGCCCACGCACCTGTCATAAATGTTCATGGAGCTGGAAAGGTAAGAATTTCAAACCTCAATAAAAAAATAAATTGGTATGTGCGACAATTCACGAGCGAAAATATCAACCAACGTAAATATAAAACGCATTCTATTATTAGCTTAAAAAATAAATTTACGTTTTACTTCTACTCTAAAAAGAAATTTATTGTTTTTTTTTAACACGGAAATATCAATAGGTTTTGTTATTATTTTTATATTCATACTTAATGAGTAACAATAAATTTAAAAAAAAAACTAGTTTTTCAATGTTATTTCCGTTTTGAAAGTTGATACACTAGTTTATTTTTGATAAAAATTTATTAAACGTTTTGGTAATTACAAATGAGAAAAATGCAATTGTTTAAATAATGAATAATAATTAAATTATTAATAAAATCTAATTTATGGCTTATTTTAGTAAAGAAGTTTTCACAAACAGATCGACTTTTCTGGATCGCCTATATTTTCAATATTTATGGTTAAAACATAATGAATTTTTCAACTAAGTTTAAGTATGGATTACAATATAGTAACGGTCGTAACCATTCTCTGTTTAGTTTTAATATCGGAAATACTATTTGGTGGGCACTGTATATATAATTCCAGCCAAAAGTACAATTAATATTTATTTTCCAAAAATTTTAGAATATATTTTATGGCTGCTTTTAAACCTTAATAAAGAAAAAGTTTAATTGGAAAATTATTCTTACATAAAATGAAAATACTTTTCCAGTATACAAAGATTATTGCAAATTATTATTATTTTCTTGGTGATGTTATTATTTTTATATTTCTTTCATTTTGATTCGATTTTCTTCCTTTCTAAAAATTTTTGAAGATTTTTTTTGAAAGATTTGAAAATAATCATTTTTAGATTTTTTGCCTTTCTAAAAAACTACTGACAACCTAGAAACCATTAAGAATAAGAAATTTGAAAATTTAAACCGTAAACATGAAAACATTTTTTCGAAATCAAAAATAAAGCAAAAAAATAAAAAGATGAGAATATTTGTATATTTGAATATCAAAATAAAACGAAGAAAACATTCTTAAATAGTTTTTAAAAATCTATTGGATTTTACAAAAGTCTTCAAGTCAATTTAAGACTTTAGAAACTTAATTCAGTTAATCACAGATCAATATGTTTTTACCATTATTTGTGGTACAATTTTACTGTGTTTAATATGAATTAGCAAACTAGTAACGGTCGCAACCATCGTGAAGATCAATTTATTGTTTTCTATTTATTGGCTTAACCTAACTAATATCATTATCGATTTATTGATTTGATAAAATAATTGGAAATGATTTTTTTTTCTAATTGCAATTTTCAACGGTCGTAACCACACTTATGGTTATTACAAAATTACAATTTATAAATGTGGTATTTTTAAAATTACATTTCAATTTATAAGGGGCGTAAAAATTAAAAATTAGAAACATTTACTCACTGTAATTCCCTCTGTACGTATCATCGTCCACTTGATTCCCTTTGCCGGAATCGTGATCGGGGCGTAATCCGGTTACATTTTTCGTGGTAACAAGGGTGTTGAAGAATCGATTATTTTTAAAATTAACATTGGGGTGGCAGTGGCAGGCGACAGAGAAAAGTATAATTACGCCGATGTAATTTCTCATATCTAGTTCAGTGCATTAAATACGACAAAATGAGCAATACACGCATCCGTTATTATAATCTGAATGGCTTTTAACCTCGAAGAATAGTAAAATAGTGCTTTGACGGGGATTACATAATGCTGCATTATTCATTCCGGCATTATGTAAACACGAGGGTAATGTTTATCACAATTAGACAAAAATAGGAAAATTTATCGTTTATTATAGATATGAACGGGGTATCGACCTTAAATGTAGTTGGAATTTACGCCGGCGAATGAATGATATCAATTGCTCTAATTTCGAGAGGTTCAGGTGTAGAACTTTGCAAGTTGGGTTAATGTGCGAGGAACTCTCCAAACTATAAATATTGATCCTGGAGTCTGGCATAGGTGTTAATAGTGAATTAGGCGATTTATAAAAGGAATTAAGTTTTTATTTAAGATTAATTTAAGCAGATTCCACGGAGACCGAGTCGTCGTCGGAGGCAACGCTTTGTGGTTGTTCAGCTGGCTTTTCTTCGGCGACGGGGGTTTGGGCGACAACTGGAGCTTGTCCGATGATTGGGCCGTGGGCGATAACTGGGGCAGCCAAAATTGGATAAGACGGAGCTGAGATTACAGATTGGGTGTAAATGGGAGCGGCGGCATATCCAAGATGGACTGGATGAGCTGTGTAGGAGATACCGACAGGCTCAGAAACGCGTTGAACAACAGGGCTGATGGCAGCGTAAGCATGTCCCTCTACGGTACTGTAAGCGAAGTTTCCTCCGAGGCGGTTAGACTTGATGATTGCACTATCATGGGCTGGAGCTCTAACAAACGTGGTGGCTGGGATGACACCACCATGGGCGAAGCCAAGAGCCAAGAAAAAGCAAACAACGGCGACCTGCAAAACCCGAAAGTTAAATAAAATTACAACACTTAAACACAATCCGTACCTTCATGTTGAACTGATCAAAATCGATTGAGCAATATACTCCCCATGATTCGAAGATATCCTTATATACCAAAACAAACGAGACATTGCCCCCCCTACCAAAATCCACACCTTCATCCAGACCGGCACTTGTAAATCCATAACATGTTTCCTTATTATAGTGGTCCCATTTATTAGTCATAGCCCGTGGGCCGGTTAAACAACCTTTAAATCCAATAGACAAAAATAGTGCGGATCTAATGAATTCATTTCGCAATTCGGTCAAAATTAGCATCTTCGTTTAATTAATAATCTTTATACTGTTTTATTAATGGCATTAGATCGCGCAATTACGCACGTGTATTACAACTTGTGCCCACCCTTAAAAAAATGTTCCGGTTATTGTCTCCTTTTTCAATGTCAACTAAACAAGCTTTGAGTTAAGCACGAGCGCCAAGGACGTATTTATGGTGACATTTAAAAAACGCACACCCATGATTTATACCCATATAGAAAATAAACTCTTGCGATCCCGCGACGATTTATTTCTAGATCCGACAGGGCGTCACCCGCACCCCCTACCCTTCCACGGAGCGCAGGAAATTTCATCGAACTTTTTCGGATCCACTTATCATTAGCAATTCATAATGCTAATACAGTTTTAATACATCCGCACACCCAAATGATCGATCGGAAAGAAAGGAAAGTAATCCACGTATTAAATAAAATGGCATAAAGAAAGTTATCCCATAACCTATATTAAATAATCATCAAAAATTGATAAATTGTAGCTTTATGTGTTAACTTTTTATCCCAGTTCCTTTTCTCCGACTGGCAACTTTTCCGATAAATTCTGTTCGATTATTTCCCCTAAAACTTTGAATAATTACTCTTCGCAAAGTAGAAAGCATCGAATAATTAAATGAATATATTTCCGTTACAAATTGCCTCTAATGTAATTCTGTTGTCTTTTAAGGATGATTCGATTTAGCGTCTGAAAATTTGAAAACGCCGCTAATTTTAGATAAAATAATAAATTATGTATAAATGCCCCAGCGGGAGATCCGCTTCTTCCCCGAGGAATCGCGCTTGTCTTAACACTTTGAACACTTGGTCGGAGCGGGATCCATTAAATGTTTCGCAAATACCATACCGCACCAATTTTGCCGGCAGAAATGCATCTCGCACTGTATATGTAAGGAAAATATGGAAGTCACCAATTGTAAAAATGCACGGTAATGTGAAGTACCGCGTTCGAGATATATGAATTTAATGGAATATGCAGGAACAGGAGCAGAGCGGTGCATATAGAGTGTGTACTTTTACGACACTCTTGGTTAACTTAACAAAGTTTATCGCGCGGTTAATATGGGCGCCGACGCCCTAATTATCAGGTTCCCTCGTCGGGGGCGTTTTGATGCGCAAACAAATTTTTAGATGTATTATCCAATAATCTCCCCTTACAACCCGCATAAATCAGCCGCGTACGTCGATATTACAATGATACGTGTGTATAATTTTAAATTTTAGGGTTTTCCGCTCCAAGAAAAACGTAGAAATGGTCAAGAGCGATCGTTGATCCGTTTCGGCCTTCGATAAACGTGAAAAATATTTAAATGCAGAAGAAAGGAATATAATATCATTCGTTATTGGAGCATATAGAGTCCTGCGAATGACAGAACATCTACTTTATTATGAATGTGGGGAAAGTAAAACAAAGGGAGCCTATAATTGATTCGAATTATATTTTAATACGCCCGGAAGACAGACGTTTGCGTTTTCTTTCTAGAACAGCCGCCGCTTTTGTTATTTTCTTATTACTCTTTTGGTAACCAGTTGTCCTACGTGTCTGACCACGGTAAATGGCAAGGTCGTCACGGGCGTG
Source organism: Ontholestes murinus (assembly GCA_963969525.1). NCBI lineage: Eukaryota > Metazoa > Arthropoda > Insecta > Coleoptera > Staphylinidae > Ontholestes > Ontholestes murinus. The sequence continues at coordinate 1,892,191 of OZ018399.1, read as the reverse complement.
GTTACAAAAAAAATATGCCCAATTCGACGGAATAATAAAACGCATTCCTGTGTTTTATAAAACAACATTGACCACTGCTTACGCGGTATTTCACAACAACGACGGTTTTATTTATGAATTTCAAACCATACTCCCGCCCGACCAGTTTAAAAATTATAACTAGCATCCGCCATCACCGACCTCTGCATTTCAAAAGCCGTACTGTTTTATAATCAACACGTTACAGAATATTACAGACTCCTGCAATAATTTTTTTCTAAAATACGATATTTTAAACGATTTATTTCTTCTACAATAATATAAGAGATTGTTATTTCATGTTAGCAAAATTAATACATAATACTAAAGTTACATGCTAAATATATATGGTTACATGCTGGCAAATATTAAATAAAACAATAACATTATTTTAGAATACTCGCACTGTTACCAATTTAGAGTATTAAAGGTATCCAATTTAATGTTATACATTCATTTGATAGCATTTAAATTAATTAAAAGTGGTAAAAACCATTAGTATTTTATTCATCTAAATAGTCGAACAAAATGTACTCAAATGTAAAATAATACATAAAATCCAATCAAAATAAACCTTACTTCACTTATTGATTTAAACATTACATGTATATTTTGAACACTTCGTGATCACTATTAATAACTTACTGATGATTTCAAATATATATTATTGTTGAAAATTTATTGTAGCAGATAAGTGTCTATTCGAGTCACATAATTAAGTTAGTAATCAACACAAAAATCAGTCAATAAATCCATTTTCTTTAAGTTGGTTGATAGATAAGATAGATTTTCTTTACTTCTTAACATGACTAACATAGCCAAGATTAACAATGCAGGCGTTAATTTAAATATAAAATAATGTAATAAAAAATATTAAGAAAAGACCTACTTAAATATTCAATGAAGTACACCTCAATTTAACTTAAAATCACATTAATAGGTAAAGATATAGTAAAAGCATCCATTAAAAATGGAATTACCTCTAGTAAGTTCTTAAACTGCCCACAATAGTTAATCAGTTAATTATATTTCCCATTTGCATAACTAAAATATTTTATGGCCTTAAGAAAAGGACTAAAACTATGGTTTTCTTTCTGCCACGAACAACAACGTACGAGATTCAATATACTCAGATCTCATCGGCACAGAACAGTTGAAGACAAAGAAATGGTATGTTAATATACTGTATTAATTGGTGTATTAAGTACCTAATAATAAAGAGAACAACAAAGTGGTCACATGCCATACCTCTGATGTTCATAGCCCTAACCATAAATTTAAAGACTACCTAAACAATTATTACGAATATATATAAATATTATATAGCTAAACAATTATTAAGAATATATATATATATATATATATATATATATAAATATTATATCTATGTTATTGTATATCAAAGTGATAAATAAAGATTATATTATAGATGGATATTTATTAACTGATTACCATTAATTTAATCCTTAATATTGATGATGTTAGTTTGATTCTGATTGTGACAAATATTAGCATTTTTAATTTAATTTAGACTCGAAAGATATCATGTCTTAACTTTAATAGCAAATGAATAAGCATCTACACATAAATAATCTACAGCAACTAGGATACAACACTCACAAACACAACATAACAATACAGGAAACTAATAACGGCATGCATTTTTACATTACGTGTTAATTCACTGCACTGCAAAACATTGTGCTATGTTAGAGCATGCTTTGTGGAAAAGTAAGAAAGCGGTGCGGAACTGTAACCTGATTAGAATTCCCTCCATTCGTCAAATTTGAATTTGTGTAAACAACTCGCAACAAAACCACCACATAACCTCAAAATGAATGCTTGGCATCTAATTCGTCGAAAAATATTATTAATCATTTATATATTTAAATTATTATGTCTTAGTATAATTGATTGAAAAATAAGCCGCGGGGTGTTATAATTTGGTTGTTTTTTAAGAAAATAACGAATTAATAATTTAAATTAAAATTTAGGTTGGTAACACGACGTTTATGTTGGTTGTCGTGGTAGCGCGACATTTATTTGAAAGTAACTTTCAACGTCAAAACGTCTGTCACTGTCTCTGTAATTTAAATTAAAAGTAAGTGAATATTCTATCAGTATGGTAGTTATAATTGATTATACGTATTAATTTAACCCTTCCGTAACCATATAGCACCACCAAGATTGAGTTATTCAGCTGACAAACTTCTTTGGAGAAGGGAATACATCTGCAAGCATCGAGATGGATCTTTTCGATTTAATGGTGATCGTTGCTGTTTCTAGTAAGTTGTATCAATTATTAAGACTTAGAGTAATGTATCTGAAGCGTTTTATTAGTATCGAGTTAAGTAATTTATGTCTAAGATATTTATAACATGATATTTATTAAAACTAATTATGATTCAATTTAAAAGAATAAAATACATATGATTATATGTAAAACTATTATATTTATCTCTCATTATTACAATTTAATTCCTATAAAGCAGCAAAATCGTTTGCAGCTATTATACTGTATATTAATTAATAAATTTTCTGTTGAACGTACACGAGACAACATTCAAACAAGTTTATAACTATTCGAAGAATAAAATCCTTTACAGAGAGAAAATATATTTGAATTAAATATATGATTGTGTGAGCTTTTGTAACATTAAAATCATTTGCTTAATAAAGCACAAAAAGCTTACTTCAGACATTTATTTTAAATCAGCTATAAAATGACCAATTTAATACAATATTAAACAATTGATAATGGTGTTTTTATTGAAAAAATAGTCACAAAAATATCTACTGATTGTGTTTTAAAGGTGGAAAACTAATATATTAATTGGATTGTAATAAAAATAATGATTGAAATGAAATGAAACACTTTTTAACTTTCTTTATATAACTGGGACTTGAATTAACGAGGCGAATACATGATGAAACTCCATAACACATTGAAATAAAACAACACAGGTTGTTGAAAAAATTCACTTTGTTTGTTTCACTAAATTATTTATTTTATATTCGACTAGTTTCAAACACATTTTCACAATTATTGTTGAACACTGCAATGTTTCGGCACACAGTAGCTTCATCAGGCAGATGAATACAGTATTCATCTGCCTGATGAAATCACTGTGCTGTTTTATTTCAATGAAACTGAGACTTTATTAAGTGACTATAATTTTAACTTGTCATTTTCGAACTTAGTATATTAAGTATATATATATACCTGTAATTTGTTAGTTTTAATTACTTTTGGTTTGAAAATGACTAGTTAAAATTGTCAAAATTATAGTTAATTAATAAAGGCCCAGTTATACAAACAAAGTTAAAAAGTGTTTCATTTGTGAATAACTGAACATTTTTATTTTTAATATTTCAGGCCTTGGGATATGGTTGGGCAAAAAGTTTGGCCCTTTGGCGGTTTTTCAAACCCAGATCATCTCCGAATCTAAATACCACCTTCGCAGTTGCAAACACTTTAAAATGGAAGTCAACAGGGTCAGTTTAATCGATGTCTGGATCCGAGCGATCATAATAGGGCTTTATGGTTTCGCTGCCACCCTCACCTGCCTATGTATCATAGAAGCACTCCATGATCTTGAAATGCAGATGTGCTTGATGAGAGAGAAATGTGAAGAGAATTATTAACCAGGTTTCTCATTCCAATATTGACGGGTTTTGTGTTCAGCTTTAAATTATTGTGTTCGTTTCAAGGCTGTTTTGTGTTGTAATCTTATGATTTACAACCACAGTGATATTCTTTGTACCTTTGTTCATTGAAAAATGAATGACAAATTGTGATATTAAATTGTTATGTGTTATTTATCATATTTATGAAATTTCGTAATAAATATTGAAGAAAGAATTTTGTTAATGTTGTTAACTTAACGAAAATCAATTTAAATATATCACTATTAATACTGGGATGTGGGCATCTCTCAAGTAGTACGTGACCAAAACAACGTGCGCGGATTTACAGTTCAACCATAAGTTAGGCAACTCGATGTTCGTAATAATTTATATATTAAAATCCTGCAAAGATCTTTTGTCTGAAACTACCTGGAACTTGTAATTCATAAGGTTTCGTCAGGAATTATGCGTTAGGATTATTCAGGTATGTAACGTGGGTTATATAAAAATGGGACAAGTGTATAATCCTAGAGACGGGTTCGCGGTGCAGAGGGAAAGTTTGTCGGCCTTCGGGAGGCAATTTTAAAACCAGTCTAGGTGTTGCACGGTGCAGACACAGAAGACCAGAAGTCGAGGAGCCGCCGCACTCCCGATGACTATTTCTGAGTTTTATGTGTGGAACATGTTTTGAGATTTCGGTGAGTTTATAAATAAGCCAGTGTGGACTGTAGAGCGCGTGTCCCAATTTACGGAGTGTACTTTGTAATCAGCACAACAACAAACGTTTATTTACATTTTCATGTTCGACGCGCGCCGCATGAATTATTTTGGTTTGTAACAACATTTCCCATCACATTTGCAGACCGAACAGCGTCGAGCGCGTCAAAACAAAACGTCCAACCACACGAGACAAATATGAGTCTGTTAAGTTCTCTCCTAGAGCACTTCCAAAACATCAAGTTCTCAGAGGGCACCAACAAGTCGGAGATTTTGCAAGCGGCCGCTCGCAAGCCGAATGAAAAAGAAAGTGAGACCTACTTCTGGATTATGTAAGTAACGCTTTTGTTCGCTTACTTGCAGTCTCGCACGGTGGACGCGAATTTTTTGAAAATCGTCCGGGCCGAAAACCCCGATTTCGTGTTCTTGCCCCCGATTTCCGGCTACGCGAAAACCGTACCGACCGCTTATTTTTAAAAACGTTTCAATGAAACTCGTATTTTTACATTCGCAGCCGGTTGCCAGGTTCGCCGATCCTTTGTTCGCCCCAAAAAACAATACATCTTTGCCAAAAACATACAGAAAACGTGGTTTGAATGAGTTGAACAATTGGAAGATTCTCCTAAAATCAAAATATTATTATTGATCATCTGGACTATTTGACAACACATGTTTTCGTCTGTGCTTAGTTGTTTTTGGTTAGTATTGAATTTATATACCTAAAAAGTCAGTTAAGTTAAATACAATTATGCAAAAAAAAACAATGTAAATAAAAAACCCTATTTAAATAATAGATTGAGAGGGTTTGTTTTCAATTCGATATGAAATGCATTGGGTTATTCTGTAGTAGGGAGTCGAGCTATTTTTTCTGATCAATAAACTCTATATGAAGACTGAATTCCAGCCTTTATTTGTAAGATCGTATTAAATTTTAAACTCCAGCGTAACTTTGAAGTGAATTAAAATTGAATATTAATAGCTTTTGGAAAATTTAGGGTTTGTTTCAAGGCCAACATATATTTTAAAATAAGCCATAATGATTGTATTTTAACTATTTGTAGATGTGTTATTCTTTTTAAATTTAAAGATTTGTTGTAGCATATTCTGCACCTCACATATTTATTTTCCATTGTTTTGTTAAAGCAAAAAGTGTCAGAAAGTTTAACTTGCTTAACGTTCCAAAGACTTTGGCGAGAGATAATTTTAGCAAGTCATTTATGTTCAATAATGCAGCAGTAGATCATTAAAAATTCATTGCAGTACATAAGTTTTTTAACAGGTGCTGTAGTGTGAATTCCTGACCAAAATAAATTACATCTTGTTTTTGGTTTCTAAAAAACCTGAAATAAAATATGTTTTGCCACGTTAAACTTCAAAAATATTGTTTTAATTTGAGCCAAAATGCTTTGTAAATTTTTGCCCAACAATATATTTTAAAAGTCTAATCTATATTTAAAAATTCACACCTTTACAAATAAACAAAGGCTAATATTTAATTACCCAAAATGTGCAGTGGTCATAATTAATGTAAATTGTAAGACTAGACAATTGTTTGATTAATTTCTCAGGATTATATGTTTTTGTTTCTAAATTTTCTTTATTTTGGGATATCAAGGATTTTCAAATCATTTCACGTTCACAAGGATTTTTTTCTTTTTCGTCCGATTGTAAAGATCAAAGCATCAATATCGAAATTTCCTGGTCAGGTAGGCTCAACGGCGTTTTGCGCAATAATCACGCTCGTCTAGAAAAACACGGCTCACTTCAAGGTGAGACAAGAATGAATATTAATACGTTCTGGGCTGAAAACACTATAATTAAATTATGTAACCGTACTCGCGGGCCGTCTTTGTCTTTAAGCGGCCGAGCCTATAAATTCCTTGACTACACAACACAAACAAGGTACTCGGGCCGATTTTCTAAAGGTTATTCTCCGTGTATTTGTTGGTACTGCAATTGGACAATTGCTGTAGTTTGCTTGTTGACACCTTTTGTGATTCGCATAATAGTTAACAACATACATTGTTATAATTGGGCCGAATACATTACTCAAATATTTTAAAGATTAAAAGTCTTGGTTAAATGATAGTCAAGAATATAAACACAACGTTAATTCATTAGTTCGTATCTATCTAGCAACATTAGTAATTTTGTTTACACAAAATCTATAGTCAATAATCAGATGAGACTCATATGCATATGCCTTAGAAATATTTTCGTGTTTTTCTAATCATAAAATTTTATAAATGTATTCCTCGTTTCTCTGAATAAAAATGTTATTTTTGTTATATTTTGTGTGATAATCAAGCTACATACTTGATGGAAAAGGCTTCTACGAAAAATTTAAAAATCAATTTTAGAAATAGTGAAGCGTTAGTTTTTGAAGGAATATGTTTATTTAATATTGTTTATCTTTATAATACCACGTGTGTCAAAAGAATAATTACATAAACAACGGCTGACCTTACAAGTTCTCACTGGCAATCCTTCACTCATTACCTGACATTGGTACCACTTAAGGCGGGTAAAAAAAAAGGAACCGGACGACTTCTATTTCGATGTCAAGTCTAAAAATTTGGGCCAACTTTAAGAAATCGACGTTACGTAAGGCTATGTTGTGTGCATTGTGAAACGTGCAGTGCTGGAGAAATTTGGAAGTGACCGTTGGAATAATTGTCCGGCCAATTTACTTTTCGGCAAACCCAAACAATCGTCAATGCCTAATATCGGTCCGGCTTTCACTCATTACCGTTCGCCCCCCTTCACCTCGCGCCATCCGTTTCATAATTGATTTTTGGCAATTCGTTGCTACTTACTGAAATTACGTCACTGGTTTTTTCTATTCTTATTTAATCAATTTCATCGTATTAACTTTTTAAGGCAAAACTTAACAAGAGGTTGCAGACAAGAATTAATTTCTGGGCTGACTGCTGACCGAAAATATTGATTAACTTTTTTATCTGTGAACTAACGTCTTAATTGAAGATTTTATGATATATTCTGATCAAAAATTATTATCAAGAAACATAAGGATTATTTTGAGGAGGCAAAATATTTTGATATACTTAAGTTGATTTAGCTACCTATTATCACTTAAAGACTTTAAAGCAAGAAATTTATTTTTAGATCGATCTAAGTTACACCTATATTTCTTTCTATATCTTCAATTGTTTTTATTTTCTACTGGATTGACCTTAAGTAGGTAAAAAGGACTCAACATATAAAGACTAATCTCAATGCTGTAGGTAGGCCGACGATTTAAAATTATTTTAAACATATTTGGGAGTGTTGTAGGTGGCAACTTGGTTCCACCAAATATAGTGTTGGCATCGCTCCCAAATTGGCGCAAATATATTTAAAAATTATTTATAGCTCGCGTACATCGACATGATGTACCAAAAATTTTGGCAGTGGTAAAATAGACCGCACAGAATGAGTAATGATATTTATTTAAGTAATTATCGTTAAAAGCGTAAGTATCAACATGCCTTAATTAATTTGATCAAAATTAACTTAAGAAAATAATAATAATAATACTGTTTATATTGGGTATAAAATGGTAAAATATGTCTTTTATGTAGTTTCAAATTCTTTGATTAAATTCAACCTCCTGTATGATTTTTTTTTTGCTTAACGATGATCCACACGTTTCGATTACATTCTAAACTGTTTCAATGTCACTTTTTTATTATCAGATCTATAAATCCCTCGTCCTTCATTTTTTTTTATTATCAAGCTATTACAACAATTTTGATTTTTGACACCGACTGACCTTGATGTCGCGTCGCCTGATATTTCTGCCTTTTTTTTTATCTCAAGACACGAAATAGCCGCTTGCCCAACGAATTTCACTCGAACTTTCTAATTCGACCTGGGATGACATAAAACGGCGTATTCTTGGCCCAAATCGCACCTCGAAGACCGGCCGGTCCAAGTTGAATGGACGTCAATTTTTCTAGTCGCAATTGTCGCTGATAAGCCGCGGACAATGGCAAAACGAAATTGTGCAAGCTCGTTATCTCATCAATCGCCTCTCGTAATGCAGCTGTTAATTTTCAACGTGAATTATTTGCGGACGTCGTAAGCAAGTAATTTCTGTTAGCAGGAAGCACTCATGTAATGAGCTTGTATTATACACGGTGGGTTATGTAAATCCGTAAAGAATAATAGACGCATCATAACTTACTTACTTAATTAGAACTCGAGTTGTGTGCATAGAGTTATAGTAAAGGCTTAAGGAAGAAGATTTTTGTTACGTAAATAATATTACGGATTTAATAACTTAATTTGCAAGTATCTTCAAAAATAATATAATTGAAATTGAAAATAAAAACAAAACTTTGTAACAAATTTTCGTGGGCAATAGTTTTGTTGTTTCTCATCAACACAAATTTATTTATAGAAAGTTATCTTTCTGGTATTTTTTTCATTAAATAAACAATAAAGTTAATCTAAGGAAACTTAATACGTATTTATAAGTATCCTTCAAATGCAAGTATCATTAATACGGCGCGTAGTAGATTAAATCTACGATGCGAACTTTGTATCGTTATTTTTTTCGATTCGAGATTACTAATTGTTCCACTTGAGTAAATCCACAAACGCAATCGATAAGTTCAAGATCTATATATGGGGCAAACGGTAATTAACACAGCGGGAACACCTTGAGTCGTCACTTTCAAAATGCTTACAGGGTGCTGCGCAAAGGTCGAATTTTGGTTATCAAATCAACTTTGACATACGGTGATATTTTTTGTGTTTTAGAATCCGGTTCTCGCTACGATTTGCATAAAACTGTTATCACTTATATTCTAGATTAATCATTCAGAGTTGTAATGCATATATTAAAAAGGTTTTTTTGCAAAATTTAATTATAAAAATTATATTAAAATTATAATAAACATAAAACAATTTATTGATGTGAAGTAAATTACTTATTTAAGATTAGGTACGTAGTTCATAAGGGTAGGTCAGAAGTGCCCTAGGCTAATGTACCATCAATTGAGATTGGTCAAAAGTAAAATAAAATATGTTGAGTTAAGTCAGGAGTACGCTAAATCAATTGATGTCGGTTAATCGACCTACCTCAAGTCTAATTTATTATTGATTGATCTAGGTCAATCAATTTCAATTATAAAAGTATGTTTATTTGAATAATATTATTATTGCATAATAAAATTAGTTATAGAAGGCCACCCCTAGTCCCTGTTACGTGCCGAGCTATTTATACGTTTTGCGAACGTATCATTCCGAATATTATTTAAAGGGACTTTTAATAGAGATTACACGAACGAACGTTTCGTGTAATCCTATTAGTGATTAAATCCGGTAAATCGTTAAAGCCATTTAAAATCGTATTTGTCGCAGAACAAATAAGTAGTGGCGGTAACTGGAGTTATTAATGCGGTGTACAATTAGGTGTATTCGAATCAGTCATGCGACGGTGTGATCTTAAATATTCAGCACATAATCAGCAGCTTGTAAACCGTTTTGCGTTTTATAATTGGACAGTTATAAATCGTTTAAAAGATTTAACACCAATATTATTGTGTGGTAAATACACCTGAATTGTATGTCTGTTTCCTTTTTTATATCTTTATGAATGTATATATGTAATAATTTTAATAATTTTTCTTATTTTTTTTTAGGTGGAGGTGGTAAACGATGGCAAAAGTAATGTACGACCAAAACAACAATGCATCGGTGTGGATATTATTGATATACACGGCTATATTATTAATATGCAGCCCAATATTTATGATAATTGTCGTTTACTTCGCCCATTTACCTCTATTACTGATACGAAGGGTTTGTTACATACCGTTTGAATCAATCTGATTGTGATTTTCGAATGTAGCTGTTAGTACATTAGCTCTAAGTTAATTTATATACATTTTTATAAATACGTATATTAAGTTACCGTATGTTCAGGTCGATCACCTAAACATGGTTAATGTAATAATCGCTTCTAAATGTAATATTCCACATTATGCTTCTACTGTGATGTAAATTAGCTTTTAAGTGGATCAGACTCGAAACTGCTCGTGCCGATCTGCAAATCTTACACTAACACACCACTAAATGTATTATGCCATTATTTTATTATTTTGTTATAATTTTATAATAACTATAATTAAATAGATGTACCTAGTCATAAATGTTTACTCCTATGTACGGCAATATAATTTTTCAATAAAAATTTTAATATAATGAATATTATTAATAACCTACCGGGTCACCAAAAGTTATTTTTAGCGGATAATATTGTATTTATTATCGCGTAACCACCTTTGTATTCCATACTATCTGGCTCCATTATATATTTAAAAAAATTGTTTTGCAAATTTTAAATCTAGTGATGATAATTTTTAACGATGCGATAAGAATTTTTTTCTAATTGTCTGGGAATGGAATTAATCATATATAATACAATTAATTTTCACAGCGTCATAAGTGATTATTCATTAACCGCGATAAAGGCAATACAAAATCCCTACAACGAAGTTCTCGAGGAGAATTTGGGGGGAAATTAATACTTACGAACAAGACGTGAGTATTAAGTTTTTAATCCTGATAGTGGGTAATAAATGAGAACGCTTTGATTTATTATTCAGAACGTATAACGAACTAAAGCATCCAGACAGTGTTGTTATTTTAACGCGATGTACTAACAAAAATTTAAACCATTTATTTGTTTGTTCGGGTAGCATTTTTTCCATCTTTTATATATATCACTGTTACAATTATCACACGAAAAAAAAAAAAGAATGTTAAATGCAAATGTATTATGGAAACGGCCATAAAATTAACATTTGCTAATTAACGTTAGGAATATACTTGAGATTACATTCCCCCGGGAAAATAAAATTATGCAAGATGATAGGACTGAACAATTCAACGTTCAGATATGAAAGCTACGGCAACCGCAAGAAACTGAACATGAAAAGAAAACAAATATATAATGCTAAAAAAACATAATATAAAGTATTACACGTAGACGTGTAATTTTAATTCCTAATTAGTAATTAATATTTACATGTTTTATTCGCTCAAAACATGTATATATTTATTATAAAACAGTAATTATGGTTTTAATCACACGACTAAGTTCTTAGTATAGGTAATTTGTCTGTTAGACAATTCTATTTATAATTTTAAAAAAATTAAATTTTTTTTTTTCAATATTAATTTATACCTTATGTTAGTGTATTATTATTTTATTAGTGCTCTCTATTTCTCTGGTTATGCGACAATTATCTAGTTAAGTATTTTTTTTAAATCTTGGTACACTTTTAACACTTATTATCCATGTTTATTTGACAATTATCTAATTAAGTAAACAAGACATCAAATATAATTACGTTCATCTTCATTTAACTAAATAACTTCATTTATTTACAATTATAGTTATCTTTTATAATTAAAAACTTATATTTTACCAAGGACATAACCGTATTATCGATTTGAGTGATTTTATCAAACTCGAACAAAAAATAAAATTAGTACAATCACTAAACTCATTATACTTCATAACTTAAAATCTAATAAATGCTTTACTCGTACTAAATGATTCAAACTGGCGCTAACACGGTTAACGTGTTGTTCACGTGATGATAATGCCGTTTAGGAAAATTACAACGGAAATTGTTTGTTTACATAAAATATTCCGTGCATACTATAAATAGCCAATAATTGATATCGGAAATGTTCTCAAAGATATATTATATATTTGCGTATGAAAGTAAGCGATTACAATAAAATTCCAGTGTGGAAATATTTTTGTTTTCGGCTTATTTACTCAATAAAATATTTTTTTTTTAAATAAGTATATTAAGTGATACATCAACAGAAACAACAAACAAATTAGTAGCATAATTTACTCCTTTATTTTATGCAAATTATTTTAATTCGAAGGTTAATTAAAGTTAAGTGAGAATTTAATTCATCGTGTGCAAATTATTTATTTTTGTATTTATTTGTGATAAATATTGTATATTATATACTGCTGCATAAAATTTTAAAATTATTACATCATGTTTTTTTAATATAGAATAGTGATTTTCAATTATTTAAATGGAATAAATATTCACATGCATTCCTATGTTAAATAATTTACCTTATAAATACTAATTATATTACGTCAAATTATTGCACATTGGGTTGCATATACTTAAACACTACAACTTAATTTTTACACATTACAGTTTTCTAAATTATCCACTTTTGCGCCAAAGAAAATAATACTAATTTTAATTGCAATACTTTTACAAAAAAATAGCAGGAAACTCCTAAAAATAAAAAATGATAAAAATACAAACATTAAATACAATGCGAATTTATGTATGGAGTAGTAAAAGCTAACCACTTAACTTCTATGAGAAAATAATGAATAATAGAGAAATGACACAAAAGAGTAATATTAATAGTATTTATTTATCCACTATGCTTTCAAATTTTTTTAAAATGTACCTAACTAAATATTTTGAACTCGCATGAAAAGGCTCGAGTTGACACTTGGATGATGATGATGATTTTGATTCAGAATTCTAAAATGAAAATAAATTAAATCAACACTTATTATGTTTATGCCATCTATATAAATATATTACCAAAACACGACTTGAACTTCATTATTTGAAACTGATTATTAAACGCATGTTCATATTTTTATTTAAGCTTTGTTTTCAAGCAAAATATTTTTTACTTACAATTAATAATTTCTTAAAGTATCGTTCTCCTAACCTACCACAATATGTTGTAAGTAGAATATTTATGATCCAATATTTCGTATCGCAATTTACTTCCCAATTAACACAATCAATTATTCGTTAAGGCAATGTATTTTCTTCATTAAATAAACACAGTTATATTTCTTACTTCACTATTTAATTTATTTTATTATTATTTTTATTTAATTTAATTAAATAGTAAACTTCACATAATTTATATTAATATATTTTCTACCTGTTTGGATTTGTAATAAGTTAAGATTGTGCTTCCTTAAAAATACCGAATTGTGAAAGGTCTGTAGAAAGCTGTAATAAGGGAAAATGTACATACCATTTTAAATAATACCTTATTGTAGCGTAATCTTAACATACCAAAATAAAAACAATGAAATCAGTACAACTTCCAGGCAGTAGATGTCACTATTATAGTATATTTTTAAGGTAAAATATTCCTGACCTACCATAATAAACCATTTATTGCCCTAGCGTACTCCTAACCTACCCCAATCAATCATGCATTGAGATAGTGCATACTCAAGTTACTTTAATCAATTCTTCCCTATCCTAGCGTATCTCTGACCTATGCCAATGTAAAATTTATTGTGGTAGGTTAGGGTAACGCTGCCTTAAGAAAAACTAGATTGGGGCAGGTCGGGAGTACGCTGAATTAGAAAATGAAAGCCATTACTCTTCATGCCTATAAATTGAAATATACAAATCTTAGAAGTCTAACCATTAAATACTATAAAATTTACTTGATTAAATTGCAAAAATATAGAAACCTTTTAATGAATTACAATGCCTTAAGAAACGAGGCATTGTGGTAGGTCAAGAGTACGCTTCCAGAGAAATAATGAATATGAGTGAATCAATTCAGGTTAATTGTCGATTGGGAATATACTACATCCAGAAATGCTTTAAAACTAGTAACAGTGAATTACAATATGAGATGAAAATGTTTATTCAATGTCAATGCAAAATTTATTGTGGTAGATTAGGCTACACCCAAAATCTCATTTCTACTAAAAGTCATGAAAAAAATTATAGACAACGATATAAGGAGATGTCCGCCCTATAGGTGGTAGCAGTTTGCCTACCAACCTGGAAAATCCACTCAGGATGTACTTCACAGTTTCACAACAGGTATAGAAGCTGCACTACAGCACACGGAGGTTGCATTAGACATTTTAGTGGAAATTGAAGAAGCGTTTGCCAACATAGCCTTTAAAACCGTGGAAAAGGGGACCATCAAGAAGGGTATCGACATATCCACAATAAGATGTATTAAGGCTATACTTGAAAACCGTAATATCGCCTCAGGAATAGGAAGCGAATTATAAACGGTAACCACAGCAAAAAGGTGACCGCAAGGAGGGGTTCTATCGCCCCTGCTATGGTTTATCTATTTATTTAGCTGGAGATGATGTATATCAGGCGATTGTAACCACTAGGGCAATATCGTAGTAGATGACCTCCTGATTACCTTGGTCGCCAAGGGTTATTGTTATTGTGTAGGTAATGCCGATGACATAGTAATTGTCATAAGGGGTAAATATGGAAACATCATATCGACGCCCTCAATAAAATAGTAAAATGGCGTCTGAAGGAAGGCTTCAATGTCAATCCTTCAAAGCACTGTGGTGGTACCTTTTACTAATACTAAGAAGCTGAATATCAAAGCTCCCAAAGTAAAAGGACAAGAAATTACGCTGTCCGATCAAGTGAAATATCTAGATTTAATACTAGATAGGAAACTTATTGGAACGTGCACCTAGAAAAAAACCATCTGCAAACACTATGGATATGCCGCAGGTACTTTGGCAGATCTTGCGGACTGAAACCCAAAATGATACATTGGCTGTACATTATGGTAGCAAGACCCATTATTACACTACTCACTAGTATAGTGGGTCAAAACTAAACAAGCAACGGCACAAAGGAAGCCTAAAAGTCTTCAGAGAATGGCCTGTCTTGGTATCACTAGAGATATGTAGCAATGGAAGCTTTACCAGACCTACATCCCCTACATGAACAAATCAGAAAATAATGAGTGTGATGAGACTGGACTGACATTGTACACAATACTCAGAAATTCTGAACCTGATTAAACCAACTACAAACACCGTTGGACTTAATGCCGATCAAATTGCATATCATATAGCGCTTTAAAGTGACAGTCGCCAAGACAGCCGGAATCAAATAAAAAAAAAACTAAAACACAACTCTGTAATCTGGTATACAGTTTCATCAAAAACGGAAACAGGCTTCAGCATAGACATATACAGGCCTAAATGCAGGAAATCAGTTCCTCTTGGACAAGACTCATCAGTCTTAAAAGCTGAAACAACAGCTTTGGAAAGATATGATTTTATACGAAGAAGGGCTACAAAGGGGAACACATCTGTCTGATCTCAGACACCCAGATTACCTTTACGAACCTCAAAACATATAGCTTTAATTCCAAAACTTCTTTGAACTGTAATCAAGCTCTGAATCAATAGACTAATGGCAACAAGCTCATTTTAATGTGGGCACGTAATTATAATAGGCAACGAAGATGTCGTTATATTAGCCACGGAAGGAGCTGCAATGACCATGATTTGATGAAAGCCTACATGTGCGCTATCAAAAGCACATAGGAAAGGCGTGATCCAAGAGTGAGAAAAAAGTGCAAAACAGGGCACTGGATAAACACACCAGGTCAAAGGTAATGAACAATGTTTACTGACCTCTTGCCAAGCAGAGCTAAACAGCTATTGTGCCCAACTAAAAGCGAGACTGGTCACGCCAAGTGAAGTATCATCTTCATAAGATAGGTAAAGTTGACAACACCACTTGTAGACTATGTGGATTGATAGAGGAAACCACCAGACTAGCCTTAACCGGAAAAATGAAGATAACGTCAGAACGGATCAGGGCACGGACTCCTAGCAAGTTAATTGACCTTACCAAAAAAACTGGGGAACTTCTGGGGAACATACTAGTAGTAGAGTATTAGTACAAAAGATCCAACCAGGTCGCAGTGCTGTAAGGCTGTCTATAGTCAAACGACCCCGTCTAATCTAATCTAATCTTGGGCTACACTATCTCAAAAGCATTTTTGTGGTAGGTCAGGAATATGCTAGTTTATGTTAGGTTAAGAGTACGCTAGAATATGGAATTGTGCTACATTAACACATAACTTATAATGGAGATAGAATACTGGCTGTACGTATGATACAGTTATAATAAACTGTATATATAGTTGTCTGATCTCATTTTAGTTATCTATTGACTGGCGAATATAGGCCGCTGGGTGCTCTCTTACTAAATTCAATTTGAAGATTGATTTTCTAGAAAGTCATAAAACATAACATAATTTAAATAATATAATCAGTGAAATACTTTTAGTGTTGACTTTTATTACGTTTCGATAATAGCAAGTTGAGTTACCAAAAATATGTATAAGCAGCTACTTGCATTAAAAATATAGATAATATACAATTATTAAATAAAACACGACTGTTTAGAGTTTTTCTTTGCCAAAGTGTGGTGAAGCAATTGTAACAGTGTATCTACAAATAAAGCAAAAATCTAAACAGTCGTGTTTTATTTAATAAATAGAGATTGCCAAGTACCAGCCTTATCAATCCAATAGATAATATAATTGAAATGCAATAGTTTACATATTTGGTTAATTGTGAAGAAAGTGTTAGTGTTTTAATCAAGTTTTAATTAATCATAACTTCACGTAACTCAACAACAAATTTCAATATACATATTTGGTTGCCTATCTTACATACCCATTAAGAAGGTTTTCACTGAATAATCTTTTAACTTGTTGCATTGCACGAATTCATGATTATATATTCATGATTATATTTTTAAAAAGTATATTGCCTAATATTAATGTAATAGTTAATTAATATTTATATATATATATATCATAATAGCAGACTGAATTGTTCTATTTTGAACTATAGTGGACATAATTTAAAAAGCCAATTTAATGTTAAGCATTCAAATACCTGTATATTGTGTTGCCTATATTGCGGGACCATTAATTAATATTTAATTATTGATTATGTTCAAATCACATTTACAGCATAAAAATGAAAATTTTCAATTACTAAAAATACTTATAGATGCGTTTATGTATGGAAAATATTCCTGATTAGTTTTGAAGTGTTTTCTCAAATCCTGAAAATTACATGCTCTTCAAGAAGTATTTAGCAGGAAAATGGAAAGTTTTAATTACTAAAAACACTCATTGATTGATTATATTATATATTACTGCTTCTAAGTGTTTTACTTGCTCATTAAGAAATCTGTAGCAGATCTTTCTAGAAATTAGTAATGGAGCAATTATGATATTCTTTTCTGTTTCTTTTTAAATGCTTATTAAAATGTAATTGGTTCTATATTTTTATTAGTAGTTTTTCTCTTATTGATAGTAATGATTGTTGATAAAATAAATAATTGGAGAATTAAAATTTAAATTTTTATCTAAAATCTGCATTTAGTTATAAATATACAAACCTGCAGAAATGTAAAGGTACGTAGCGGACACCATTCCATACCTTGCTTAATGTTAGTCCAGATCTGTCGATGTATTGCCAAGTAATAAACTCCATGAAATTTGTTATTGGAGCTTGATATAAAATCATGTCGAAAATCCTACGTCCTACAAAAAATACTATTGTTTATATTTATATTACTTATTTTATTATTGTCTATAATTAGTTTTATATAACTCCAATGCTACTGTTATACTTTTCTGATAATATACTAAAAACTTCGAATGTTAAAATCTCCAGCATTTTACTTATTTATTAATATTTTAAATAAATTAGAAATGCATATATTGGATGTTAAATTTGTATATAGAAATAAAGATTTAACAGAAATAATCCTTAAATAAGAGGGTTGTTTTAGAGGTGTAAGAATATGAAAATTCAACACAACGTATGCAACCAAATATACAATATTATTATATTTGTTTCTTTAATAATAATATAAATACCTTGTTTATTGTAAATAATAGTTTTTAGGAGCTATGAAAATGTACAGATAGATTTATATTTTTTTAAGCTTAATTTTTCGCTAATAACTTGCTTTATGAATAGAATATCTAAAAATATATGGATATTTATTTCATTAAAGGTTAAAGGTGCAAAATAACCCTAATTAAGGATTACATATCGCTTTTTGACAATTAAAACATTGTAAAATTATTGCAAATTTAATCTACAAAACTTAATAATTTTCTGATCCAATTATTGTTCTATTCATCTGAAAAGAATTTGAAATTACAAAAACCGGTCGTGGCAAATTTGCAGTATATTATTCACACTCCTGCAACCCGTATATTTAACGTATAAGGCACTTTTAATATATGCCTTTTCTTAAACAAAAACTCATGTTATAATTCCATCAATAAATTAATCCCCGGGTTCGACACGTAACTCCGTAGCCGATAAATCATAGGCCGCGCATGATGAGCCCTAATAACACAGAAACCGCCCTGCGCCCGGCGCGATTAAACGACAAATTGACTAATTTATCACGATCCTCTTTATAAAGTACGAAACAAAACGGCCGCACTTAATAAAACCATTAGGTGTGTATTTAAATCGGGCGTCGAGGGCTTTTATTTTCGCTTTAGGTCTTTATTTTAAAGTGTATAATTAATAATCGTAAAAGGGTCATATTTTGTCTGCTAATTTAACGATCTCTGTGATAAATCCCGTATGAGAGATATAATTTGCATATTTTGCCATAGTTGTTTCATTCGAGTGCCGGCCGCGATTGTAATTTGCATTTTATTTTTGGAATCGATGCCTTTTAATATTGTATGAAGTAAAAGGGAGGTATTTGTGCGGCCGGCTCACGTGTGGATTCAAATCTGAATATTAAATAAAACGTTTACGCGCCCCGAAAGCCGCTCCACTCCATCTTGAATTATTATTCGGCCTTTCATTGAATATTAATCAAAGGCAGCGAGGTTTTACTCAAATTATACTTAAATTTAAACACCACATAATGGTGGAAATGTGCACTGGTTACCGGTATCATTCACCATTTGGATATAATTAATGGATTTTTACACATAAAAAAATAACTAACTGCGAATATAATTACAAAACTATGATTACAATAAAATAATCTACAAAATTTTAATAATAATAATTCTTTTATACTTTCAATACAAACTGATTAAAATTTTATGTAAGAAATATTTTTTATATTGTAATATATGTAATAACTTTTATTACTAAGCTTTTACTTGGATTTGAACCTTTTGATCGTAGTTTGCGTTCTCTACGTAATTATAGGTACTTATAAAATTTGACTTTAACAAAAAAATATTTAGTTTCAACCCAGGATTCAACATAATCCCACTCGTATATCCCATAATAATAAATGATGTGAAGAAAACATACGTGTTAACTTTTTTCACACTAGTATAAATATATAGTTCCATTTTATTGTAAATGATTGGCAGCAAATCGTGCGTGGAGAATTGGTGTAAACAATCTCTCCAGCTCAGACACGAACCGTCAATTGTATTTAATGTTTACGTATTTCTTAAAAAAATGCGAGCAAACAGATTTTCTTTTGCAAAATTTTAAATAAATAAAATGGAAGATTCAAATGATTTAATTTAAATTAAACACACTGTTTGGATACAATGATGAAAGAACTAAGGCAACGATAAGAGAAGAAATCATTTAAAGAATTTACCAAAGAATCAACTAAAACTATTATTTGTTTTACAACATTTTTATTAATTATAGTAGAAAAGGTCACTAAAATTTTATTCCAATCAGTAAAAAAAATCTAGTTGTAACTGTTTAGATTATTTTTTATGACATATTAGTATTTTTAATAAACTAAAATATAATGCACGTTCGAACAACAAATTCTCATTTGACAATAACGCTCAAAATCAGTTGCACGGAGCAGTTTCGACATTAAAATTCATGTAATGTAAATGTAATTTTATAATGAATCCCTTTAAAGCGAAAATTAATTTTAGCGACATCATAAAACGGTCGTAAAGAACACCGTTGTTTAACGCCGTGAACATTTCAAATTTAAATATGTATTGCAAGAATCGCCGTTTTACTTTAAGTATATGAATATTTAATAATGCATTATACACAGAGAAATAATTAATGTTTGTTATATAGGGGTATATTGAAATGTGAGCCACTTTTCGACGCTTTTAACACAATTTATAGGGGTGAAATAATAATTTTCAGCAAATTGATTATAATTAAAAACAAAAGATTGTTTTAAATGTCAGTTTTTATAATTAGGTGATACCCTTCTTAATATTCCACCAATTGGAAGATGCGACCCATACAGCATACACTTTTTTACATAAGCTACAATTTAGTCAAGTAAAGTACGACCTTCACACAACCACAGTTTTTTTGTCGATTTCTTGCCTTGCTTATAAATTTAGTTTCAAACCACTTTTTAAAAACTATTTTAGAGTAGGAAGAGATTTCTTCACTTGAAGAAGCAAAAAAGGACTTTAATACATTTTTATTATCAAAAACATTGTTCATGGTTAACATCACAACAATTTATTCTTACAGTTTTGTTCATCAAATAAATGTATTTGGAAGGTAAAACAATTAAATTTTTTTTTGTGTTTTGCCATTTATATTCTGTAGCAAGAGGAAATTTAAATTTCGATTTATTCAGAAATCTGGTTCGAAGTTTACAACATCATAACTTTAAGTCTCCAACAAGTCGTTAGTCTTCCTGTGCTCGTTAGTCAATTAGTCTGGCCATCGGCTGCTGGTATTTTTTTTTTGTTGTCGGCGATATTACGAGCGTATTAATCTATTATTATCGCATCCGTTACTAACACAATTTCTAAACAGATACGCAAAAGACTTACGCGAGTCTACACCTCGTGGTTCACTCCGCTCGCAACGTACTTCTTCGATTTGACGTTGTTATAACCATTGATATACGTCTTCCTGCGTGCATTGTTGTGGAAATGCTTTAACGTTTCGGCCCACATGATGCAAATATGTTTATAACGTAATTTACCAAAATTTCGTTATTTGGTTAAACTATAAAAAAAAGTTTTTTAATATTATAAATTTGTTTATTATACAAATTATAAACATATTAAACTGTATTTACATGTACTAAAACTAAAATTTCTTACGACAGCTCAACTAATTCATGATGGATATTGTTTTTCAAACGCGCCAAAAAAGTTGGTTTGTTGACGTAAACTTTAGATTTTGGAGAAACCCACAAAAAATCATGATAATTTATGTCATCTATCCTGGGGATCAATTCGACAGGGAAAATTATATTTTGACCGGCATCGTGGAGTTTCTTATACCAATTGAATCTTATAGAGATGTAATGACGATCTTGCGCACTTCCAAGCTTTACCGTCCTTGATGATCTTGATCGACCAATTATTAAATTTGAGTTGGATGCGCAAAATCTTCATAAACTTGAAGTTGGTCAATTATTTTTAAGAAGCCAAAGCTTATTTATTGAGTTGTATTCTATTACCATCTAAAATATGGTATTATCTAGGAAAATGTCATCAAAATCTTCTTAAGAGTAATAAAGAGAATAGCTGCGGCATTTACTTCGTGGTAATCCATGCTTAAGAATTTTCCTGAAAATTATTAAAATCTAATTAATAATGGGCTTATTATTTTATTGACGACAAATTAGTCAAATAGATGTACTAACCTCAAAGGAGATTTCTTCTGTGTCTCTATTTTATTTTAAACCAGAATATATATGCCTTAAAGGCGCATTTTTTATTCTGTTTGTTTGAAATGAAGAATTTTATACGTGAAAATTTTTTTAGTTTCATTTTCACTTTAAAAAAAATGTAGTAGAATATTTTTTTGTCTTTCTTGGATATTTTTGGTAAGTTTTTATTTATTTTTATTATTTTTCGTAAATTTTTTGCTTTTCTGGCCTCTTTTTTTATTGTTTTTGATCAATGTTTGCTCTTCCCGCCTCTTTTTTTCTCTCTATTGATCCATTTTAGTTAATTTGCGATCATTTTTGGTCTAGTGTTAATCATTTTTATTCCTTTTTTAATCTATTTCGGTTCATTTTTGATCATTATAAAAAGTCATTTATATTTAACCTTAAATTTTGATTTTGTTTTATTTTTTATTACCCAAAGGGTTTTATTATTTTTAGCAGCAAAATCATCAACGATTAAAGTTAACATGTATATGTAGGGTGGGTGGGTGGCCTCTATCCCACCCTCCAAACAGTAAAACATTAGCGAGGGTTTTAGTTAAAAGTTGTAAAATGTACAAACCTAAAATAATTGCATTTTTAATATTTGTATGATTACATCAATCATACAAATATTTCAAAACATTTTAAAGGCGCATTTATTATTCAATTTGTTTGCAATGGAGAATTTTATACGTGATTTTTTTTCAGTTTCAGTTTTCACTTAAAAAACTATAGTAGCACTGAATTGAAAAATTCACTATCTTCACAATTCAGTGTAAGTATGGATTACCACGTAGTAACGGTCGCAAAAATTCTCTTTATTAAACTAAAGTAGAAATGTTTTGTGTTTCTTGGGTATTTTTGGTAAATTTTTATTTATTTTTATTATTTTTGGTCAAATTTTGCTTTCCTGGCCTCCTTTTTCTCTTCATTGGTCCTTCTTAGTTAATTTTCCATCATATTTGGTCTAATGTTAATCATTTTAGTTCCTCCTTTTAATCAATTTGGGTTCATTTTTGATCATTTTTGGTCCTTTTTTAAATGATAGAAAATTCTAAAATTCAGCCGATAAAATTATTTAGTTTATTTATTTATGAACACTGAACAAAACACTTACTAGGTTTTATTCAGTGTTCATTACGTAACGGTCGCAACAATCATTTTGATTATTTATTTATTTTTTTTGCAATGGTTAATTTTATTCGTATTCAACTTTCAGTTGAAAAAAAACGTCTCATTCATTTAATTTTTGCTTTATTTTAGGCCAATTTTGGTCAATTTGATGCATTTTTGGCCCTCTTTGATATTTTTTTATCCATATTTGGTTAATTTTTAACATTTTAGTCCTCTTTGAATTATTTTGTTATTATGCAATTTTTTTAAAACACTTTTTCAGAGTCGGTAAATAATTCTAAAATTTTGTGGTTAAAAATATTTAGTTAGTTTAGATTTTTAGTTTGGTTTTTTGCAGTCGTGAAAAATTTGATTTTGTCTTTAGTCTTCAGTTAAAAAATAGTAAAAATAATTTTTATTCCTGATGGAAAATTTTCAAAATTCAGCTTCAGTCATTTTGATTTATTGTTAATAATTTTGGTTTAGATTTGGTCGTCACATGTTCATGATCATTTTTAGTCAATTTTTGGTCAGTTTTGTTTCTTTTTGGTCCACTTTGATAATTTTTTTAAATCTAATTTTGTTTCATTTTGATTTAGATTTGACCATTAATAGTCAATTTTAGTTTACTTTCAATAAAATTGTCATCACTTTTAGTCCATTGACCTAATTATGTGTTCTTTTTAAACCAAATTTGATTAATTTTTGGTCAATTCTCAAATTTTCAAAATTCAGCTTCAGTCATTTTGATTTATTTTTAATAATTTTGGTCAAGATTTGGTAGTCATATTTTTAGTAATGTTTGATAATTTTTAGTCAATTTTTGGTCCATTTTGATCTTTTTTTTTAAATCTAATTTTTCTTCATTTTGATTCAGATTTGACCATTAATAGTGAATTTTAGTTAACTTTTAATAATATTCTCATCACTTTTAGTCAATTTTCAGTCAATTGTGTTTATTTTTGGTCCATTTTGAACCAAATTTGATTCATTTTTGGTCAATTCTTAAATTTTCAAAATTCAGCTTCAGTCGTTTTGATTTATTTTTAATAATTTTGGTCAAGATTTGGTAGTCAAATTTTTAGTAATGTTTGATCATTTTTAGTCAACTTTTGGTCAGTTTTGTTTCTTTTTTGTCCATTTTGATCCTTTATTTAAATCTAATTTTGCTTAATTTTGATTTAGATTTGGCCAATAATAGTCAATTTCATTTTACTTTTAATAATATTTTGATCACATTTAGTCAATTGTTTTTATTTTTGGTCCTTTTTGAACCAAATTTTAATCATTTTTGGTCAATTTTTGGTTCTTTTAAGATATCGTTTAATAAATTTTAGCCCTTTTTGATAATTTTTGATCAAGTTTTAGCCGGCTTTTCATCAGCTTTTTAAATTTGTTTGTATTTTCTTCAGTTAAATAAAAATAAAAAAATTTGAATTGATGAAGATCAATAAGGTCTTCAAAAATTGAAGCTAAATATACCAAAAATCATCAAAATATTGCTCCAATAATCGCTTGATGTACATCATCTCCAGCTAAGTAATGGCTCGAGTGGAAACCGTGAACTCCGCCTTCAAGATCTTTGCACCAAATTTTGAAGTGATTTAATTTTTTTATGTATGTATGTTCCTATTTATTTTTGAATAGGTCTTGCAAAGTTAATAAATAAACTGTTAATTATTAAAAAAATCGTATTTTCCAAATATAAAGTTAATATTGCTAACTATTTTTCGAACACTTCAATCTACAGGGTCCGGAAGATAATTATGATGTTTTTGGAACACGTAAAACTCAGCGCCAAGGCAACCTAACGTTTTTGAAATGGTTCATATGTGACCATCCGATTTTGCCATTTTGTTTGGTTTAGTGGTTATGAAACCAAGGCCGCTAGAGCAACGTGTATTTGTTTACGACACTTACATCGAAACTGGGCGTTCTGTGGTTGCTATACAACGCATATTTCGAACAGCATCCTGAAGTGGACGCAGAACCTCCGTACTAGAGGATCTTTAAAGTCTGCAGTACCTCAAGGTAGAGCAAGATTTGTCAGAATCCGTGAAAATGTGGCTTGAGTTAGGGCATCACCATGCTGCGGGATTTTTTCTTTCCAGAGTTAACAAAGCGTAATGTTGATATTAGAAGAGTTTTTTTCAGCAACTTGCCACACCTCAAGGAAGTCTATGGCATTTTTGAGAGAACATTTTCCAGGACGACTTATTTCGCTACGAGAGGACACTGAGTGGCCCCACGATCGCCTGATTTTACGCCCTGAGATTTTTCTCTGTGATTTAGATACCTCCACGTATTTGCTAAGAAACCTTCGATAAGCTGTCCAATGCTATCACCCGAGAAATTTAAGCGATTCCGGCCAACATTTTGGAAGGATAATTAGAACAAGTATCACTTAAACTTTACAATTACAATCGAAAAATAATAAATATTGTTTTTTTAGTAGTAGCAGTGTTTGGCTACCGAACTAACGTTTCTGAATTCTCGCTAACGCTATTTCGGCCGCAACCGAATGCGCCACCAACGGTCTTACAAACTTTTTAATATTTTGGACTTGGAATTTTCAGTACAAAACTTTCTGCATTGTACTTTTTATTTTTTTTATCTAAAATTTTTCGGTTTAAATTTCTAAACCTTTTGGATTTTAAATTTTTAATAATTTTTTACATCTTTGAAAATTATATATACAACAAATCAATTTTAAAAAAAACGTACTTCAAATTTTGGGCGAAAGGAGCACGGGCGGAGTTCACAATCACAAAGTGTTCTTCCACTCAAAGCCTTCATTTTCCATGATGTCGAGGGAGCATATTTCCTCCTGTACTTCGGATTCATTTATAAATGCTTCTATTTACTTTTTTTGTCCCATCTTAGGAGAGGCTTTTTTTCACAATTTCTAAAAAGGTTTACATTACAATCAATTTTAAGTCCTGATGTTTTCCTGTTTCTATTCTAATTCTTTTGGAGTTAAAAATTTCCGAAATTTTACGAATCCTAATTTTTAAGTTTTCAAATTCATATTTTTTGGATGTTTAAATTTATCACTATTTCATAACTTAATTTAAAAAAGTTTTTAAACCTTATTTTTAGAATCTTTTAGATTTGGAACTTTCACAGTATATAGATAGTTTTACATTAGAAGGTACTGTTTTATTGAAATTTTTTGTGTTTGAAATTTTGGATTTCCAATTCTCCTTTATAATGGAATCTCTCATTGCTTCAATTTCTAAATCTTTTGGAATTCCTATAATATCTTAATTTTTTACACTACAGTGAATTTTTTATCTGATATTTTTCTATTCCAATTTTTAAACTATTTGGGTTTCTAAATTTTCCTGTTTAAAATTCCAAATATTTTAGATTTACAAAGTTTTTCCAATTTCTAGAAAGTTTTATATCACAATGTATTTGGGTTTGTAAATTTTCCACTTTATATTTCTAAATATTTTAGGTTTCCAAATAGTTGCAATTCCTAGAAAGTTTTATTTATACTACAATGTGTTTCCAAATTTTCACAATTTCTAGAAATGTTTAGATTACAATGAATCTTTAATCTCATGTTTCCCTGTCTCAAAATCTAAATCTAGAAGGTTTTAAAATAGAATCTATCTTTGCTTCAATTTCTAAATTTTTTTGGATTTCTAAAATATCTCAATTTCTACAATGACTTAAAATACAATAAATACTTTATATGATAATTTTCTATTACAATTTCTAAATTATTTGGGTTTGCAAATGTTCATGCTTAAATTTCTAAATCTTTTAGATTTCCAGATATTTGCAATTTCTAGAAAGTTTTATACCACAAATATATTTCCAAATGTTTACAATTTTAAGGAAGGTTTACATTACAATGAATTTTTAATCTTACTTTTTCCTGTCCCAAATTCTAAGTCTAGAAAGTTTAGTAATAGAATATATTAATTTCTACAATGTTTTATATTACAATGAATTTTTTATCTGATACTTTTCTATTCCAATTTCTAAATTATTTGGGTTTGTAAATTTTCCTGTTTATATTTCTAAATATTTTAGAATTCCAAATAGTTGCAATTCCCAGAAAGTTTTATACCACCAATGTGTTTTCAAATTTTCACAATTTCTAGAAAGGTTTAGATTTACATGTTTTCCTGTCCCAAAATCTAAATCAAGAAAGTTTCATAATAGAATCTACCTTTGCTTCAATTTTAAAATGCAATGAATATTTTATATTACAATTTCGAAATTATTTGGGTTTGCGAATGTTCATGCTTAATATTTCTAAATATTTTAGATTTACAGATATTTGCAATTTCTAGAAAGTTTTATACCACTATGTATTTCCAAATGTTCACAATTTTTAGAAAGCCTTACATTACAATAAATTTTAATCTTTTGTTTCCTCTTC
This sequence comes from Ontholestes murinus, assembly GCA_963969525.1. Lineage (NCBI taxonomy): Eukaryota > Metazoa > Arthropoda > Insecta > Coleoptera > Staphylinidae > Ontholestes > Ontholestes murinus. The sequence continues at coordinate 1,864,864 of OZ018399.1, read as the reverse complement.
CAAATTCTAAATCTAGAAGGTTTTATAATAGAATCTGTCTTTGCTTCGATTTCTAAATCTTTTGGTTTTCTAAAACATCTCAATTTCTACAATGTTTCACATTTTGATGAAATTTTTATGTGATATATTTCTATTTTTTTATTTTTTATTTTATTCCAAATCAATAAAATTTGATTTAGAGATAATTATTTAGGAGACCTATTATCAAACACTAAAATCTATTATTGTTAATAAGAATATTACCTATAACAATTTTAATCAATAAAACAAATTTTTATTTTTAGAGAAAATTAACTTAATTATTTGTTTAATTAAACACGTGACTATAAATTTAATATATTGTCATTATCTTAGTTTTATGTAACCTAACATAACCCTTTGTTATCGTTAAATATTAATTATTAATTATCACCTGGAGGTGATTATAATTCTAATTGCAATTAGGATATTAATTTTTAAGAAACAATATTTATTGTCAAGTGACAAAAAGCGACAAACGGGGTGTTGTATTATTATTGATTCGACGTGGTACGGGAAATAAATCAGTTAATTGGTTTTTGGGTGGTAGTTTAGGACGTATTTTTGTAGTAATAAGCGGCGTGTTTGGTGAATTGATCCCCCCGGTGGGGGCGAGCGCGAAAGAGAGAGAGCGGCTCGGCGGTAGAAAGGGACGGCAAAGAAAATGGAGCTGCCGGTGGAAGTCCCGCCTTTATGTAATAGCCGCGATCCTCCTACCGCGGAGCTGAAAAGGGGCCCCAATGCGGTGAGAGAGGCAGGGCCAAAATAACCACTGGAGACTGCGTACCCATAACTCTTGTATGTTGTATGTAACACAACACAAACCGATTTTCGGTGTTATCCCCTTCAGATAAACCGATTTGTTAAGTCAACTACAAAGCCTTGCCGACAATACGCTACCAACGATCCTGCTCCTGCTCCTGCTCCTTGCGATTAAGAGAAAATCATGTAATTCAAGACAGTTCGTTGTGTCAGTGGTGTGAGGACAATTCATTCGGATAATGTCATCCAGATGGAAAACTTCAAAAGAGTAGAGGAGCTGCAGCCCATAAGCAGGTAAACACGTATAATGTTTTTAGGTCAAAATTTGGTGCCCAACTGTTTTTGCAAAAACTGGAAAGCGCCATTTGGTCCAGTTTTCCCCGTTAATTAAATAGTGAATGGTGATGATAAATGATTTCTGTTTTGCCGCTATAAATAAAACAAGTCGGGTATATAAATCGCATTTCGAGGGCCGCATTATGATTAGAACCGAATGGGAACTGCAACTGTTTGTAATTTACATTACGGTGGCAGCGTAGAAAAGAGTTTAGCACGCGATCCTAGTGACATCCTGAATGTCGGAATCGGTTCCAATTCAATCATGCCGTAAATTGTGTTAGTCACGAATGCAAATATCTATCTAATTGCAGATATGCCGCGGCCGTCGCGAGAGACGTACGGAGACCAGAAGCCGCCATACTCGTACATCTCCCTGACGGCCATGGCAATTTGGAGTTCGCCGGAGAAGATGCTGCCGTTATCGGAGATCTACCGCTTTATCACCGATAGGTTCCCGTACTATCGCCGCAATACGCAGAGATGGCAAAATTCCCTGAGGCACAATCTTTCGTTCAACGATTGCTTCATAAAAATACCCAGGAGGCCGGATAGGCCCGGGAAAGGGGCTTTCTGGGCGCTGCATCCCTCGGCTCTGGATATGTTCGAGAACGGCAGTTTCTTACGGAGGAGGAAGAGGTTCAAGTTGCCTAAACACGTGCATGAAGAGTTAGATAGTTTAAGTAAGCTTCAAAATAGTTCCTTCGGCTCTCCCATAACTGGGCCCAGCTCCTCCACCTGCGTTCCGAGGGTGCCGCCGACGGCGTGCCCCATGAGCGTCGGTATCTCTCTGCCAATACCACCGATGACGCAGTCCACAACAGCCCCTATTAAATCATTCAGCATTGATAGCATTATACAATCCGATCACAAGCCCGCGACGAGCCCAGTGCACCCTTCGCCGATATTAGCGGGCCCCGGAGCTTGCGGTATGCAGCTGCCGAGGTTGCCCTGGTCGAGCATGCTGCCCACGGCGACGGCCACCAGGTTGGAAGACATGAACAGGGACGAATTTCTAGCGGCACAGCAGGCGGCCCTCTTTGAATACGCCGCGGCTCTCATGTCCATGAACAGTGCTAGTGCATCGACGTTGACACAGGGAATTGGGGTTGGAGTGATCAAACCTCACCCCATTGTGCCTAGTGTGCTTTTCCCCGGTTCGTACCATCCCGTGCCAATACCCGTGCAATACTCCCTACCGATGTCCAGCCCCGTACATTCCGGTGGGACCCTAGATTTCGAGACTGAACGCGAGTGTGATAGACAAGACATAAAAAAGAGTTTGCCTCCGATTAGTGTAATTTCTCAAAGAACACGAGAGGACACTCTGGACACTTCTTCATGTTCCTCCGGGGATGCACTAAATGTATGAATGATTAGTAAGTTCACATGTTAATTCATATATTGTAAATGTATTATATACCTGTGTTAATGTACTTTAAGTACCTAATTATAGTAAATAAAGATTGTTTAAAACTTACATCCAATCTTTTACCAAATCACTAAATTAAACTCTGCCTCTCTTCTCTACTCAATTAATATCCGACATTTATTCAAAATCGCATTTCGCAAATTACGTTATCCCTGCATGCTGTGAGCAGAATGAGCCGGCACTTAAGCGATCACAAAAGGTGTTTAACATTTCAGAGCCGCACCACTAATTCCCTTTCAGTTCAAATTAATCGTGAGCGCGATTTAAATGACATCTTCTTAGAAAATAGGCGAGATTTATTACACATTCTCTTCCAGGCAGAGCGATAATCCATTATGCTGCGGTTTTCGCGTTAAACGCGAAAACGTCCCGTCTTTTTCGGCCGACCGCAAATAAAACCGTAAAACTGCGACCATTCGTTATTTGCATTATGTCTCTATCCACAAAATCACCGCACCATTAAATATTACTACCATTACCGCGCGTGTAATTAGAAAAAAATTAAACGCCGACACATTCTTAAGCCTGAATGTGTGCATAAACTTAACCACACAATAGATTAATTCGCCGTGACTTTCTTGGAAGTGTTTAGTTCATTTCTACGCTGACCATAAAGTTTCTTTTGTGTTATGTTATTAATTTATATCTAAATTAATTAATAATAACACACACACACAAATACACGATAGCCAAAAAACACTACTATGATAATTAGTAGCAATTTTTAAATAAGATATATTAAACAAATCAAATCCAAAAATTATTATAATACGTATATATACAATAACAAAAAATTGATACAATTATAAATTTAGATTACATTGGCTATCGACCTAAATTAATATTATTTTTTATATAAATTATAATTAGTACATTTGTAAAAAAATTATTCTATTTTACAGTTAGCAGAATAAAGAAGAAGATTTTTTGAGTAAATATAAAAAAAAAATGGATTTATACTAATTTATTTATAATAAAAAATTCTAAAAAGCTTATAGAGTAATTAATTAATAAAATCTTCAATTACATTTTTTTTAGAAACATCATTCATATTCTTTTAATCCGAAATATTAAATATAAATCCACAAGTTTTTTTTTATTGATTGTCTTTATAAAGCAATAAAATCAGTTTTTAGATGATTTTTTATTAAAAGCCACCAATAAAAAAGAAATTACTTTAAATTTTATCAAATTTAAACTGACTTTCAATTATTATTATTATTCTTATCAGCAATCAACTCATTTTGATTAATTTTCTTCAATATTCCTACTCATCATTTATAGCCCAGATTAAGAGCTCCTTTAACACAATTAAAAAAAATATGTACACAAAAATTATACTTACAGGGTTAAATGTTCTCTATGGGGATCTCGGAAACCATAAGAAATAGAAAAAACGGTTAAATGGAGAAAAATATTGCTACCATTATAATCAACTGCAATTGTTTTTATTTTCATCTGTTTCATGGCTACCTATTTTTTTATTTATAATAAAACCTAAAATGACTATAATTATCTTATTTTTAGAAATAACTATGTCATATGTGAATTGGATTAAAGAGAAAAAAAATAATCTATTTAATATTTTCTACCTCTTAGTATTAATATATTTTATAATTAATTTCATTTAAATGAGAATAAAGACTATTATTATTATTATGGGTCAGAGTGGAAGAACATTTTGAAGAAATGAACTCCGCCCGGGTCTCTTCAATTAAAATTTTAGTTATATTATTTATAATGGTATGTATTTTTGATTAACTTATGAAGAGAAACAAAGCAAATAATAAATAAATAAATAAATAAATGAGGCAACTATGGTTTCTATTTAAAAAAAAATTCTAAATATTTTCTATTAATCTACATAAAATCATCTAAAGCTTTGCCTGCTACAGTTTTTTTTTCTGTCTATTATAATAAAGGAGATATATTTATTTGAAATTACTTTTTTCAAAATATCTAGTTTTTTTATAAGTTTGAAAGTGGAATTTTATTCGTCTCGTAAATCTACACTTCTTTCCCCATTCAAACATTTTTTCTATCTATTACAGTTTCCGAGATCCCCATTGAGAACATCGAAAAAAAAAACTCACCCTGTATATATGCTAAGACAAATTCTCTCAAACGGGCAATTGACCAGCGGTCTTACAGCCTCATAAAAAAAACGTACATTTATTCTGTAGTAATTATTTGTTTTAATTTATCGCGTTAGTTTCCACTCAGCACGTAAATTATCCTTGCTTAGTTAAGTCCACAACATTAATTACCAGAGATTAATTATATCATTATATAATAACAATCTCTCTGGTTAATGCAAGTAAGCGCACGGATAAAATATATTTTCAAAGGGAATTAGCGAGAAGGTTAATTTTATTGTCGAAAAGATAATTGTTTATTAACTAATTAATTATTTTTTTTATTCAGTGTACGTATAAACTTCCACAATATTACAATAGAATAATACTACATCTATATACATATATTATATTATATTAAATTCAGTGGATATAAAGTAGAATAATATTGAAAAACAAAAACTAGAAAAAAAAAATTTTAAACACTAAACTAAACTATACACTGTGTCCCAATTGGTATCTCTGTTATTAGAAGAGATAGAGCAACGGTTAAACGTGGAATGTTTTGCAGAAAACAGTGCTCATAACAAATCCTATTTCCAATTTACCTCAACTTTTTTCAATTTTAAGATATTTTGAAAAAAAACAAAATTTGCCAATTTTAATTTTCCTCAATAACTCGATAACACGACCGTTATTAAACCTTTACAATGTACAAAAAAATGCATGCACTATTTTAAGACAAATTTTTTGGTGTAAACAGAAACCTCCGATTCGCATTTGTTTCCAGTTTATTAGCGCTATATTTCGTTTTTTATGGTGGCCATATTGGATTTTCGGTTAATTAGATAGTGCTTTTTAACGATTTATAACATGCCTGAAAATTTTTTAGTTACAAGCAAAATATTAATTAAAACGTAAATTAATATCTTAATATGACAATATTATTATAAATAACAAACAAATGTTTGTCTTGTGTAATACTTAGTGTAATTGCACTAATAAAGATTATTATTATTACTATTACATATTTTTTACTGGTACAAATACAGTATGTGTATGTTGCAAACCATCCTTACTAAAAAAAAAAAGTTATGAGTAAAAAGTGGAATTTCTTTGAGAATTAAATTTCCAGGAAGGTTACAGCCGCCTAATCCCTGCAAAAACAGTTGAAATGATCTAAAAATATACCTCTTACACATTCTCTCGAAAAACTGCTAGAAAAAAAATCTCCAGTAGAATTTCTTCATATTAAGAAATAAAAAATATTATCAGAATAAAATTTAAAATACATGTAGATAAATTATTACAATAAAGTTAAACAAATGAAAGTAATGATTTAAAACACTTTAAACTTTATTACTCTCAATATTAATTACCATTATTAAGACTGCACTAGATATTTCAATATTTAATTTGCGTACTTTAAACTTTGTTTGTATAACACTATATTTATCTTCGTTACTTAAGTTTAAGTAAGAAGTAGATGCCTTCAAAATAAATAATAATGATTTCTTGGTTTTTATTAAAACTGAACGTTTAGAAACGAGAACTAACAGATCAATAAATTTTGAGAAATCTATAGAATTAAACGAGAAATAAATATTTTTTTAAAAATGTTAGAAAATAATTTAATTGAGGTTGTCTACTGGTCAATTGGCTGTTAGGAGAAAATATCCAAATACATTCATGTCGTCTCATCTTATTGACTATGTTGCAAATTTGTATCCTAAGAAAAAAGATGAAAAATTTTATTTTTTAATTTCTTTTAAAAAAAATTTAGATATGAAATTTAGGCGGTGATAATATAATCCAATCATTAAAAAGTTATCGCATAAACTTAACTAAGTAAAACTAAAAAATAGAATAAAAATTAAATCAATTTTTTTAATTTTTTATTTTTAGGTACAAAATTTAGTTTTGCTTTAAGCATCTAAAAACCTATCGTGTAATTTTGTAACATGGGAGAAAATAAAATAGAAAAAGAATTTTGCTCAAAATTAATTAATTTTTGTTTTCATTTTCAGTTATAAAATATAGTTTTGCCTTAAAAAAATACAGAAATATTTTTTTTTTCATTTCTAGGTATGAAATACAGTTTTGCCTTAAAAGTTGATAATCCATTTTTTAGAAAACCATGGTGTTTGTAACATGGGAGAAAATAAAATTGAAAAAGAATTTTGATCAAAATTAATTTTTGTTTTCATTTTCAGTTATACAATACAGTTTTGCCTTAAAAAAATAGACAAAGAATTCTTTTTCATTTCCAGGTATGAAATACAGTTTTGCCTTAAACGTTTATAATCCAATTTTTTATAAAACCATGGTGTGTAATCGAAATTTTTATTTTTTTTTATTTTTTCTTCAGGCATAATATTTTTTTTTTATTTTACACTAAATTGAAGTATAGATTACTACATAGTAACGATCGAAACCATTCTCTGTATTAAAATGTATTTTTTTGTACAAGTGGATTACGGAAATAAATTTAAATTCAAATAAAAGTGATTTATTTCATTTTTTACAATTTTGCTACAGAGAAAAAATCAGCAAGGGATTAATTACAAAAACAAATGTTGTGAACAAATAATTTTTCCCAAAAATTAAGCAGTAAATACTATCAACATAAAAAATGACAATTGTGTCGTATGAATTTAATTTTAAATTTGGATTTAAATTTATTTACACAACGCAAATTTATACAGGGTGTTTCTGTGACTCTGGAAATAAAATTAACCACATATACTAGAGCAAAAATGATGATTCGTAAAAAAACAGTTATTATAAAAGTCTTCGAATAACCAAGATACAGGCTATCGAAGTTAAGAATTTTTTTTAAATATTTTCAATACTGTTCATGGTAGAGTGCTGAAATTTGGTACAGCCTAAACTAAAATCAAGCAAATTCCTTAGGCAATGTCTCACTTCGATCGAACAGCGGGAACCTTGCTATACAGGGTGTTCCTAAAATTTGTTTGATGAGAACTTCTTTGTTTGCTCGTAGATCTAACTTTAATTTAAACACTTAGAACCTTTCTTCATTATTTGAATATTTGAATTTTGAAGAAAGGTTCTAAGTAATTATTATCTTCAAGTAACTCAATCAACCAAATAAAATTCGTAAATCTACATTTATTCTGCCACATTTTAAACAAAAATTGATTTTATTTTGCTTTTATTACTCTTTGAAAATTTTGAAAACGGTGGACGTTTTTGACTTAAAAAGAAAAGTGTTAGTCTCTGATTTTAATCAGTAACCAATAAAAAACAAAAAATCCTCGTGAAAACCTGAGTGGGGCATGATAATTGAAAAACGAATTGAGTAATCAAAAAGTTAAATTTTTTTTTTTTTAGTAAATAAAACATGAAAAGTTATTAACAAAATTTAATTTAGAGTGATTTAATTAAATTAAACTAGCAAAAGCAATTAAACAATCTAGCATTCGAGTTTATAATCATCTGCAGACACGTGTTTCGATCTTTCGATCTCTTCAGTACAGTTAAGATTAAGTTTCTACTTATAAAACTAGAAACTAGAAACTATATTGTCAATGACAGTGACGTTGACAATAACACTGATAAAGATAAGATTTTTAAAAACCGTATTTGTGATGGTAAGATTTTCTTATAGAATTCTTTAGGTAGTTGATTTTTTATTTGAAGACGCTGCAAACTTTATTTATCAAATACATCTCCCTTTTTATAATATTTTTCTTTATAATCGTTGCTTATGATGTAGATAATTGGAGGGTGAAACGGTGGCCTCCCACCCACCCTACATAAACAAGGAAATTCAATCAAAAACACTGCATTTTAACCTTTAAAAACGTTAACAGTAAAACAGGTGAGTTTTTTTGGAAACTAAAAGCGTGTCAGGAGTGTAAATGCAAATATATTTGTAGGGTGGGTGGGTGGCCTCTAACACACCCTCCAGTCAGTAAAACATACGCATAGGAGATGACACAGTTTAGAAATGAAACATACTAATAACTTTGGTTGTATTTTATTTTATTTATTTTCTGACTTAAGTTTCGGTAACTGCACGTACCATTTCTAAATAGAAAGTTGAAGTCTGAAAATGGTACGTGCAGTTACCGAAACTTAAGTTAAAATAAATTTCGTGTTATACAAACAAATTTATTACTGTGTTTTATTTCTATTCAATATGTATAACGAAGTAGAAGCCTTCAATATCAACAACACACAGTTTATTCCTTACTTCACTTGTTTATTAAGTGTTAAATGCACATTTCGATCACAAGGTGAGTATTAACAAACAGTTTGTTATTGATAATTATTGCTCACTATTTATAGATTTCTTATTTAATCATTTTAAGACTGTTATTATAAAAAAATTACGTTTTATTGATATTCCTTCCAAAAATGTAACGTGTATGGTGTAAAAATTGAAGTTTGGGATAGTGGCCACCCACCCACCCTACAAAAATATAGAAATTTCATCTTAAACATTGCTTTTTTAATATTTGAAAACGTCTGCAATAAAACTGGTGTGTTTTTTTGGAAACTAAATGTATCAGGAATTTAAATGCGAATATATTTGTAGGGTGGGTGGGTAGCCTCTAGGACACTCTCCAATCAGTTAAACATGCGCGTATAATTTTTAGAATTTGTATGTTTTAACAATCAGGCGTTAATTGCAAGATTTTTTGTAATAATTTTCTTTATAATAATAATAATAATATTTATTGACGAAAAATCCAATTTACAGAAAATAAAATAAGAAGATAAAATCATTGTAGGAGTTTTTATAATTGGAGGTTAGGATAGTGTCCACCCATGCACCCTAGATAAATATGAAAATTTAATCAAAAACACAGCATTTTAATATTTGGAAACATCAGCGATAAAACAGGCGAGTTTTTTGGAAACTGAAACTGTGTCAGGTATGTAAATGCAAATATATTTTTAGGGTGGGCGGGTGGCCTATAACCCACCCTCCAATCACTATAACCTAAGCGTAGAATTTATAGATTTTTCTATTTAATATTACATGATTTATCCCAAAAATATTTTCTGTTTTATGGTTATTTCTAAAAAAAATTGTAAAAATTGTAGGTTAACATAGTAGCCACCCACCTACCCCAAAAAATATGGAAATAGTCTAAACACTGCTTTTTCATGTTTGAAATCATCTGCAATAAAACTGGTGTGATTTTTTGGAAACTAAAGGTGTGGCAGGAATTAAAGTGCAAATAAATTTTTAGGGTGGGTCCAATGAGTAAAACATGCGTGTATAATTTATAGAATTTTATTTATTAATTTTATAATTAAAAAAAATAAATAAAATTATTTTATAATAATTTTCTTTAGATAAAATCATTGCAGAAGTTTTTGAAATTGGAGGTTGGGATACTGGCCACCCACCCACCCTACATAAACATGGAAATTCAATCAAAAACTCTAACACACTCTTTTATGAGAAAAAAAAACAACGAAAAATTATTATGCATTATAAAAGTTTATTCTATTCCACTTTGAATCCAAACAAAAAAAACGTCCTTTTCATTAAAAATATTATTATAGTCTGAAAGAAAGAAGAAATCAGTTATGTATACTGTATATACATACATACATACTTTATAATGTAATAATTACTTCTAATAATAAAGATGTTTTCTTTTTCTCTCTATTATTATATTTCGGTAATTTCAATATACGAGGGATAGTAGGAAAGTCGTACCCGTTTGCATCGTGCCTGATGTGTGCTAACATGTTCTTTTATATTTCAGCTGTCTGTGTGTTTCAGCTGTTTACGTAAGTGTTTTCAATTTTCAAGAAAAATTGTGATTAGATTTCTCAGCGCAAGAAATGTGCGACCTTGTGATATTCATCATCAATTGATGGATGTTTAAAGAGAAAAAAATGTTATCATAGCACTGATATCGTACTTTCAACTTAGGAAGAAGTAACAACAATGATGGCGAGCTTTTGGGATCAGTCATTACGTACGAACTGTCAACCATCCACCCTATAGTTCAGACTCAGCTCCTTCAGATTACCATCTGTTAACAAAATTTAAGGATAGGAAAGAAAGATACCTCAATACACTGGCGTCGAAGGAATATGAAGCTGTGATACCAAAAATCACACGTTACAACAAATGCTTAAATTTGCTAGGTGACTTTGTAGAAAAGTAGTTTAAGGTATGTACACATAAAACATTTTTTTGGCCTAGGATACGAGTCCATATGAACAGCTAACATTCTATATATGTTTTTTATATTTCCAAAGTCCGGATGACCCTCTTATATTGAAGACTAAAATGTTTTTATAGTAATTTATATTTCCAAAAGGATATTACTTTCCGGATGACCCTCGTATATTAAAGATTAAAAAGTTTTTATTGCAATGATGAAAATTGACCATTGAGACTATAATATTAAAGAAATATAACTTCAACTTTCAAAACAGACACCCAATTAATTATAAAAAAAAACAATTAAGCGCATTCCCTTGTTGGCGCGAAAATGGCGCACCGAGGCCTGTAATTTCCTGGCATCCTTAAAATTTATGGGGTCCTGCCGTGTTTATTAAAACATTACGCAATCTCTGGCGAAACCGCGGCGATTTTCTGTAATGATCGCCGCGGAGTCACATTCCGAATTAACCCCAAAAAAGGAGTTCTCGCTTATCCGAACGGTTATGGTTCATGGGTCTTTTTAGTGCCCAGCGTTTTCCCACAATTATCCCATTTGCATAAATGGCATTGTTTAACCTAAATTTCAGTAGTAACCGCGTTGTACACACCTCCTTAGAGAGTGCTGCGCTCCAATCGGATCCATATACGAAATTGTTTAATCAATTGAATCGTTTGATTTATACCGGCTACTTGGGTTTCTGGCACTTCGAAAGGAATATAACGCGGGCATTGATTTATTGTTTATGAAAAAAAAAATAGTAATAAATCCATTAGTAAACTCGACGGGTTTGTGATATTATTATTATTATTATTAAAATTCAATATGGATATTATTGTTAATAAAACGAAATTTAACCCATTTTTTTAATGGTATTATTATTAAACCTGTTCCACAACCGTACGGATTGAATGTTCTTTATAAACCGTTTGGTTGATGCTTGTAAGACATTTATTTATGTGTAGAAAATAATAAGAATCAGACCGTGTCATCAAAACATAAATTCGTTACAACGAAATGTTTTCATATAAATATTGCACTTGAATAAATATTTGTGTCGTAATTTTTGGTTCCGTACCATAAATATAATTTATTTTAAAAATACATTAAACAAATTTCCTATTATTATAAATTATTTAAAATTTTGAAACAATTAAATATTTCTTTCCGCTTTTCCGCTGACATTAGGGATTAATGTTATCTGTGATAAATTTCGTTTTTACAAATATAAAATCATAAATTTTAATGTAAATGAAATGTTTTGACATGATAAATGAGTTCAATTTTAATTAAGATACGAAATACAAATTGAAATTAAATTTCCTGTTATAAATTAGATCTTGCAATAAAATTTCCTAGAATTATTTATTTTATTGATATTTTGGTTATAACTCGAAAAATCTTCGGTATTTATAAATATTAAAAATTTAAATTTTGTTTTGCCTTTGTACATATCAAAACAATTCTAACAAATAATCACAAGTGTTTCAATGTATGGAAAGTGTTTTATTTTTTTTTGTACTTTTCTTCTGTTAATTTCTTGGCAATGAAGTAATGTGTTTTTAGTTATTTTTTGGCCTAGTAATTGGGCCAAATGAAAATATCAATTATTATCACCCGATTGACTTAATGTTGAGTGTCAGGTAAAATATTTGGACAATTTGGGGCGTCGAGTTGGAACGATCGGACAGAACAAATTGCGCCATGCCTAATTGAAACAACAACAAAAGCATAAAAGCGACTCCATTTTCCGTCCTTATTCCGCGGCGAGCACAAATAATGGACATAATATATCATTTCCCTCATTAGGGCGAACCTTTGAGTATAATTGAGCCCGCGCATATTTGATTATAAATACAATGGCCGGGCATAATGGGAGGATGGACGTATTAAAAGTAAATCAATTTGATTGCGCGCTTTATTTCAACTGTTTTCGTTTTACCCGTTATTGGAATTCCCATGACATAAATCAACTCGATCATAAAAACAACAAAACTATTTTGATTTTTATTGTCGCTTCGTATTTTTCCCGGCCATTATTAAATATTATTTATTCCATTACTGCACAATGAACACACCACTTTTATAATTCCGCTGGTGTATAAATATTATTCATATGTTACATGCCTTATTGAAATAAATAATATATTCAGCGTTCCGTAACATCGGACTAAATTATTCTAACATAATGTAACATTTTAAATTGATTTATTGCCAAATTAAAATAATAGAAATTTAATAAACACAAAAAAATATATATATATATAATTGTGTAGGTAATAAATAAATATTAAAATATTGCAATATATTAATATTTAATTTAATTTAATTCCCATGCTCAAAGTAAAACTTTCGACTGAATTATTTATGGCTATAAACCTAGAGCGATTCGTGATTATTTCCATAGCCAAAAAGAAAGCGCAAATATTGTGTTTAGGAAATAAATTATTTGAATTTGCCATTTAGCATACCGAACCGAAGAGAGAAACTCGATACTCGCAATAAATTAAATTTATTTACATTTTATAAATTACATCTATAAAATAAATTGTATACATACCAAATCAGTTCGAAGATGTTAACTAAACAATTGTTGTTTATAAATAAAATAATATCAATTTTAATTTTTGTCGGACAATAGGTAAGTAACAACTAATATTAAGAACAAAATCAAAATTTTACTTTAAATGATTATTTCCGACCAGTTTCGATCATTATTTTTCCCAACTATAAACTATTCAGATATTTTTTTGATATTGTATTTTAATGATTTGTTGTAGAACCATTATGACAATTAATATATTTAGATTATCTTTCCACCAGGAGCAGGTAAGGGGATTTTCTGAATGGGAATGGAGCGTGAAATTTAAACGTTTGCCATTTAGAGGCGTCAATTCGGGGTGGTCAGTGTTTGCTCACAAGAAGCCGCAGTTTTGTGAGGAAAACACTGCATAAATATCGTTTGTGCGTACCGGCCCTTTTCAACGGGAACCCTTCACACTTCCAGGCCTCCAGGTAAAAAGGCGGCGATAAAAAAAAATACACTTCGCATTCAGTTCCCTAGCGGCGCGTAAAATTCGTGATTAATTAGGCTCGTCCATTCAATTCTTGCAGTTCATTAAATATCCTGTTTCTCACAAAAAAATCATCTCCTTTATGTTATAACTAAAAGTAGTAAAAGTTTTTGAAAAAAGTCTGTTCCAACTTCATCAGTGGAGCAAAGAAGCGGAAATTGCGAATGAAGGGACCAGTTCGTATGCCAACCAAAACCTTAAGAATCACTACCAGGAAGACACCTTGTGTGTTTGAACAATGTTTATTTTTATACGACTATTTGTTTGTTGATGAATTATCTTCCTCTTTATACGACCTTACAAGATTATGCTTTAAGCTCTTCTAATAATTATTTAAGTTGCCTCTTCTCATTTTGACTTCTCTTCATTTTTTTCCATTTTCTCTATCTCTTTCCCCTTTTGAGTTTTCTTTCTCAATCTCTTTCTCTATTACTTGATTTTTATACCATTTGATCTCCCTATCTCTCTTCCTCATAAATTATTTCTCTGAGTGAGGATATCTTCTTCTTTAATATTACATAATTTGCAACTTAAATATTTACCTTCTCTTAAAGTAGATTCTGCTTCTAGTTAAGCATTTCATCTTTGCCTCGATTTATAAATTTGGAGAAAAAGGAGATCTTTCTTCCTCTTGATTTTACTCTACTTGAATCTTTTACTTACTGAGTTTAATTGCAGGAAGTAAATACTTCTACTATAAAGAATTTACTTATTATCTAATAGACAGTCCACACATGGACTAATTAATAAAATAAATAACGGCTCTGGATATTACGGTGTGAAACATTTTTTGAAGCACGTGAACGCCGATAAATGCTCTGTCCCTGTTAGCGGCGGTGTAATTAATCCTCGGCCATTATCCCGTAAAAATAATACCACGTTTGCGGCTAATTAGAAATTGCGAGGGGAAATGGTGCATGCATCTTAAATTGACAAGCGCACGTGTACGGACCGACGAGTCCTGGTTTCGAACGGCGATTTCACGACGAAAACGTCCTACACGCCAATTATTCACATACAAAATCAACAGCTATTTACTGCCGAATTGTTAAAAACACAAACACTGCGGCCATTAAATCATTAATTTAACGCCACGCCGGCCAATTAGTGCCTTGTTTTCCTTTGTTGCTTTAAGAAATAATTAACCAACCGGCGTACAGTTAGTTATTACGATGCGCGATTTCGGAGAAAAAAATTATTATTTTGGTCATAATTACTTATTCGAAAATAAATTACTCTATTTCCCTCCCGAAATCCGACCAGAACGAATAATGGTCTTAATTTTGTAACATGAGCCAAAATACTTAATATCAGTACTACAATTTTTGCAACATATGTTTTCTGGTGCCCAACCATAGCAGACGCCATGGTGTCTACACGAGAACATCTTTACGTTTAGTCTTTTAAGAGAAGCAAACAACGTTTGCAACCAACTAAGCCATATTAATTAGATTCCAGATGATAATAGTACGGATTCAATAGTAAATTCCCGTAGGTTTCGAGCATAATCGCTTGGTTAACGAGCTAATAATTTCCCATTCTTCCCGCAATCGGTTGACTCTGTGTACACTAGCGCGGTAGGTTTTGAAGGTTTGGTGTGCATGTGTAATTATAGTGTGTAATGGAAGTAATCGGATCGTTTTAGTGTGATGGGACAGCAAAAAGAAAGGAATTCGTGGTGTATAGAAGCGGCGGCCTGCATAATGTGTAAAAAAGCCATTTAAAATTTTGTATAGCGATCACGCCGGCGTTCAAGGTATAAAATGTGTATTTTCACACATTTTAGAGCACAATAGGTCGACCACCGCCGATGGAAAAATTAAATAAATTCCCATTTTGTGGTATGTAATTACTGTTTAAGTTTACCCTCTGGAAAGGTGCGCAGGTACGAGTGTGAAAAATGCGGGATAATCACTATTTTCAGAGCAGGCCTTCGTACAGGCGGAGTATAAATATTGGTTTACTTTCGTTTGGTTACTATAAATAGGAATTGATTTGTTCTAGGATTTCTCGTGACGGAGGGTTGCTCACGTGTTCAATGCAAATAAGACCGGCACGCGAAGTTTTCTGTTTTGTCTGTTTAATTCTGAATAACGTCTGTATATTTTTGCATAGTAATAACGGTGATAAATTAATGAAGAATAAAAGAACGCAATCGCCGTTTTCCCTTTTCCTTTAATCTTGTCTCTAGTTTATATGAAATAGTAATTTATGAGCAATGGGTATGCATTGTTTCAAATTTAATCTTGTGTTGAGACCGGCCCTGTAATTGGGGTTGATGAGACCGAGCGAGGTGTGAGATGAACCGCTAACACCTGTGCATAGCCTCGGGCGTCCGATGCGTGTTGGCATGTATAGGCTAACCCAAACCAAACCGATGGAGCTCTTCAGCTCTTCGTGTATCCTCCATCTTCTCAGGTGCCGCGGACAGAAAATTTCAATTAGAAACATTATCACCGCCCGCCAAATGAAAATACTCCACGAAGGGCGACTTTCGTTCGTCGCCTCCGGATTTCTACGAAAACCAGAGTTCTTGGGTAATCACGCAGTTCTGAATGGGACTCGTAAAAATGAGACCGAAAACAGGTAGTTTTAGTACCTAATTAGTTTGAACACCTCAAGAATAACAGAAATATTTACAGGTAAAATATGAAAGGTGTACCGGCCATAAATCAGCGCGACTTTATTCATTCTCGCATCAAGTATATAGGCCCATAATCATTTATATTATGCTACACATTATGCCAATTATAATAGCCGCCACCATTTCATTCCATTAAAAATGCATCAAAATTAACATACCATTAATTTTAAACACTATCGAAATATGTATCAGCTCACTCCTTTTTTATCCGCAACTTTAAATCTCGTATTTGCCACCGAATTATAATAGCATTTTTAATACTTTTCACTTCATTACACCCCCTTTTATCTTCCATCAAACGTTTCAACTTGTGCTTTCGTACAATCCTTTTTGTGACCTTAATCGCAATTATAAAATAAGATGTTGTGGGTAGATAAGATAAAGGCAAAGTAATTCTTACAATATGGCATGTGAAAAGAATACACTTGTGTGTGTGTGTGAGTGTAAAATCCCTCATCGGTTTATTTTTTAAAATTGAAATTTTCACAATTTATATCAAAAATTTTGAGATGTCAACAAATATACTTTAATTTTGATCCACAAAGTTTAAACCTGCAAATAAAGTATTAAATGAAATATTGAGTCTCCTTTCTTCAAAAATTTTATTAATAGCAAATGTACATTTCGGTCACGATCTGACCATTTTTCATGCTAAACTAATTTAGAAAGTTTCAATATTTCATTTAATAGTCAGTGCATCTTCACGTAACTCAGCAATCATTAAACCATTGCAAATGAAGGTTTAAATTTTTCCAGGGCGGGAAATAATGTTTTAAAAAGGTGCTAGGACAAGGAATTGTGTATTAGGATAGGTCAAGAGTACGCTAGGGCAAGAAATAATAAATTGGGGTAGGTCAAGAGAACGCTAGGTTAAGAAACGATATATTAAGGTAGGTCGGGAGAACGCTTGGATAAGTAATAATATATTGGGGTAGGTCAAGAGTACGCTAGGACAAGAAATATTATATTGTGGTAGGTCAAGAGTACGCTAGGACAAGAAAAGATATATTGGGGTAGGTCAAGAGTCCGCTGGAACAAGAAATAATATATTGGGGTAGGTCAAAGTACGCTAAGCCAAGAAATAATATACTAAGGTTAAGTCGAGGGTAAAATAGGATGAGGAATACTACATTGGTATAGATTAGAAGTACGCTAGAATACAAGATAATATACTCGAATAGGAAAAGAGTAGTCTATATCAAAACTAAATAATTTAGTAAATAGTACGCTACGTTAAGAATAATTAATTGAGGTCAAAAGGTAGGACAAGTATTATTCGAGAGTATCCTCGAATCAAAACATTGTAAATTAGTGTAAAATTATGTGCCTAATACGACATTTATAGAACAAAGATACTTTAAATATAGTATTTTTGCAAGAAGTCCACAAAAGCAATAAAAAACCAACAAAATTATCCAAAACTGGTCTCTTGATATTTTTAACCTGTAAATGATTGAGAATAATTTAGTCAAAAATAAAGTACGGCCGGATAAGAAATAATATATTGGTGTAGATCAAAAGTACGCTAGAACAGAAAATAATATCTTGAGGTAGGAAAAGAGTACTCTAAAAATCAAAAATTTCTAATCTGTTTAAATTATTTTTGATTAATTTAAACAGAACAATTTAATTGTTAATAAGTATCTGCTTGATAGCTAATTACATGAAAACTCAGTAACATAAAAACCACAAGAACGGGTAGGAACTTTTTGACTGAACTTCGCACAAACGTTCAATTTTTAAAAATCAGCAATTTATTGAAATTTGAAAAACTAGAACATTTTTAGAATAGATTTTTTTATATTGGTTACATACTCCCCTGCTCTTCGTGGCATAGAATCTAGCAGTTGGTCAATAATCTCTTGAGGTATAGTATGCCAAGCAACCTGTAATTCGTGCTGAAGAGCTTGCAGCAACTGTGGAGAATGCCATAAGCTTTTAATATTTTCCCCACAATGTCTCATACTTGCTCAATGGAAGATCAGAAGATCAGGATGGCCATAGCAAGATGTTGACATTATCTTTCGCAAATAGGTCCATAGAAATTCTTGCAATATGGGGCAGCTATAGTCTTGCTAGAAACAACGGAAGAATCTCATCATCTCATTCACATTTCCCTGGGCATTTATATTGTCTCGAATCAATACCAAACGAGATCTAGTTCTATAAGATATAGCACCCCATACCATAATCTTGATAGTTTGATGCACAAGCCTCCCTATAAAAAATTCCATATTTCGTCTAACTCTTATACGGTTATCATGCATCCCTAAACAAAATCGAGATTCATCACTAAACACCACCCTATGCCACTTTAGGCTCTAGTGAAGTCGTAACCTACACCACTCTGAACGTTGTTGTTCAATCGTCAGTGATAAAATTTTGGCGAAAGTTTTGATTAGACACTAAACCCTTCAAATCAAATCAAATCAAAATATTCTCTATTTCAAGGTGCCATAAAGCATTACATACAAATTGAAATAGTGTCAGGTATTAATTCTATTTAGGCTATGCATATGTCTACACTTATTACAATATATTACATTCGAATGATCTTTGTTATGTTTATGTTTATTAGTTTTTAGCTTCCTTTAAAAAAAGAAATACATATGAATATACACAAATATATAACAAAACGTACAACAATTTTGGATGGATGAAGCTGCGTTGTTCTTGCACTCTAACACTTGTTCTTGTCCATGATGATGAGGGTGCAAATATCCTCTTGGACATTCGTATTCTTCTTTAAATACTTGTATTTACTATTTTGTTAGTTAACCATAGATCGGCAATTTATCTGGTGTTGGAGAATCTTTTTTTTTCCTCATGAGGTGGTGTCGCTTAGCGTCCCTGCACTGCGGTCTCCGTGGTCCTTTTGTGCGCCTCTGGATGTTTTACTCCTTGTGTACTTCTGTGTCTTCTATGAAGTCGAGGGGATGCTCTTTAGCTATTCTACAGAAAGCATAGGCTTCACAAATTTCACCGTGCGTTCTCGTTTAAATGCTTCGCAAGTACACAGTACATGTTGGGCGGTTTCCTTTTCTTCCAAACACCCACGGCATAGGGGGCTTTTCTCAATCCCCATCCTATATTTGTGCTTATTCAGGTCACAGTGCCCAGTGACTAATCCTGTGATTTTTCTTAGTTTCACCCTGCTCAATCTATGACAGCATCAGCATGCTGTCAAGTACCGGACCATTTAGGAAGAGTCTCGTCTGCCTCATTCCGTTTTGGTGTCTTTTGTTGCCATAAGTCCGTGTTGGTAGTCTTAAACTTCAATTATTCTCTTTATCCCCTGATTCCTCTTCTGCGATATTCTTAACCCTCTCTTGTCCGAGCATTGCATGACGGTGGATTTGTTTCGGTTAAGGCGATTAGCAAACCTTTGTGCAAACCAACGCCACAACCTCTGTCGAATTCGCTTAATTTGAAGTAATTTTCACGTTGGCGCGCTCTAGGCATAATCACACTTTCAAAACAAACGGCGAAAACCGAAAACAGCCTTTTACAAAATATGCACAAGACAAAATTATTAGAAAAAAACGAAAGGCCTGCCAAAGAAGTATTTACGTATAAATTGCTATCCTTTAGTAGTTAGTTGTGCCAAGTTGGGTAAAAAAATCCTACCCCTTCTTGGTGTTGCGATTTCCATATCACTGGAGTATACATTCCTCAAAATGTTCATAAGATTTGGTACGGTTTATTATTATCTAAAAAAGGACTCAGTCTACCCTCTCTATGATTTAAGAATATTTAGATATTATCACAAGTCTTACATAATCTTATTGATGTGAAGTCAAGTAACTTCCTGCAAAATGTAGGACGATTTTTTTTAATGATGTCAAAACAAATACTTTGCCGACACCGTTTATCGCAAATACTAAGTAAAAATTATGTTGGGATAGGTCAAGAGCACGCCCGCATAACAAATAATATATTGAGGCAGGTCAAGAGTGCGAGGGAACAAGAAATAATACATTGGGATAGGTCAAGGGTACGCTAGGATAAGGACTAATATGTTGGGGTAGGTCAAGGGTACGCCCAGATAAGTATTTATATATTAGGGTAGGTCAGGAGTACGCTGGGAGAAGAAGTAATGCATTGGGGTAGGTCAAGGGTACGCTAGGATAAGGAATAACAACACTTAAAGAAATACTGACAAAGTATAAAGTTTCTGAATATTTTTAATATTGTACTACAATAATGTTTTATCACACAGTGGCTTCATCAAGTAGATGAAAATATGTTGGGGTAGGTCAAGGGTACGCCGTGATAAGGATTAATATATTAGGGTAGGTCAGGAGTACGCTGGGACAAAAAATAATGTATTGGGGTAGATCAAAAATACGCTAGGATAAGGAATAGTGTATTGAGGTATGTCAAGAGTACGCTTATATGAAAATATAATATATTAGGATAGGAAAAGAGTACTCTACATCAAATATAAATAATTTGGACAGGTGAAAAGCTACGTGATGAATATTGGATTAAGATAGTCAAGAGTACTCTCATACTAAAATAATAAATTGCGGTAAGTAATTAATAAATTTTTTTACATGTAATAATGCTTATGAAAAAAAACAGGCGAAGTTCAGCTGCGTTGCTGATGTTCGGTCTTCGCCTGAAGAAGCCCCAGTGTGGCGAAACAATTGTAGCGTCTTACAATATATTTTTGAAAGTACTTATATAGTTTTATTCATATAAAGTGAAGATGAACTGTCAACATCTATCAGCCTCATCAATCAATTATTTGACTGATGTTGCTCTTCCACTTAACCTGAATTCTAAAAATTGGGATGGTCACGAGATAAACCAAAGATTAAAACTTTAGGACTGATCGAGAGTATCCTCGTACAAAATATTATTAAAACCTGTGCACATGTGCTAAGATTTCTATAGACCAAAATTATTTTAGAACGATGAAAAAATGTATGCCATGCAAGTCCAAAAAAATAACAATAGAAAACACTAACTCTAATAAATCCGACGTAAAAGATATGGATTATATTTTGTAGTTTTGTGAGAATTAAAAGAAAAAAAGGATTACACAATTTTGGAAAGCAAAATTCAAAAGATACTAAAATAGGAGTTTCGTAAGAATTAAAAGAAAAAAAAATACTGCACTTTTTTGGAAAGCAAAATTCAAGAGATTCTAAAATTGGAGCAACAAATTCTAATTTGTATGATTTAATCTACTTCCTCACTTATTATTATGTAACATTACGTGTCTATAATATCAACAGTATTAATTTTGTGTTGTCAGAAATATGGATAGGCTTAATTTCTGCGATTTTGGAAAGCATCACGAGTTCTGAACGCGGGACGGCGCGGCGCGTTTGTTTTTGCGAGCGCCTGAGCAAATATTTGCATTGTTTGATCATTAAACGCCATCGAGCAAGCGATAATTGAGACACGCAAATTGCTTCTTAATCGCCGGCGTCGATGTTTTTGGGCGTTCGTGTGCGCTTTTTCGCCATCGGGTCTGTCATTAATTTCCTGAAATTTTCGCCCCCAGCCTACACGCAGAACCAGCTCAATCAGTAATCGATCAAAATAATGAATTCACATGAGATGATGCGAAAAAAGAAGTATTTCATAGTTTTTTTAACAATGACATTGGTGCTAGTTTTAGAAAATCTTTAAAAAGTCAATTTTTATGTGCAAGGTGGATGAAATCAGTAGAATTTATATTGTAATATTACTAAATTAATAGATGGTTTTATTGTTTATTTTAATACAGTTTTATGATATATACCGAATTCGGAATGCATGTAGATCAAAATAACCACAAATTTGAAGTAATTTATAAAACGAGAACAGAACGCACATTTATAACCATTGAACGATCTGCTCCAAAAAAGTGCTCTCCGATTTCGTGCGTAAAATTGAGGATGGTGCTTCTTGTGGCGAAATGATGACTTAAATTAAATGCAGTAATCACCGCCATCAATCAAATCTGAATTGTAGAAAGGCTTAATGGGCAATAGGTCATGCACCATTAGCGTCCGGAGTAGTGGTGGTCAATTTTGGGCCGGTGTGGGAGGAAAAATTGGAAACCGGGCGGATTTTTATTGGCGTCGGAATCGAGGTTATTGGAAATTTGGCGATATAATGAGCACGTATGGAAAGAGAGAGCGCCGGTCTGTGGGTAATGTTGTAAGTTGATCATTAGATAAAAGCATGTGAAACACCATACTGTTGATTTCTTCATCTGTAAATTAGTTTTGGCCATTACAGTGTGTTCGAGTGGAAGAGTTTCACTATGGACTGGAAAGCATTAATACATAAACAAACAATAAACGAGTACCATTATGAGATAATGGGAAATTCGCAAACAAATTATGCAAGAGAAACGAATTGCTTTGTCGGTTTGAATAGCATTGCACGGCACGCCATCATGCCACAACAATTTATTAAAATAAAATATGACTCGTACGACATGACAGCCGTGCAGGTTTAATTTTATTAGCATTGCTGATCCGAGACAACAAACGAAATCGGGAATTCAGTTGTCGCCGTAATTAAGAAGCGGCCAGGGGCGGCCTTAAGCTGAGGCGAAACCTAATGAATTTAGTGGAGTCGTCGGGTCTGGTCGGGCCCGGAGAGACGGAGAAGGCAAGAGACAATGAGAAAATATGGCCAATTAGGGAATTCTATTGTTAATAAAAGAACGCCGGGCTGTAAAAGTAAATAATGTTTAGTAAATCATTAAAGTCATTTAAGGAGATACTAGTAGGTTCGGTAGAAGTAGTAAAATTTAGATTCCTGACACCTGGTTTTACCTGGGCGAGATGTCGGAGTGTGAAACTAACATATTCGACCGGAATGGATTGGAGCAGAGCGGGCTGTGGAGTGGAAGGCAGAAACATGGCAGTGGAATGTTTTTGATTACTCACAAAAAGTAGACTCGTTGAGCGGCTTTGTTTCTGAGCCGCCGCCCGCCGCCAAGCAGTCTGAGTGTGTACGAGCATTTATTTTCAACTTCTTTTATCTACCACTCATCTTCTCGAGTTGTAACGGCCAATTCTCGCCATCCCGCTCAACCTCGCTCCTCACCGCATCGCTCTCCTTCCGTCGATGAGTTGTAAAAATGCAAATCGACCTGAGGTATTGTTAACGTTGAATTATTTTTATGACTATTACAGGTGAAATAAGCCTTATAAACGTTTCGGTCTACACTAAAAAAATCTTTTGTTCGTCTCCAGCCTCACGCTCTTCTTCTCTCGTGGCGAAATAAATTTTGGAGATGTATGAATACATATGCTTGACGTCGACAGACACAAATAAAAATATTATTGTTATATTGTTTACTTCCCAATTTTATTACTCCCGTGAAACATTTGCTACTTTTTCAATAGAAATTGTTGCAAATCACGGAATTACTGTCGACTTATGCCGAAGCACCTAAAAAATACCTGAAGGCCCACCGAGCCGTACCATATTTTATCGCGCTTATATCGAGTTTGGTGGCGACCGGCCGTCTGGTCGGATTGTTGGAATGAAAGGCGAAGGTGAAGGCAAGCCGACCAAACCCAACACACCAGACAAACCGTCTGCCCTTTATCCTAACCATCTAATAACCTATTAAAATAACAACCCGTATAAAAAAGAATTATCCTTTTTCACGTCCATTACTCGGAACGCCTCTTTGCACACAAAAAAGCGCTTTTTCAATTAGGCAATCGCTACGCGCCGGATTATTCTACGTCTCGAAACAATAATAACCATCATTAATAATAATTAAATTTGCATACAGACCGCATTCGGACTTTCGGCCCTCCTAATGGCCATTTTATCGAATCCTCGGCCGGCGCTCATTAACGCAACACTATTGTTCTAAGTACAAAACCTATAAACGGAAGTCGTTACACCAGCCATCGCCGTGCTCGATTTATTCCCTCTCCGGAAAGCGCTTCCTTTTTTCCATTTAACAACAATAATTTCTCTTTTTCAATGTGCGAGCAAGGCGAAGGACTGCCGTCACTCCATTGTTAGGATTAATTCGTTCTAAAAAAAACTGTATTCGTTGCTTTACTACTTATTAACGCTTGAAAGGTATGAATTACGTCCGTCAAAGTCCTGAAATGTAAACGCTACTCAAACACATGCCAATGCAATTAGTATTGGTTGAAAAAAGTTCTTGCATTGGAGAAGAGCAGAGACGAAAAAAAAAACTACTGTAAATGTTGGTTTTGATTATTTTTATCGTAACACATCTAAATTTAGAACGTTAAGTCCGGGTAATAGTTGCATGTGAGGTTCGAACAATTTCCACGGGCGCAATTATCGAAGTGCTGTAAGGACGGGAGCTTTTACAAGCAATTTTCTACAGATGATAACGTCCTTATGATGTTATGGGCTATCTCGATCGAAAAATACTTTTCGTAGTTTATAACTTAATGTATGAAAGTTAGCAACTTTCTAGACATAAAATTAATATAAATCGTGAAATTGATGATATTATTATTATTAAAGATAATACAATTCAAACATGAACAAACTTCAATTTTACATTAGTGTTAGATACTTACTCTGTTCTTTTTAAGATTATGTATTAATATTTTTTTGAATTATTCTAATAGTTAATAATACGAAAATATTTCGTAAATTTTCAACGTCAAGGACTTATTACATTTTTATTCAAATAATTTTAGAATACTATTATTAATTAAATGAATGAAATATTAATGATGATTGGCTATGGAGATAGGACAAGAACACAAAATGAACTTATTTATTTATTTAGAGTGAAGTATCCTGATTTACCAGCCATATCGCAAAGTACCAAGATTGAATGACAGTTTCGGGAAAATGGGCATTTAAGAAAAACAAATAATCATCGTCAGAACGCGCTCAGTGAAGATGTCAAAATTTATGTACTTCTCAAATCATCATGTCTCATCTAGGCAGATGGCTAGCCAGTCTTCAGTGTCAAGAATCTTTAAAGCGCAAAATTTCATCCTTATAAAATGACAATCCTCCAGGAAGTCACCGAAGATGATCCGGATAGAAGACCCCAGTTTTGCGAAAAAAATATGGATCTATTAGATAGAAATGTTCTAAACATTGAAAACATCTTGTTTTCTGATGAATCAACGTTTATGTTAAATGGTGAGGTAAATCGCCAAAATTGGTGTTATTGGGCAGTCAAGAACCCACACTGGATGAAGGAAGGCCACACCCAAAAAAAGTTAATGATTCGGCAGGGATTTTTAGTAATCGAGTTATAAGATCAATTTTCTTCCCAAATAATTTCAATGGAGCGGAGCGGGATATTTACAATTCTTAAACCAGTTCTCCGAATTTAACACCTATAGACTTTTTCTTACTTGAAAAGCAAAGTTTTTAAGACCAAACCGGCCAAGGAGTTTAAAGAGCGAATAAGACAAGAGTGTAGGTTAATTTCCTCCGAAGTAATTAAAAATATTCTAAACAATTTTCAGTTCAGTTTAGAGTATTGTCAGTTAGAAAATGGAAAACATTTTGAGCATTTATTGAAGAACGACTATTAAAGTAGACATGCCAAGGGATTTTTTAAACCAAAAAAAAACGATTTTTTGAAAATTCGAAAGAGTACTACCCCCTTAAGTTGAATTAATTTTTCAAATTTGATAATACAAATGACAGGAAATTTTAAATTTGGCACACATGTGTAACTTGATATACTCTTTAAGAATAGTGATAAAAAATTAGGATTGCCATTAAAAAAATAGTCGATGACGTCATATCTTATATTTAGGACACGCTGTATAAAATTTTATTACGCAATTTAAAATCCGATAGGTCGGAGCATATTTAAAAAAAAAAAAAACTTTCTATGATTTACTGAATTTATTCCAAATTTGAAGAAGTAAAACTCTTGTTAGGTTGCATTTATTTATTTTCAGATAACTGACACGTGTTTCGGTCCTAAAGGATCATTATCAAAGTTAAAAATTTATTCCAAGTTAGAGACCCACTCTGTATAGGGAAAATAAAAATGTACAAAAAATTGGAATTGTAATCTGTATTTGTCAATAAATATGTTTGTATATATATAAGGAATAAGAGAGCCGATTGAGTAAATTTAGTAATTGATTTTTATAATCCATTTGAAAATGATCGTGTGATCAAAACTAATTGTATGAACGTTTAAAAATAAATCGTTAAACTAAACGGTTTTCCAATAAGAGGTTTCATTTTGAATAGAACAGCTGTCATTTTTGCAGCTGTCATATTTTGACATTTGCCAAGTAAAAACTACGCCATTAGTAAAAATGCAACGATACACGCTTCAACAACACATTGAAATTATTAAAATTCGCTACAGAAATGGTGAAAATTTTGCTGTCACAGTTCGCTAAACTAAAGCACTTTTGGGTCGTCGTGAAGCACCTTCTCGGCCAGCAATAGTAAAACCGTTTAAAAAATTTGAGCTGTTGGGACAACTTAGTGAAGTGAAGAATCGAAATTGTGTGCGTCGCTTAAGAACAATTGAGAATATTGCTGCTGTAGCCAATAGTGTTAACGAAAATCCAGGTTTGTCGATCTTTGGAATTAGACATTCCAAAAACGACATTACACCATATTTTGCATAAAGACTTAGGTTTGAAGGCTTTTAAAGTTCAGTTTACACAAGAAATCAAGCCACCAGCAACGTCGTATCTTTGCTGATTGGGTCCTTGAAATGCATCAAAATGATCCGGATTTTCACCGAAAAATCATCTTCAGTGATGAGGCCCATTTTTACCTCGGAGGCTACGTGAATAAGCAGAATTGCCGCATTTGGGGCTCGGAAAATCCAAGAATTCTTATTGAAAAGCCTCTCCATCCTCAACGTGTCACTGTTTGGTGCGGTTTTTGGACTGGCGGTGTGATTGGACCTTACTTATTCGAAAATGAGGCTGGTGCCACTGTTACGGTGAATGGTTTGCGCTATCGAGCTATGATTAATGATTTTTTATGGCCGCAATTGGAAGATATTGATGTGGACGAAATTTATTTTCAACAAGACGGCGCTACGTGCCACACAAGCCACGAAACAATCGCAATTTTGCAAGAAAAGTTTCGTGGCCGTGTTATTTCGTAAAGAGGTGATCACAATTGGCCCCCGAGATCTTGTGACATAACACCTTTATTGAATTGACGAGGCGGATACATGATGAAACTCCATAACAAATTGAAATAAAACAACACAGTTGGGAGGGTTTCACATTGATGAAGCCACTGTGTGAGGAAACATATTGCAGTGTTTAACAATAAATATGAAAAACTCCCAACTGTGTTGTTTTATTTCAATTAACACCTTTAGACTTTTTTCTTTGGTACCACGTGAAAGATAAGGTCTATGCCAATGCTCCACAATCGATTCAAGACCTTAAAGATGGAGTTCGTGAAGTTATCGAGGACATACAGCCGCAAATGTGCGAATTGGTCATAGAAAATTTCATGAAAAGGATATGGTGCTGCAACCGTGGTCGTGGCGGCCATTTGGCTGATATCATTTTTCATCTTTAATGGCATATCTTTCTCTTTGCAATAAAATAAATATCCATTGATTTCTTTTAAAATATACTCGTATCAAAATGTAACCTCCTATAGTAAAACTGTTAATTTACCTTATTGGTCTGTATAAAAATAATTCAAAGAATCGCCACTTTCGCTTATTTTAGCAACAAAACATTTTTTTATGAGGATTATTTTTTTTACGATTTACCGTCCGAGCGGTATTGCTTCGACTCACGCTTTTTATAACGTCGATGTTCGAGTGTTTATCAGCTCTCGAAGACTGGAGGCGATTGTTTTTGTTCGACGGAAAAAACTATGAGTATTTAGGTTTTAAAAAAAATGTAAACACAGTGATCTCACATAATACTTATAAGATGAGCGTGTTAACTAAAATATATATTGGAGCACAAAAGTAATGCGCAACACCCCTTAGATATGGATTAATTCAGCAACAAATACGCAGATTAGAAAGAAAAGAAAAAGCGATAACGTTTTTATTGCTTTATCTCTATTTTTACACTTATCCGAAAAATAAAGCTAATAACTAGTCACCTGTTCTACTCTAATTCTTTCTGAGCTTTTCAGTATCTTGAAAAATCTTGCTAAAATGCCTAGAATTTTCAAAAAACTCGCATTGTTGGCTTAAAAGAGGCGGGCGTGAGTTTGAGGGAAATAGCTCGAAGACTCCAAACTACACCCTCAACTGTAATACGAGTATGGAGACGATGGTTTGAAGAAAATGACTATCAGCGGCATAGATGTTCTGGTAGACCTAGGATTATACAGGTTGGTACCTAAGACTGCTTGCGATACGTAATTGTCACGACACTTTGCGTTAAGTTCGAGATGCTCTTGTTGCAGCAGCAGGACCTATGGTTTCTAGGCAAACAGTAAATAGAAGTTAGACTTCACTGCATAAAACTCTTCGCTTGGAATGGTGCCAAATCAGATTCAACTGGAGTATAAAGTGCAACTTCATTTACTTTAGGGATGAGTCCAGATTTTGTTTAGGGGCCTTTAATGGACGTAGACATGTCCATCGATTCCGCGGTGAAAGGCAAAATGTAGAGTTTGCCTTAGCCACACTGCCAATACCCCTGGTATCATGGTATGGGGCGCTATATGTTTCGGAAGTAGGTCCCCCCTGGTGTTCATTAAGGGTAGTCTAACAGCCCAACGGTACATCGCTGAAGTTCTACAACCTATTGCAATACCATACATTGAGACTATCTCAAACGTCATTTTTCAGCAAGACAACGCCAGGCCGCATACTATGGACTTTATACAAAATTCTGGCGTAGAGCTTTTAGATTGGTGCAAGATCTCCTGATTTATCGCTAATAGAATATGTATGGAATAGTATTGGAACAACACTTCAGTGATTGCAACAGCCACCAAGGACTTTGGCCCAATTGCGCATCTGTGTTTAACAGGCCTGGGACCATGTGCCACAAAAAGACATCGACCACTTGATTCGTTCTATACCTTGCTGTAACAACCGCGGACGGCCAATACATTATTAAATTTTTGTCAGCACTTTTTGTTCAATCTGCACCAAATTGTAATCATTTGTTCTGACACGAAAACTGAACATAAATTTAATACAAAAACAATTTTCTTTCAGGGTGTTGCATTAGTTTTGAGCTCCAGTGTATTTCGTTTTGTTTTCTCATATTCCTAATTAAATAGAATATTAGAAATAATTCGTAGAGGTATGATTTTGTAACACATTAATTATTTTAGAAATTATTTTATTGATTAATGGTTGAGGCATTGTCTTCGTGATATATCTGGAAGATTTAATTAAAAAAACACGGTAGGTACTTTATTCACTGCACTCTTAATGAAACGAAATCATAACATTGGGTAATTTTAAATTACCTAATGTTAAATTTTAAACAAATCTTTGTTAATTCTTAGCTGATCATTATATATAGTATTATATCACTTATTATTAAGTGATTGTTAATAATTACTAACTGAATATTATATAAAATAAAATGATAATGTAACAACAATTATAAATTGTGATAAGAATAAAGCAGGGTTGACAATCCCGGAGGCGAGTGTCCAGTCTTAGTAATTTATTAATATAGCAGTATAAGTTGTTTAAAATAAATATAATTTAAAATGATTAACGAGCGGTATCAGCGTTAATTAATGTGGGTAGTTTAAGTGAGGCGCGTCGGTGAAGTTATTGTTGATTAGAGTAATTAAGTAATGAATTGATGAATGAATTGGATCATTTTATTAGTTTTAGCGGGGAATCGTCGCGGGCGAGTGGCGGAATAATTAGTTTTGTTAAATCGGCATGAAACGGGCGGCTTATTAGTTATTTTTATGGCTAGCGTGGCACCTCGCGCGAGTGGTTTATGGCGTGGCCGAAGGGCCCCGGTCCCGTCTTTAATTAATAACGCTAAATTAAAAGCGTAATGGTAATTGGCATGCACCACCTACGAGTGATTTGGATCAGCGATCGGCGTTACTGACGGATCCACAGTTTATATCTGCGATCGGCGTAAAATCTGATGTAATTAGCAATTAGAGCGGCCTTTGATAAATAGGCTTTGTATCATTATCAACAATATTTCAATCACAATAGGCTGGCTGGTATGCTCCGCGCGATAAATCATACGCAGTTATAATAATTACAATTGGTCGTAGTTAGAGCCAAAGATCTACTTATAGAGTTATGGAGCGTAGCCATAGATTTTGTAATAATAGACTGCTTATGGTGTATTAATGGGTCGAATTGCCGGTGCGGAGTCGAGGCCTGTGATGTTAATTAATGAGATGGTGGAGAGGAAGCATCGCGGATAGTTGCGGGGAAAACGCCGGTGGAAGAAGAGTGTGGAAAGCGTGCGTTGGGCGAGATGATGCTAGGTCGTTATGAAGGTCTGTAGGAACGCGGGAAATTTGATCAGATCGAAGCGGCCGAGAAGAGAGCGAGCGAAGAAGCGAACGAGCGGTCAGCGGCGACCAAAAAGAGATTCGGTTTGGCGGTAGGAACGCCTACATCACACCTGGTCGCGACTCATCCCGCGATCTCAACGGAGATTTCGACTCGTTCTCATCTTTTGGTAATGAAGCAGAACCGCCGCGCCGCGCCGAAGTGCCAGAAGGGAAATCTACCATCACCTATCAGCCATCAGACATCTACCATCTACAAAACACATGTCACCGAATTAATTCAAATTTCGAGCACCAATAAACCATAGGTTTATTAATAACTATTACGGCTGGGAAGCACTACTGTATTTAGAGAAGCCATAATAGGCAGCGTTTTTATAATATATGAGGTGAGGTTGCGTGGCGCGCCACCGACCACCGTTCGACCATTTTAATTGCTATACTAATTTATAAAGGCAATGCGAATTCCCATAAATCTTGAAACGTGTATTCGGGTAAAGTTATTGCTATCTCATTTCATGCATATTCCCTTTATTAGCGAATGCAAATTGCGTATTTATTATTAATAATTAGGCACGCGGAATCGGGGGAACAGATCGCGGCTAAACCTGAGGCGGTCGAGAGGGTAATCGGCGGACGATAAATAATTGAAACCGGGAGATAATGTATACACGATATTTTATATAAAATGCGGTGAAATTGATTACGGGCACGTCTGGTAATGAGGCCTTTTTGTGAGTTCATATATCATATTTTTTATTCCGTCCATGCAGAAACCATTATCTAAATTATGATAATCAAGAGGATAAATAAGGTAAGGAATAATTGTAACAAACTGGTGGCGAGCATCTACAATTACATTAAACATTTACGATAATTGGCCGGCCTGAAACAGGTGAAGCTTTCTTGCGAACTGAACTGTTTACTCTGCCGATCAAAATTGCATCTAAACATGAAAAGTTGAGTGGACGTGCGATTGCATTAATTGCTATTATGTCTCAAGTATTACAAACACATTATTCCCTTGGTGTTTTTTTGAATGGGTAAGCCCTTTTGTGAATGCGTGCCGACGCAATTTGATCGACGTCTGATAAGTCAGGATATTGTCAGGAGTCGGTAGGTGGTGCGGTGTGCCGTCGTGTGGATCTGACGTCCACGTTTCGCCTTGCATACCCAACGAACAGACCAACATCAGAAATGTACTTTTGCGGCGGGAATTTTAAATAAATAAAGAGGCTGTAATTACTATCAAATTATCAGCGGGTTTTGTTGGAAAATAATGATAAAAGGCCGATCGGCCGTTCGTTCCGAAGAGAAAAAGATAATTTATCGTTTTAGGCGGACAACGTTTTGATGCTTTAACGTGTAATTTATAAATGATTTTGTTTTATAATGCCTTTGTGTATCTTAAAGTCATCACAACGCAACGGCGAGTCGGTCGCTGGACAGAGAGGAGTAGGCAGGCAATTTACCATATGATATGTTTGCTTAGGGGCAAGGCCTTTGAAGTGTTAGCCGCAACTAGCAACAACAACGAGAGCCGCCGCTCGGAGAGCCTCCAGTTCGATGAAGAAGAAGGAGAAGATGAGATGGGCATCTCGCGCACGTCTTAGCCTCGGCAGCGGCCTCGCCGGCCTAACACTAAAACATGTTGGCCCTATAATTAAGGGAAACTCATTTGTGTTCGCCTGACACCTTAAAGATAGGCATTTAGTCAGCCGTCAGCGGCGTCTTTGTAGCCGGTTACCCCGAATAGCCCCCCATCGGATCGGGCCGCCCCGTCCCGCGCCCCTCGCACACCCGAAGCCCGCGACTCGCGAAGAACACTCCAACTCCAACACCAGCTCGCCTACCTGCTCTAAAACAATCCGGCGGTTAACAAACTGCTTCAAAATAACACCGAAGGCGGAGCTGCTCTTTGCAGAGGCGATAGCGAACACGTCGCTCCGCCCTGACATCGGCAGGACTCTCGCGACACCGACACCGACGCCCGGCGTCGCCGCCGCACCCACGCCGCAGCTACCGCCCCCGATCGTTCCTGTAAACACGGGAACAGGAGCGTTCACAATAAAATAATTAATATTATCCCTGTTAATATTAATCTTAATAACGTCAGCCGGTTTAGGATATTTATTTCGTTTTAAATAGATTAACCGCTTCGCATTCACAATGCCGCATAATTCATGTCACAATATTGACACGGATCATTTAAAATTACACGTCGCTCGTATTAATCAATATAATTTCGAATTTACTTTCAAAGCCTGATTGCAATTTATGATTTATTGCGAACTGCGACTTCATTAATTTATGCGTGCAACTAACCAACCAACCGTCCTGCTACTATAGATCAGAACACCAACTGCACAGTATTTGTGCGTAATAGTGCGGGCTTCTATTAATAATTACGATCAAACAATTACCAAATCATGCATATAATTATAAGCCGTGGTGAGTCGGAGCGTTTCGCTATAAATTACTGGGTAAATTTGAGCGGAATCAATAAATCTGTAATGTATGCCGCTGCGGCCGAACCAATATTCCTTTCGAATCAGTATCTATATTTAATCACGTTATCGATTTTGAAAATCTCAAATCTCCGATCGTATAACTACGCCATTGGAAATGAACCGACCATTCGACTTCGACGTGAGTATCTCCTCTACCTACGTGTTTCTTCTGTCGGTTCTGTCGGCATTGTTGCATTACAAAACACTCCTCTTCTTATAGAATATTACACCGAGTCGCGAATCATTTTACTTTAAAATGTAATTTAAAAGCAATGACAATCATTTCATTGTTTTATGTGTACCTCTCTATCTTCACCGGAGCATAGTACCGACTCCACGGCGACCAATCGCCATCCATCCGTGTGTGCACAACTGCGCCGTGCACGCGGATGATTAGTTTAATTTTACGCTTTTTATGTTCCTTTCAAACCGAAATTGAAACTGTGTGCTTTGTCAACTCTTTGTAAGCGCCGAACACCCGCAACGCCAATTAAATGCCGCCCGCAAAAAAATTATAATAATTATTTAAATATTATAAAAACATTAAAACGTTCCGTTGCCACGTACCATGTTTATGGTAA
This sequence comes from Ontholestes murinus, assembly GCA_963969525.1. Lineage (NCBI taxonomy): Eukaryota > Metazoa > Arthropoda > Insecta > Coleoptera > Staphylinidae > Ontholestes > Ontholestes murinus. The sequence goes on along the minus strand of OZ018399.1, from coordinate 1,830,877 downwards.
TTATTTACAATAATAACGGCCACCTCGTATACATTTCGTTGTCCTTAATTGTATAAATATTGACTTTTTTCACACTCACACACACACACACACGACGCCGCCGCTCCGCCACCGCCACCAACACCCACTTTCCTAATCGGAATATCACTTTTACATTAACGTGTTACAAGCGCACGCTGGAAAAAAAATTATTACGGACACGTGTAAACACTAATAAACGACACAACAATAGATAGTATTAATACAATTAGCATTATTACAACACGTTTTACTCAGCGTATACATAACAATAAACACGCATGTTTCCATTTGGAAAACACGCTTTTTTTTTATTAGGTAGATTTACACCCCAATCCAAGTGAATTAAAATTCTTAAAACTAATATTATTCAAATTCCTAGAAATATCTTAACCAGGAGCACATACATATTAGAGGCCATAATATAGATACTTGGGGAATCCCTAAACTTAGAGGTTTATAAAAAAAGAATTGGATGATAAATATTTTTATACATTATTATTCTTATATAAATGTGTCTAATTGTACACTGAATAAAGCGTTCATTATGAATTACCACGTAATCATTATGATTAGTGTCTAATCGTCATTTTTAAAAGCTCTATTTCCATTAAATTCTAGTGATTCTATTTCTCAAGAGTAGTCATAATTAATTTAGTAGATATGATCCTTATTGTTATCATACGTTATAAGATAATGAGCGATCAGCATGTCTTCTCGAGTGGGTCGGAAAACAATGCGATAATAATTAAAGCTGTCGTGAAATCCGCATCGCGGCAATTAATCGGGCCGCGTAAAATATTATAATTCCGCGATTTCGACGGGCTCGTTGATTTTGTCTCATTAATATTTAAGCAAGCCGCACAGACGCGGTGCCGGCCGGCGCGGCTCGCTGTTACAATTAATCTCTAAAAGTAATTAGGCCCGAGAATCAAATGAATATTTAACACGTGCACGGACGAATTAAATTAAAAATATGAGTTACGAACACCTTCCAGTCAGAAGGTGTATTACTTGTTTTGACGTTTTGGCGGTTATTAGTAATTTAAAACACACGCATACATATGTTAATCTTAATTGTTTCTCAAAGTTTATTGTGCTGCTTTATGCTGTTATGGGTGGTTTCAATTAAACAGGCCTTAATATTTCTAGTCACTCTTTTTTTTATTAATTCCTTCAGGAAGTTGTTAATACTGTACCTACTGGTTGATCTTTGGAAGAAAGACAAATTATACAAAATTTAGCATATTGTAGTTTATTTCCATCGAATGGTTTGGTGTTCTATCTCTATTGTAATAACTTTCCTCTTTTTTAGGAGTTTAGAATTTTGGGGAGTTTTAAACATTCAGATGGTGGAGGTTTATTTTCGACCTATGTTTGATCACTGTTTTGAAAACTTTTCCCATATTCAGTATTTAAAATTTCTTAGATGTAATAGAATTTATTCCTGTTTTAAAAATTTTGAATTTCTGGAACTTATATTTTTGGAAAGCTTATTAGTTTTAACGATATTTCAAATTATAGAGTGTAATAATATATACAAAAATGCATTATTGCTTTGGAAATGTTTAAAGTTTCAGCCATATCTTTTTGGAATTTAATTTTTCAATTTAAAATTTCAAATAGACTTTAAAAAAATCTTTTGGGAAGCTTACAGGTTTTAACCATATTCCGAATTATAGAGTGTAATATACAAAAAAATGCATTATTGCTTTACAAATGTTTGAAGCTTTAACCATGTTTTTGGAACTAATTTTGACAGTTTGAAATTAATTCTTTTCTAAGATAAAATTTTATATATACCTATATAAAAAAATCATTAGATTATTATTTAAACTATTATATTAAAGTCAGAAGCTAAGTATCTATACTTTATTTGCTGACATTTTGTGGCCTGAAAGAATTTGCTTTCTCCTCCTTTAACCCAAGCTACAACAAATTAGAAAAAATTGTGAAGGAAAGCATTTGTTATGTTCCATGATATTATTTATATTTTTAGTCGCCTGATACGTGTTTCGATCATTACAAATCATTTTCAAAGTATAAACTGCAGTGTTTTTCTTCACCAAATTTACATATCTCGTTCCATCAAGAGTGGAGCTCAACAAGAATCAATTATACCAAATTAGATATTTCTATAATAAATATTCAACAAAGTTTGACAATTTTGAAAATACTAACAAAATAAATTAATGTTCACAAAACTGATTGTAATATTTTTTTAGATATTTTATTTTCAAATGTTATAAAGAATATTTTCACATATTAGGAGAAATAAAAAAAAAGAAATGGAACATAACAAGAGTTTTACTTCTCCCAATTTGAAAATTTGGTTCCATCAAGAGAGTAGCAGAAAAAGTATCGATGGTATTTTAGTAGTACCAGAATTTGAATATGGACTACATGTTTCTTTATGGATTTATATTTTGTGTAAATAAGCATGTTATTCTAAAGTTACTCTATTCGTCATGAGGATATAATTAATAGGGATTATATTCTAATGACGAATGATTCAAGTCACCCACTCAATTAGGATTTATTTTAATAGTAGTAGTAGTGTTTTGGTTGTCGACCACGTGGTCATTTGCGTTTTTGTATGTGTGTAAATGAGCTTGTTACTCTAATGGATCACTCCCGAATTTATTTTACCTTTCAGAATTTGTATTTTGTGTTTCAGTTTCAATACACGCACATCATTACCGATTTCGATTGCAGCACGTGATTTTTATCCGTTGCGCAGTGGATATATTGCTTTTCCGAATGATTGCACCACCGCGATTTTTGCAAGCAGATGAAATGCGCGGTGAAATTCAATCTGGGCGCGTTAATTTATTTAATCCAGTGCGGAGGAATGCGTTAGATAATGATCTGATCTCTCATGATTCGACACGTGGACGTAAGCGTCATCAATCATCCGGACTGATTTCTGATTGCATTTTTAGCGGAGTGGATTTGATGATGACCGTAAAATTGCCCCTCAGATATAATCGGATTACCCACTAATTTCTGCGCCGGGGATTGAAATGCGAACGGAGGTACCGGTCCCCGCTTCCCCCCGCCCCCTACGTCCTCCACTCGTCATTTCGAGAGCGGTTCTTGGTCAACATACCCAAATTGAATTATTAACGAAGTACATAGTGGATGTTATTAAATCAACATTATTACAGTGTGTTGTTACGGGGATTTTAGACACTTACCTTTACACCTTTGTTAGGTTTCCTGAAACAAGAAGAAAATCGTTTAAATAATTAAATGAACATTTTCGATTAATATTTTTTTAATTATTTTTGAACTGAAATAATCAATCCATTCACTATAATACACATATAAATGAAAAAAAATCTAAAGTCATCCATAACATGACAATATGACAATAAATATTGGAAAGTCGCACATTTCTTGCATTGAGAAATCTAATCTTTACAACTGTCAGCGTTATAAACAGCACAAAATGTTAACATTACTGCTACAGATCTTATACTCGAATCCACAACTTCATGAAGAAAACTAATCTTCAAGGAACCCAATTTCACATTTTTTTCTAATTTTACTTCTTTTGCAGATTTAACACTATTATTTTGATCAAAGTAGATCAAGCTAGTAGAAGAAAAAGAAAAAAACAGAGAAAAGAACAGAGGAAAGAAGAAAAGAAATGAGAGAATGCTAACAGCAAGAGAGATAAACAAATAAAGAAACATGAATAGTAGATAGGGAAGAGAAAATAGAGAAGAATATATTATAATGGCAGAACTATTGAAAAGAAAGAAAAAAGAGATAAAAGAATGAAAAAAAAGAAGAAAGACAAAACGAGAAAAAACTGAAAAATTTACGAGGAAATACTAACTAAAGATGTTGAAAAGTTTCCAAAAAACAAAACATTTCTAAAAATTAACAGTACATGTTCCTTTTAATATTCATTTTTAAGCTTTATTTTATTATAATTAGGATATTTTTAATAGAACGTAGAATGAAAACTACAATAAATGGTAAAGAAAAATTTCCAACATTTAAACCAAGTAGAAATTATAATTTCAAAAACTCTTTTGTATTAACAATTAATTACACCTGTATGTGTCGGCGTTTATACATGTGTGTGCATTTTTACATATCTTTTTTTTGGAGCAGATGAAGAACATCACAAAAAAACCCTCTTTTGTTTATGAAAGAATGGAAGAATAATTGGAATGTAATTTTAATGTAAGTAATAATAATGAAGAAGGCCCTGGCGATAGGAATCTTTAATCATATGGTACAATTAAATTCTGATAAATATAAAAGCTTGAACAATGGACGCATGGAGCAACTAAATTATTTATGAAGCGGCCAGAGAGTGTAAATTAAAGTGGCATCCAATTTATTCACGCTGTTATTTTAGCTAATATTTGTAATAAAGCGGAATGGTTGGAATTAATTAGATCATTTAAATATCTACATTATAATAATAAGAAGGCAGCTGTCGGGCGTTGGGATTGCTTTTGTTGAGGCTACCGCTGGTGCGTCTCACTGAATTTTTGTGTGAGAGGCAACGTAATTACATTTGTTTCTATAATCCAATTACAATAATAGTTCATATATCAATAATTATAAATAGTACTTTCAGTATTTGGTGTCCATCCCGCTCTGGTGCGAAGGGATGGTTGCGTGTTGGAGCGAGAGGTGCTCCGGTATGAGAAAATTATAAGGCAGAGCTGTTTAGGTCGGTTTGGATATTTTACGATAAGTCAGAGTCGAGCAGTTCGTCCAGGCGGAATCCGAAAATATTCCGCGGCCCTTTGGGCCCAGCCGCCACCGCCAGCTCCAACGATCCGGGGGCCCGGCCTGCCGTTCCAAAGCACGTATTTTGTGAGAAGATTCTGGCCAGAGCGGATCAGAGGTGCAATGTAATAGGCCATAAAATATTGTTTGAAAGTCGAATTGACCGATTCCGAGCGAGGTGTAACGTTGAGATATAATTAGATGTTCCAGCTATGTTTGATATATATCCCGGGGCTTTAAATTGGTAGCTAGGGCCAGCAAGTTTGTCGGCTCGGTAAATAATCACAGAACTGACTATGCGGCTGAAGCTGATCTCAACAGATCAAACGCGCGAATAGGCTCAGTAAACAGCAATTAAGCGGCAACTTAAACCACCGTAATCACGGGCCTTAACTTGCTACTTTGCCTCCATAATGGTAGACCATATGTGTTTGTACTGCCCGTCGCACAACCACAAAAACCCATGCTCTTTATTTTACCACTTCGCCATTCACACCTTTTCTTTACTTATATAACAAATCATAACATTTCAACGCCATTATCATATTACTTAATTAACAAACAAACACTTCAGCTTGTAAGAAAACAATGAAATACATATATTTACATATGAGCTTCTGGAATTGACACACGATAATAAATTTACTCCTATATTTTTGATTGTGATTCATAACTTTATAAATACCTTCCATTCCATAATCTAAGAATTTTTCCCAACTTAATACGAAGCTTTGCATTTGCACTAATAATTTTGAAACCCAATTAATACATATTTACTTATATTTCCTTCACATTGATCAACCATTATCATCTTGGTTGATAGGTGCCATGAATTGAAACCTAGATTTTAACCAATGGCAATTATTTTACCAATAGTCTATAAATAAATATTTAGTTTTATAATACATACATTACTGCATTAACATCACGTCATAATTTATTATATTATTTTATTTTAAGTGAATAATATTCTGAAATTTATTAGTATTTTTTTTTTCATTGTGGCAATCACTTCGAATTCTTCTCCATTCATCCGGATACAATGGTTACTATTCAACGTTCAGATACTATCCTAGGGGTTCTTCTTTACGTCACCGTTGCCATAAATAAAGCCCTGTTTTCATTCGAACTAAATATGCGTGATATATTCAGATTTACAATACAGCACATGGATGATATGAACCCCAATGTCATTATTTACCAATTTTAGCATGTGCTTGGGGAGGCACTGAAACATTAATGTTTTAATATTAGTTACAGGGTTAACAAAAAAGTCAAGGCAATTATTCAAGAATATTTAAATTTCTCTCTACATATTTTTCTATACAGATAACCAAGTTTTACAGACATTCATTTTTTTTTGCAAACTAATAAGGTTGAATAATTAATTATATATAAATAAAAGCAAGGAAATTAATTTGAAATTTTTTAGTTCAAAAAATTGACCTTTGTCAACATAATAAAGAACATTGATATCGTGTTCTCGACCTAATAAAATATTTCATCCATTTTGATTGGTCGAAAATACGCTTCCTAAGTTTAATATTTGCTATATGATTAATTAATTTTTCACCTCAACCGCGATGAAACATTTTGTATTAATATCATATTAATATTTGTCAAAATGTAACTACTCTGTCTCAATAGATAGTTCGTTGTGGTAGGTCAGGAGTACGGTAGTTTAATAAATAATCGGTTGAGGTAGGTCAAGAGTACGCTAGCTTAATGATTGGCCGGTTGAGGTAGGTCAAGAGTACGCTGGCTTAATAAATGGTCGGTTGAGGTAGGTCAAGAGTACGCTGGCTTAATAAATTATCGGTTGAGGTAGGTCAAGGGTACGCTAGCTTAATACATATTAGGTTGTGGTAGGTCAAGAGTACGCTAGCTTAAGAAATGGTAGGTTCTGATAGGTCAATATTACGCTAGCTTAATAAATAATTGAGTGCAATTGGACAAGAGTGCGACTCTTTTCTCTCTTTAATATTATGTTGTTGTAAATTAAGAATCTGACAGCTTTATAAATAGTTCATTGTTTATTACATTTGTTAAATAAATGCTTCACTGTAATAGGTCTGAAGTACTCTATCACCAGGAACAGTTTATAATTGCATGTTAAAAGTATAATATCTCAATAAAAGATTTACTCTTACAAGTCAAGAATACCTTACCCTAATAAACGTGTTTATTATGATTATTTAAAAAATAAACTATTGTTATAGCTCAAGAGTACGTTATTGTAATAAATGTTTTAATGCAGTAGGTCAAAACTACGCTGTATCCACAAAGTACAAAACAAAATAAAATTGTTGAAACATTTTTTGCTAATAAATTGTGAATGTTAAAAGTGGTGGAATACCTTTTATTAAATTACTGTCTATTTTTCTTGTAAGAATAAAGTAACAATAATACAATATTATCTAATTGAGGTTATTATCAACGATATCGATTGATTTGATGAAAGGTACTGACGCTAGGGCATATCGCACCGAGAGTTCAATTGTTATGCAAATCAAAAGTTAAAAAACTCCATTAATCCGCAATAGTAGGAATATTTATTGCGTACGTAAACCCTGTAATTAGTCAAAATTTTTGGAATGGTGAGGTCAGATGTTATCGAATTTGAAGTGTATTAAGCGTTTAAATATTTATAAGATTTTTACGTTTTTGAATAAATCAACGCGTTTAATAGTTTTAATTAGAGGTTTGAGGAGGTGTGTGTGTGCGTAATGTAGATTAATTGTGTGATTGTTTCGGGTGTGGTGTTAATATAGGTGTATAACGAAAGAGATGATTGTTATTGTTTCTAGTAACGACCTGTTGTGTTTTTTTTTTGTTCCTGGCAGGTAAGTACAAAATAATTATGAAAATAAGGCGAAGCGAATGAACAAATGATGGCAAATAGATGGGCGAGAGAAAGGAAACGATTTTGTCAAATTCTCACATATTTTTTGGGTTCTGTTCGGAAAGCTAGAGGTGAGGATAATAATAGAGAGTGGTTAACGTCTACAGGTGTCGGCAAGTCGGCATTATGACAGAATGATTACAAGTTGAACAGACAAATTACACTATCTATGAGGCTATCGGACCGCTAAGACGGACTAAACTCACTTGTGTTCTGCTTGCCTGTCCGATATCATCAGATAAACCCTCTTAATTGTTTGTAACATTCATCTGTTATCAGTGTCGTCGATTTTGATCGGGAGGCGATTTAAAATGTGGCCGGGTGTAGTTGTGGTTTGGGGACGAGCGGGTCGAACGTGTCGAAGGGGTGGCTGCGGTTGGGCCCGATTCCGATATGTGTTTGATTTCGGTGTGAGCATGGAGCAATTCATCCCGTATCAACATCACGCCTCGCACAATAGCGAACGCCGAACGGTAGCGAATTGCGTCAACAAATGACCCAGCGCGGCAAACAGTCATGTTGGGCGCCAGAGCGTGACGGGCTTTCTTTAAAATATAATAGTTTCCATCCCCATCCCCATCTCCCTCGGCCTCAACCCCGAGCGCCGGAGCCCCAGCAGCACACACAGCTCGTATCATTCACTCGAAGCCCATATTGCACTTCATCTTGCATGGGCCGTTGCGCAAATAGAGCGCTCAGGATTTATAGGTTAAGCGAAGTCATAAATATCGGCAGGAGCACTTGCTCCACCACTAAACCAATATTTGTGGGTGACACTTCATTTCGATTTAATTAAATTCCCTTGCCACGCCGTCACACCGATTTCATTACAGCCATAAAAGTGGGCATTTACATTCATTATCATTTATAATCCGCAATCCAGAATTCAAATCGAATTAAGTATTCAAAGGCCCGAACTGCTCGATAATGGCAAATAAAAGCCTGAAATGTTCAGGCAGTTCCATTGTTAAATTTATCTGTTCCTGACTGGAATAGGCTGACGCTAAGGGCGATATAGAAGAGAATGGGCTATCAAACATAGGGCAGAGCTAACTTACCGTAACCGTAGGTACACATAGCAGCTAATGCATTCTTTATGTTTCACTAATAGAAACAGTGACGCGGACGGCAATCTAAAAGCCAGCCATAAGAATGTGACCACGGCCGGATCCAACCCCCTGCGCCCACTCACATTCCTCCCTTCCGCTCCGTTTCAAATTCAAATTTTTATGTATTCGCAATTTTAATTGTGTTTCTAAAAGCCCGCGATTTATTTTATAAATGCTAATACAATATTTCCATTGTGGCAAAACACAACTCGCAATTTCTATTGTAACAGCCCCTTTTGTACCAGCCACAATTTTCATTTATTTCCATACGCGCCGCACAATGAACCTAATAAACTTTACTTAGACTCAACAATTTCCTTATTTCCCAACATTACACACACAACACATAACGCCAGACAATATTAACCATTCCGGGCCAGCCTTGGAAAACGCCGCACATCGATTTTATTTTATTTACATAGATTTATATCAATAAATAACGCAATTAGTATGCATATTACTTACATGCAGAGTGTGTAATTAGTGTAAACAACTTTCAAACGCGCTCATTTTAATATTTATTGTTATTACAGCCTCCTTATGATACAACATTGATTACCTTTCGAAAACAAATCGATTACGCCGATTTCGTTTTCTAAACGGATTATCATCAAACAAACGGTTGCATAATATAATCGTTTGCCATTCAAGGATGCACTCCTGCCAAGGCAAATACTTCAAATGCTAAAATTAGCTCACAAATTGTACCGCCTTTAATTCGCATAAATTTCTGATAATCGCAACAAATTAATTCAAATCCTCTTGTTAATTCCGATGTGTACAGAGGAAGCTGGACTTGGCATTTATTACGGGTGTAATTAATTTTAATTGTCTTCTGGTTTTTATATTTATGGTTCTGCTTGTTTTTTTTTTGTTATTATTATCGTAACAGGTTTTGCACATCATAGACGTAATTAAATACATAAATTTTTAATGTTTTTTAAAGCTTCTTGATATTTTTACAAATATTATTAAGAACTTTCCATTTTGACTGGTCGAAAGCACACTGTCTCAATTTAATATTCGTTATATGAGGAATTATTTTTTCACTTAAACCGTGGTGAAACATTTTGTTTTAATATCATAGAAATATTTAATGGGATGAAGCTACTCTGCCTCAATACTTAGTTCGTTGGGGTAGGTCAAGATTACGCTGGCATAATACATGGCCGGTTGTGGTAGGTCAAGAGTACGCTAGCTCAATTAATGATCGGTTGTGGTAGGTCAAGAGTACGGGAGTTTATTACAGGTCGGTTGTGGTAGGTCAAGAGTACGCTAGCTTAATAAATGATCAATTGTGATAGGTCAAGAGTACGCTAGCTTATAAATAGTTCGGTGTAAATGGTCAAAAGTACGACAGTTTAATAGATGTTTTGTTGATGCAGATCAACTTATAAAATTCTTATAAATATTATTTAATTAAGAACGTTAAAGAAGCTACACTCCATTGATATCACTCGCATGATTTTTTGTTACTTTTGCAAGGCCATTATCAAACGTAAAATTGTACAAAGTACAGTCTCCTTAAAGTTCACCTTCAAAATGTATCACAAAGTAACGGCTTCGCATATTTTCAGTGGCGGTTTAATCCTCTGAGCTTTTTTAAATTTATGTTGATATTTAAGTAGTTCTTAGGCTTTGTCATACATTTTTATTTTTTCTTTCTTACTGTTAATATATTTGATGTCTGCTTCTTTGCTACTACTAGTATTATTTTTATTCTTTAGTACATCTTCATTACATACAAGCAAATTCGAATGTTGTATTTTTTCTTTGTAACTAATCACGTCCGTTTTATCTACTTAACTTTAAACCGATCTATATAATCAGCGCATTCAGTCCTATCAATAAATCCATCGGCGCGGCGCTTTCATCAATTGCTCCAATCCGATCGGTCAATCAACACCGCCAAGATTCGGATCTCGTTAATTACACCGGCGGATCATGATCATGTGCGAATCCGCGATTCTAACGAGCGTACAAATTGACGTGTTGTTGCCGTATTTGTGAATGCTCGGCGCGCATTAATTTAATTATCCGCCATTCTTGACTGCGCGGGATAAGGACTATGTGGCAAGTAATTCCGTAATTGGGGGAATCATCATCGGCCACCACAATAGATACGCTTACGATATTTAAAATCGTTGCCTGGAAATTACACGTATCAAGGTGTGCATTTGCATAATCTGCAGCATAGTTGAAAACGCGAGCAAATTGTTGTAATTTATTACCTTGACGCAGTCACTCACTTTTTTTTCCATTCGTCTCTTCTGGGCCGTCGTTTTGACCGAGATTGTGGTATTTGACAAAACTGACAAAGTAAAGTTTTTTTAACAAAAAAGTAAGATGTAGATTTTTTGATCCATGGTTTTTTGAAATTTAATAGTTTCAAAGATTCAAATCGATGAAAACAAATTAACGGCTAGGCCGAAATTTTCAGTAGGTAATGAAGTAATTATAATACAAAAAAAAATGTTTGTACTTAATTTGTTGAAAGCAACATTTACGAGGTGCATGTGCGATTTCGGCAATTTTGTTTGGCCCGAGGCAGGGGCTACGTGACAGATATTAATTAGTTCGACAGCTTGAGGTCAGTTCGCGTGTGCGAGTAGTTAAACCGCCGCTAAAACAAACACCCCTTTGACTCCATTAATTAAACGGAATTAATAATCGCCGATAATATCGTCGTTGCAGCGACGTGAAAATTGGGTCGTGTAATTGCTTAACTTATTTAATTTGCTGCTCATTGTTCCTCGTGTTAATAATACGGCCTCAAGTTATTTTTGTATCTTAAATTATGGAAATAACAATTGGTGTTGTTAATTTTGACCACTAAGATTATCAAAACTGTATGAAGATCTTGAATGATTAAGTCGTTATTTTTTCAACATGTTTTCATTGGGACTAAATTTGTTGATTACACTTACTAAAGCTTTTAATTTGTTTTTCCTTCAAGTAATTTCAAAGATAAAGCTTGGTAAGTGTAATTAATAAATTTTAGTTTAATACTTCGTTGCCATAGTCATTGAAACCATGAGATTTGAGCAAAAACTTTAACAAAACCAAACGAAAAAGAAGTTGCGTAATTTTGGCCGATTATACATGGCAAATCTTTATTACGATTAACCAATAAACTGATGCCTGTACGCTGTAATTGTGTGAGTGAATTCAATAACAATGTGTAGTCGACTCCAACGAAGAAAAAAGAACGGAGGAGGGTCTTACAATTTTGAAGGCATTTAACGCTTTAATCCGGTGTGTAAAGAGCCGAGTCATAAAGAAACTAATACACTTATTGAATTTAACAATGCCGACTGTATTAAATCAATTCGTTAATACATCACGGTATAAATAATCGGAATGACATTTAGTTGAAAGCTTCCATGCGTGTGTGTGTGTGTGTGTGCGTGTTTCACAAGAGTTAATACCAATATATCTGGGACATGATTGGAGTTGAGGAAAAAAAAGTTGATGCGGACGAGCACCGGCGAGATTAAACGGCTCCACCTGGATTCCACGGGGGGACACATCTCTTAATAATTTCCTGTTTAACATTTTATTAATTTACGTGATTCCCCCAATAAATTAAACATAAACCCTATATTTAAAGTAATAAAGATTACATTTTATAAATTACATAATGCGGCGCGTCGTTTTAATTAAAAAAGGAGCCGATGAAATTGCTACAGGAGCAGAAGTAAGATCAGCCCCCCATTATGTTCTCATATCCTATCCTTTGATTATATTCATAATTAGCGCCCGGCTTCAAACTAGAAAATAATGGTCCGTTTCGTCAAATATTCACGCGGAAAACTAATTACCTCGTTTTCTAGTTTAATGAACTCACTTAATTTCGATTTTTTTTAAACGAACGGACCATTACCAGCTGAACACTAAACGCCGAATAAAATTAAATGCCAATATTTAACACTCGGTAACGACGCTTCATATTCACTATGTCAGTTGTTTTAACTAGTAGCTGTTAGTTCGTACATAAATGTAAGACAACGGATATTTATATATTGTAAATTACTTATTTATTTGTCATTGTTGTACTGTGTTTTCATAGAGCCAATGAATAGTCATATGGACTATTCGTAGTTTCTAAGCATTAATATATGATAATGAAACGCTTAAATGGTGTACTTAATAATAATCATATTTAGTGCCCTGCCACCTGTGCCGTAATAAGGGGGCCGTTGTTCATATGGGATGATCAGAGTGGACAACCAATTACCCATACCACATGACCAGAATTATTGATTGATTGCCGGTCCTACGGAAGTAATGTCCAATCGCAATCAATGCTATGTTATATTTATTGGACCTAGATAAAATATCCAAACAGTAGATGTCTGGACCTTTCCTATCTCATATAGGCATTTGGAAAACAATTGCTGGGTTACTCCTAACTGTTTTGTAAGCTCTTTCCGAGTTTGTGCCAAATTTTCAAACTCATCGTTGTAGCACTTTCTAAGGCCTCTAAGGCGTTGAGACAGATATCACAGGTTTAAAACCACTGAAACCAAAATGTGTACACATACAACACCTTCTAGAAAATAAGAAATCGATTCTCACACTTTTGCAGCATTTTTTCCTTTTTGGAATTGAAAGATTGTAGCAAAGGATATGTATCCTTTAAAAGGTTATGTTAGTTTTTCGGCATTCCAACTGTCATTGTAATCACACTATGCAAAAGAACGGGAAAAACAATTGATTTGCAAATTAATTTCTTGGCTCTTAAAATAATTTGGATTATTCATTTGCACACCTAATACATTAAAATGGGCACATTGAGATAAAGGATTTGTAAGATAAATTGGGAAAGAAATGATAAAGAAATTCAAAGGTGGAGGTTAGAAAAGGTACAGAGAACAAGTGACATTCAAAGAAAGAGAAAGACGGATTAATATAAAGAAAAATTTAGTTCTATTTTTAATTTTCTTTGAAGCACTGCAATATTTGAAATCAATTTTGGTTGAGATAACGAAAAAATAAACATCAAAAGATTTTAAAAGACTATTTTTTTTTAATTTTTGAGGGAAACGTTTCTATTTAACAGGCCATCAATAATACTCTACGTGGCCAACATGGACGTACTTTATAAATCAAATAGAAACCAATTAACGCCGAGAAATTGCCGTTTCACAATTTTATAGAATGTATCAAACGGTTAAACACCAGATGCGCGTGCAAAATCGGCCTCCCATCCCAAGTTAGGGTTGCCACCGCGTTTGACACCACGAGCGCATTTCTTAGAAGATGTTAAACGTAATTACGTTATGCTGCGAGCAATTACTTCGTGGCCTATTGAAACGTAATTACTTCTATTGACTCAGAGGTAACATTGAGTTATCGCCTTTTGATAGATATGGGAGTTAATTTTAGCATTAAAGATTTTATAACGTATCGATATATTTCTTATTGAAACAATTATCTTGATTCTCTAACAATATTTTCACACAGATTTATACTATAGGTAAAAATATTTCTTTAAAATTTATTAATAAATTGACATAATATTATCTTTATGGTAATATCGTGACATAATATTTCTTTATGTCAAGATCTCTGGTTGGCCACCAGATGTTGACCGTCCGACCTTCTTTCCTCGAGACGCATATTAATTTATTTGTAGTATTTGGGTAGAAAAGAAATAATTTTGCGTATATATTTTATGAAAAGAAAGGCAAAGAAAAGACCTTTCGGGTGCTCAGGGGAGCAGGGTCTGTGGGTTCGAATTCTAACTGGAAGATCAATTTTTCTGAGGAAGAATTATTCGTGTGAATCACTAGATTCTAGTGTGGGTCTACCAATATAAATATATAGATGCAAAATTTATAATCATTGATGTGACTAAGTCAAAAACCCGGTTTCATTAATCCCGAAAAATTCTGTTTAACATCGTTCTTAAAAAAGACCTTGCAAGCTTTATTTTTTCAACTCTAACCCTTCCTTCAAAATGGCTGCAATAATGGGATAGAAGATGCAAGCACTGGAACAATGTACCAGGCCTACGTCAATCAAAACAACTCATCAAACTCAATCACAGCCACAAGGAGCTTAAACTCACAAGGAAGGAGTTAAGAACTTTTACCGGACTCATGACAGGACATTGTGCCCTCCAATACCATTTGTGGAAAAGAGGAAAGTGGAAACTGCAGACTTTGTGATTCGGCAGATGAAACGACCTAGCACATACTATGCACTTGTGTCGAGATTGTTCACAAGCGTTTTTCACACTTCGAAGAAAGTTACCAGGTTCATAGAGGTCGCGAGACTGCTTGGAAAGTGATTGGTTAAGGGTAGAACAATAGATCTGTTAGGACGCAGTTCACGAGAGGCTAATACACCTCACTAGTACCCTATTTAACTTATAACCTATAACCCTTCCTTCATGATTTAAGTCTATTCTACCGATGCATCGTTCTAGAACATTGCTCTTCTTACTTAGGAAGTTGCTTCGTGGTTCAAGTAAAAACCTCTTCATTGAGATAACCAATCTCGGTAGCGCACCGAGATTACAATCTTGAAATATAGATTAACGTTGCTCTTCTTACTTAAAAATTTGTAAGCATATACTTTCCCAAATAATTTTTTATCCGATCCCTTCATAGTTTCACTATAAATAGCACTTCCTAGAAGGTAATTATTTTATTATTTCAGCATTTAAGACTCTTGAATAGGCTCAGGGTTTACTGAGTACATTTTTTAAGTAAGAATTTGAGGAGCTACTTCAAAAAGTGTATGTTTTAAAAATTATGATCATATTTTCGACTAAAATCTGGTCATTATCAAACTTTAAGTTTTAATCCTTAAATATTATCAGTGTATACTTGATTTGATTTAATGGTGAGCAGTTTACGGTTATAATTTTCAAAATAAAGTTGGTTATTCAAGTTCGTACTTTTTTAGAAGATCCCATATTAATAGGTTATGCCTTCCTATCACATCAAAATAAATCAATCTAATGATGAAAGTACAATATTTAAGTATTGAGAAGACGAAATTAATTTCTCAACAATTCTATCATTACTTCAATTTGTAGAATTTATTTGTTGAATTGGCCAATCAGAACTCAAAAATATGTCCACGCCACGGAGGCGTAATCTGTGTAATTGTTAAAGTGCACCTCGCCGATCCAATTACACACAATTGCCGTAAACAAGTGACAAAAAGGTAATTTACACTATTCTGAGAAACGAGGTACGTTTAGCCTGGCGGACGTCAGCCGCCTTTTTGCCCCTACCCCGGGCAAAAATTAATTTCTTCTGATCGTCCACTTGTGCGCCGTGTGGCGTGAATTACCATTCCTCTCGTTTGTTTTTTTTTTTGCGCCGGCTGCTCACCTGATAAAATTCTTGAAAACCGCAGCTTCGCCGGACGATCGCTATTTTATTTGCTCAGTGCGGTCGATTAAAAACGCATTTCACACCTATTGTTGACGTTTTCTCGCCGGTGGCCGATCCGCAAGATTGTGTCAACAGTATTTGCGTTCGCAGTCCGTTCCGTTCCCAGTCGGTTTGATCTACCGAACCGCAGAAAGAAATTAATCGGTTCTCGGTTGCAGGCTGTGAGATGTATAACTTTCATTAGTTTCGTTTGAGCTTTGTAAGCTTACATTCCTAACTATATGTCTTCAGAAAAGCGATGACCAAATCAGTTGTTTATGATGGAGAGCGCATGCGCGTAAAGCTTACCTTGTAGATCTATTCAAGAATGTTGATTTAAAATACTGAATGTAAGAAGTGACTAGTTTTTGAATTAGATTAGATTAGAATAGAGTGATTTTTATTAAGAATATTATGTGTATATTGATTAAGCCACCCACCAGCAATTCCTTCGCGAATAATAGACTTGCAGCATAATATATGTTCGATTCATATCTTGATATTGTAAATAAATTTATAATAACAAACAGAAATGGGTGTGTGCATGCACTTCCACGCACGCATGCACTAGGCCGTGTACAGATCGTGTATTTGCACTTAATATACATATGTGTGCATGTGCATTCAAATACTTAATTATTTATCTAGTAAAGAGGATCATTACATGTTGTTTAAAGTGTGAAGTAACCGCTTTTCAATTCCACAAACTATATGTTTCACTGCAACTCGTCATTAACGTCTATATTCAATCGATATTTTATTTTGTTGGCGATTTTAAATGTATAGTAAAATAATTTGACGAAATAAAATTCAATAATTTTGTATGTAGTAAAAAATTATTAATTTTATTTATTCCTTAAATAATTACGTTACGTTTTAAGAACGTATACCTAAATATAGAAAAATCAATAAACAAATATAATCTAATTAACATATCGACGGCAAAAAATGTTTGCTTATTTTAATTCGTCATTATTCATCACCTACCTTATATTTTCTCCTATACTGCAGCCTGGGTGACCGAAAGCACAACGTTCTTCCCCTCAATGCACACGGAATGGAAAACCAAACAACACTAAACAAAACATTATACAATAACAAACACAATAAAGTTATAAATTGTCAACGTGTATTCTTCTGGACGGTTCGACGCGTACTAATTGATTTGCACGTGCACATCACAGCGTACACTGATAAGAAACCGAAACGCACGCCAAAAACAAACAAAAAACGCAACCTTCGCTAACCTCCGGCGATTCCGAGAACACAAGAGGCAAAAAAACGTGTCGCCCGGAAATGTAAACATTGTCTTCCCGCATAAGCAAATCTGAATTAGTCGTGATTCGATTGCGGTCAATGTCTTCGTATTATTGTATGTTTTAGTATTTAATTATGGATATAATAAAAGGTAAGTGTTCTTATTCCTTTAATATTTAACCGAAATATAAATTAAGTAATAATTTATATTTTTATTAATTGCATAATTTAATTAAACAACTCTCAGTAAAATTATTTACACAGTAGCTTTAAACAAATTCAACGTTTTCTTTATTATACGTAATTATTTAAACATAAGCGAGGGTTATTAAACATAACATAATAGATTTATTCAAACAAATTTTTCAAATAATTCTTAATGATGTTTTATTGATTGGAGGGTGGGATAGAGGCCACCCACCCACCCTACATATACATATAAACTTTAATTCCTGATCGTCTCGCGGTTTTCAATAAAATTAATTACATCACTTTTTTAATAAAAAAGAAATTAAAAAGGTAAAATTTTTGAGCGAGTAAATTACTAAAAATTTAATGCATGATGGGTGGGCCTATATATTCCCTATATATAGGGAAAGTAATTATTTTAAGCAGTCAAGAAATGAATTCGAAAATCAATTGATTTTCTTGTTCATTTGCTGTTATATAGTATTGATTAAAAAGACAGTTGGCATGCTGGAAAGCCTAACATAACCTTTAAAAGTATTTTGTTTAGTACAGTCCAAATGGCAATAGATAAGGAAATCCGTAACTACCTTCTTTACGATTTCCAACAAGGAAACAATGCTACAAGAGCGTGTAAATCGATTTGTTCCTTTCTTGGCGAAGGTGTTGTATCGTACGATGGGTGTGCATTTTTTATTTAAGTGGTTTAAGAGTGAAGATTTCTATACCAACGACAAACAACGCTCTGGAGGCTCTAGAAAGGCGACAATGATGAGTTTGTGAAGATGTCAAGTAGTAAAATTACCTTTTTTTCTGGTGTTGGTTTCACATTATAAATAAAATGTTGCAGCCACTTAATAAAAAGTTCAGTTGTTATATAACCACGATCAGCAACTTCTATTAAACTTCCAGGAGGAGTTCCTTCACCTAATGCTGGATGTAATCGTTTTCTTTTAAAAATAAACATTGGTGGAATGAAAAAGCCTGACGAATTCACGCAACACACAATTGTAGTGTTGGTCCCTCTTTCTTCGCTAACAACTCTACCAATTCTTTTTTCCTTTTTCTGCATTTATTTTCCCACATTTTTTTTGAACTGTGGAGAATCCCGACTCATCCATATTGAAGATTCTGGAAGCATCAATCCCATTAGATCTCACAATAGTTTCCAATAAGTCGAAAAAAAGGTTTACAGCTTCTCTATTGAAACCCTTAGCCCGGTTTATAGAAGTATTCTCGGGTTGTCGTACTGAAAAATTGGGATGTTTCTTTAAGAAAAAATAGAACCACTTTTGGGCGATTAAATTTATGTTGTAAATTATTATTTTCTGCTATTTGATAAGCCAAACTCCTGATGTCTGTAATGCTGAGACTAAGAAATGATGATTGCAGTCGTATAATATGTTTAACCAGTTGATCTTCCACATCTTCAGGTAATGTTGTAAAAGTTCAATTTCTTTTCTTGACGATAACGATCTTTTTAATGTACCCTCAAGATGTCTTTTGAAAGTGGGTTGAACCGCCTATAACACTCATCAAATCCATATTTCTTAGAACGATATGCCTCAATTGCATTGTTCATGTTCTCTTCAGTCCACTGACAATAAAATTCTTTTCGGCATGATTTCTAAAAGCGTAAAAAATATTCAGTGTCTGCATAAGATGTAAAATTCCAACCAGTTGCTTAAATTTAGGATATTGTATAATATTTATTAAATTGACGGTTATTATAAGAAGAAGCTATCTAACCTATAATTTGAAGTAGTAAAATTGTAATATTGATACTCAAGATTGTACTAAACATATATATTGAAACACATGTGTTATTTTCATAGGCATAATGCTTAGAAAAAGTTGACAAAATATTACATCAAGCTTACCTGATTTTTAAACTCGGCTTTTATTCGCACATCTGACACGAACGCTTGTAATTTTTTGGTTATGTAATGAACACGTTACACTTACTATCAAAATATATCGCTAGATGTATTTAAAACTGCAAGTACGATTTAGGCACCGGTACAATATATGCAACTCTCCCCTATATACCGACATATGCGATACTAGCTCAATAGTTGCAAAAGCTGAAGGTTCATTTGACAGTAACTGTAATGCCTGACATGTTGTCTTCTTTCCATAATGCCGATGTGGAAACTGTAGACAGATATAAAGCTGGTGTATCAGAAGCAATAGGAAACAATTCAAAACTAGTAGCAATCATTGGCTACACTGCTAAAATGAAAGCTGTGTACCAGTTACCCTTTTCAAAGAACGACCCTCAAATGACGGAGAAAACTTTTTGTTGTTGTTAGAAATTAGTGTTATCAACAGTTTCATAATTTACAATGAACACCTTGAAGAAAACAATAAAACCAAAGTAAAACACCAGAAGTTCAGAAAACAGCTAATTTTAGAATTAGTAGGAGATACTAGAGACGGAAGACTATCAAAGAAAAGAGGAAGGCCCATTATAACTAAATTGGAAGGTTCTTCGAAGGATTGTGCAGTTTGCAGCAATACCGTCCATCCAGGAGTTTGCCTCAAAAAATGCCACAGAAGCAAAAATATAAATAAAATAGATATATGCTTGAGAGATTTTGACGCAGTTTTTATAAATGCCGTGTTTATTATTATTATTATCAAAGAGATAAGTTTCAACAAATTGTTTTTTATTGCAAAAAAATCGAGTTATCATTTTTTTTCTAAAATTCTTGTTTTTACCTAAATATAATTATTACTATAATGCATATATGAATCATATTTAAGTGCTAAGGGTTAATATTATTCCTCGATCCACCGTTAGCTTCTTGAGCTTGCTTGTTCTTCTCTTTTCTTTTTTCCTCTTCTGTCTTCTTGTAGTAACGGATATACCACCAGTAGATATTTAATCCACCACTAGTGTACCCTACATATCCATTCTCTCTTCTTCCCCCTTCTTTCTTCTGATACGCCCATGCATCAGTATCTACTCAGTCTGATTTGCTTCATTCTTCCACGTACATGTCGCTGATAGCCACTCAATTCACCATGTCGATTACCTCTCCATGCTTTCTTGATTCTTCTCGTATGTTTATGCCACTGGATGCTACTCAGTCCACACCCGATGTTCTTTGCATTTTCGGTTGATTGCCACCAATGGCTACTAGATCCACCATCGGTTTACCTGGCATGTTTATTACCATATTTGTTTTGCCGCTGCCTTAATACCTTTTTTGTTGCCGATTTTCATTTGAAGTGAGCTCGTGCTTACCACAATCCACACTAGAGCACGTATTTTGGCCCGGATTGAGTTTATTTATTGATTTCGTGAACGATTTGAAAACTTTCCAAAATGCATTTTTCCTTCTTAAATTCATCGGGCCACTTTAACCAAGCCATAACTAGCTCCCCATGGGCCCTGTCTCCTTATTCCTGTGTAAGTGAACATGAAAAACTTACGTGTTGCTTGGTATCTATCCCGCCTCCCAATTCGCAATCTTCTTCATCTGTTTTTCTTATCTTTTTTTTAAGAATTTATTAAAATTTCCATGCCCTGTCATTAACTGTGTCGTTTCTGCGGTTATTATAACTTTAATGTCTTGTCTTTTATATATTATCCTGAAAAAATTGAATGTAGTCCTTCCCTTAGTAGAATTTATCCACGTATCGTTCCACCTAGTTTTTATTTCCTTCTGAATTAATGGGGAATGGCACCTTACTATATACACATTGAATATCTACAGTTATGGCTTCTACGGCTTCCTTCATCCGCTCTTTCATTCCCTAGAGTACCTACATGTCCTTTCGTCCAAAATAATTTAATTGATTTCTTGTGCATTTCGTTAAGTTAAGAAAGAGCTTGCAGAACAGAAATTATTCGTTGTCCTACTGTACCCTTGAACTATCCCAATCAATTATACATTGTCGTAGCGTACTCTTGACCCATCCCAATAAATAATTTATTGCCTAAACGTACGTTTGGCCCATCCCAATATGATATTTGTTACTCTTAACCTATAAAAATAATTGTTTTATTGCGCAAGCATACTCTTGACCTACCTCAATAACTTATCCATTGTCCTAGCATACCCTTGACCTATCCCAATCAACTATACATTGTCCTAGCGTACTCTTGGCCTGTTCCAATAAAGTGTACGCTTGATCTATCCCAATATTTTATTTATTATCCTGACCTACTCTTAATCACTTGATTAGAACATTTCAAAAATGTTTCACCACGGGTTAAGTGAGCAATTAATTAAATATAAATACTCTTAATCTATCTAAATAATTATTTTATTGCACAAGCATACTCTTGACCTACCCCAATAACATATCCATTGTCCTAGCGTATCCTTGATCTATCGCACTCAACTATACATTGCCCTAGCGTACTCTTGACCTATCCCAACAAATAATGTATTGCCTGAGCGTATTCTTGACCTATCATAATGAATTAATCATTGTTCTACCGCACTCCTAACCTATCCTAATCAACTATATATTGTTCTAGCGTACTCTTGACCTATCCCAATATGTTATTTATTATTCTAACGTACTCTTGACCTGCCCCAATACATTTTTCATTACCCTAGCGTACTCTTGACATATCCCAATAAATTTTTGCCCATGTCCTAGCATCTTTAATATAATACAAAAATCATTATTTGAAATGGGTAGATAAATAATAAAAATAATGACCAATTTTTTGTACATACGTCTTTAATATTTTACCAAAGTATAAATACAGTAAATAGAATGGCTGCGACCGTTACTACATGGTAATCCATACTTACACTAAATTGAAACACTCACTATGTTTTAACCACAATTAATTATTGTAAAAATATTATAAAACCTGTAGATACAATTATATAAATCTAAACAACACAGGACGATATTACAATAATTAATAGTGAATTTTTCAATTGAGTGCACAAATACAGTCTTAAGTCTCATAAATCGATTAAACTTAACTTACACATTGATGAATAAAACAAGTCTAAGTAAAAGTATTTACACAGTGGCGTTGAAGCAAAAGCGAAGTTTTCCCTATTCCGAGCAATTATTCATGAATTTGAGTTGGTAATGTACATCGATATTTAATTCGTTTCAGAAATTGACTCGTAGCCGTATATAAACACCGGCGTAGTGCGCGTGATTATTTATTAATAAAAATTCGAGCGACGGGAATGATAATAGGAATGGACGTGATGGAAACGCAGGTAATATCGTGTGTTTGTGTGTCTAATGTCTTAAGTAATTTGAAGTCGGAGCGAGGAATGCGGCAATTTGTGTTTTGAGTTAATACTGTTAGGACATGAAAGTTCAATTTTAGTATTTCAGTTGTTACGCATTAAGAGTTTCAGTTTAGAAATAATAATTGGAACGATTTCTTATAAAACATAATTAATAATTGGTTACGGAGTAATAAAAGGATGGATTTAAGAGGCATTCAAGGTTTGACAAGATGTAAAATGGGTTATAATCCATTGCTGTAACCGCGGTGTAATTTAAACTAATACGAGAAATGAACAGTAGAAAGAGTTGCCGCCTATTTCATCAATCTTATGTATTTTGAATGATTCTAAGACAGGATGTAATTGCACGGTAATTAAAGGAGGCCTTAAGTGCGAGTAGAAGGGGATTTTACTAGTGGCCACGCCGAACCATCTGGAATGGCGGGGTGTTGGAGATAATTATAAATAAATATTATTCACAGGCCGATTCATATTTTACAAGACCGTAAAGTGTAATTGTTTCGGATTTAAGTGCGGACGTCTCTTTCCAATTTAAAGAGGCTACGGCAAAACTCTCCAAGTGCTTATTGTTTATGGACTAAACTGTAACGACAAGTTAATGAATACTACTGTCAATTATTTCATTACAATGGGCGTTCTGTAATTCTCGTTCGTTATTACTTTTATGTGCATAGCAGAACCTGTAAGGTCCATGCATGTAAGTGCATAATAATATGATGTTATTAGGAAGCTAGAAAAATCCAAAGGCATGCTATTATTATATCAAATTATACCGCATCAGCCATCAACTTTGTTGACTTTATAGTTAAAGTGATGCGCGCAGAAAGTATAACTATCTGTTCCGTCCAAGAAAATGCGCTCTAATGCATGCCGTAGCCGTGGAAATCCAGCACGATTGCTTTAATGAATCACACACACGTTCATCAACATTTTCAAAACGGCCGTTAGAGGGCTTTCCATTTCCTCACTTTCCTCAATGTCACTATCGTCAACTTTGATGTCACAACAGAAATGACAAGTGTTTTCAGTCGACATTACGGGACAATGACGTTAATTTCACCCCAGGGGATATACAATGGGGTTCCCTTCCATATGGGAAGCGCATTTAGGGCGCAACCGAATGATCCCTATTTATAAATGTATTACACAACTATTAGTCGCGGTCGCAAGGCCGACATATTTACTGCACTAATTTGGACGGCCATAAATATAAATTTGCGCGATTTTCCACGGATCTTCCAGTCAAATATTTTTAAACT
This sequence comes from Ontholestes murinus, assembly GCA_963969525.1. Classification (NCBI taxonomy): domain Eukaryota; kingdom Metazoa; phylum Arthropoda; class Insecta; order Coleoptera; family Staphylinidae; genus Ontholestes; species Ontholestes murinus. Next base: position 1,806,760 of record OZ018399.1, on the reverse strand, counting down.
GTTCCAGAGGGGCCCCCATTATTCGCCGCCCCAAATATTTAGCCATTCTTCGCCGCACAAAAGAAAAAGTCGGCACAATGGGAAATCCAACTTTCCGCGTTTTCCATCAATCTCGACGCGCGTTCGTACACAAACATCAGATACAATAAATCATAGAAAAAATTAATTGTTTTATAAAATCAATTAATGCCGGTCCGGGCCCTTTGTGTCTGGGGTGAAAAGTGTTCAATCCGGCACCATTATTCTTTTTCAATAGCTGAATATACATTAATGGTTCGATATAATGACAAGTGGATTCTTTAGACTCCGTACCAACTTTTTCTGTTCCTATTATTACCCTTGATGATCCTGGGCTGCACGCTTTCTTCTTCCAGAAGGGCTACTCTACGCCCGGCTTCAATTACTCGCACCAAAATGCGCAAAACACCTGTTAGTCAATTTTTAGATTGCGCACATTACACACAACCGCATCTGCAAACAGGATGCCGCAAAACATTTAATTATATACCCTCGAAAATAATGTTACGTAATACCACATTTCCTCGATTAATACACTACAATATTCCCGCATTATCAGATTGATTTAAGCAACGTTTAAGCCTTTGATATATGGGTTTTAAAGTAATCTGCTGATATCTTAACTTATTTCGTTCTCATAAAGTAACAATTTGTATTATTAAAAAGGTTAAGATAAATGATACATATACAAAAATTAGCCTTTAAACAAAGTAGGATAACAAACTTTTCTATCTTTATTTACTTTATTATTATTTTCACCAATAAGGTTTTGAAAGTCCATAAAAGAATTCTACAAATGCTACAATCCTTTGAGGATTATGTGAAATTATTTCCACTAAGATATGTTCATTAAACAAAAAGTATGAAAGTATCAACGATTAAAAATAATATGTAGAAATCGAAACAATTTAGTAAATTATATATGACTAATTGCCGATGATTGAGGTAAGAAAGCAATGGTTTCCGAATTTGCGTGCTGGTAGCGTGATTTCTTAACAATCATTAGTCTCAACTGTAAAAATGTGAAATTGTAGCGCATCAAAACATGATGACAGTAATGCGAAGGCAAAATGTGAGTTTTCATGATTGCGTAAATATAATAAAGTGATATTAAATTACCTGTGAGGAAATGATTTCGGATACGTGTGGGAGATGGAGGACGGAGGAAACAATGAAGGTGCTCGTATGTGTGGAAATGGTTATTAAGGGACTTGATGGCTTTGATCTCGGGTCGTGGTAAATCAATTACAGGGCAGGGGGAGGACGGTTGGGCTCGTTTGTGATTTAAAATGTAATTAGTGCGCCGGATTTCGGTGCGGGTAGAGAGAATAAACATATTTTGACTTCCAGATGTTGGTATGTAATTTATCGAGGAAATAAAAGGAGTAACGGAGCAATAGATTGAAGTCGAGCCTAGTTAGAAAAAAAGGAGCATTCGATGTGAAGAAGTTGAAGCGTCGTGCTTTTTCTCGGAGCGCTCGGAGACTTTTTGCAAGTTCTATACCGAGGCGTACATAAATCAATTAATTATGGACGATTGAGTATAAAGGAGTGGTTATATGATAAAGAAAGCAGTTTAAAAGTGTTAACTTCTTACACGAGGTGAATGATAGACAATAGAGTGTATTATCCGAGGATCGGCGACTAGTTAATAGATAAACTGGATATTTCATGCTCAATCACCAACCGATACGATCAACCGTGTGCATTGTTATGCCGACATGGACTCTGCCTCTTCAAATTTCATGCGACATTAAGTCAAAATAGTATTATCCATCAGAGATATTGTGAAGGGCGCGATGCCGCCGGCCTGCGATGCCGCGATGCTTGCAACAGCAACCGCTTTATAGTGTCACGTTTTGTACCAAGTGCATAGCCATGATACTTCTGATACTGCACGTACCATTCATAGCAGGAAATTTAACTACCGTCATTATTAACATTCATGTACGAAAAACTAAACAATGCACGGCTCTTTTTTCGTTCGTTCACGCCTCCACATATTTTTGCCTCGTTAATCACCTAACAAACCTTAATGCGGCCTAGTTTAAAAAACGGAGATTTCATCCGCAAGATGGCGCCCACAAATATTTATCCTGGGCAACGGCGGCGCAACAATGCTCCTTTTTATTTCCTCATGCGTGGCCGGCCCGTTTTCCGTTTTTGCAATTATTTTATTATTGCTGCTCTCCTAGCTAGAAAACAATGCTGCAAGAGAGAGTCCATTATTTCTGCAATCATATTTGTAAAATGTTATGAAAATTATAGTAACAGGAAGCGCCGCCCCCTAAATTAAATCTAATAAAGATATGAAAGTTGCTTCCATTTTTTTCTTCTTCTTCTCGAAACAATGATATTATTCCATTATTCTTATTAGACAATATGTAAAGGAAAATCTATAGAAAGTTTAGAAATTTTCTGTTTTCATCCACAAACTAAATATTATTAACAACTTATTTAGATACTAATTATTTTATTAATTAAGTAAAAGTTTTTAATAACCCCTCTGAAAATAGTCACAAATAAATTGTGAAACTTTTCGTTAGAATTTGATCAACTTATACAAGATTGAAAAATTCACTGTTTTAACTGCAAATAATTATTTTTGTGAATTTTTCAATTTAGTGTGAGTAACGGTCGCAACCATTCTCTTCATCTTCACTTTTTTTAAAGAAGTGAATATTTCTCAATTTTATTTTTTCTTAGAGTGCCAAATAAAAATACCTTCAGAAGTATTTAAAGAGTATCAAAAACAATTTTTTTTGCTCATAGAAACCTATAAAATCTGAAAAAGCCACAATCATTTATACATTGTTTGTAACTACACAAAATAACAATGACTATTAAGATTTGGAGAGGCTACAAAAATTTTAATGTATGCAATATGTATTTCTTCTTATTCTTGTAAAGATCTATTATTTCAAACTTTTAATCAAGGTTATTTTTATTGGTTTTTTGTTTTCAATTGATAGATAAGTAAGCTTTTTAATAATTAGAAAATAAAAAATGCTTTAATTTATGGTAAATTAATAATAATTATGTAGTCGTGATGTTAGTACGGAAAGTTTTCCGTTGTTGGTGATTTATGAAAGCTGATGTATTATATTGGAGCTATTTGCTTACAGCGTGGTAATAAATTCATTTTTCGCGGGGTGGACTAATCGGAAACATTAATATAAGTCGAATTGTCGGGGGCTGTGGTAAATTTTAAGAGAGCGTTGTAAAATATTTGCTACCATCCGAAATAATTCGGGCCGTTTGTCTTGCACGGACTGTTAAACACAGTCAGAGTCGCCAACTTTCCTGAAGTCAGCGAAACGTTATTTCAATAAACTTCTGTCATCCGATTCAAAATTGGGGTTGTTACGAAACACTGTAGCTAACACTTCCGGTTATATATGTGCTTTATATCACATTTATATCCCCCTGGGACATTATTTACGCGCCATAACAATCATTCCGTATTTCGGTGCCCGAGTAGCGACCGGCTTGTTTACGGCGCGAAGCGGCCATCTTTTCTTACCTTTAGTTTTCAAATAATTACAAGAATTACTTGGTTTTTCCATCTTTTATTCGTGATTTTAATACCAAACGATCCAAATATACACTTATGATAATTAAAAAGCAGGATTTGTAATCTATCGCTCTACCAACTGGTACCATTTAGGCACGATGGTGACAAAAAATAAAATAATTTTATTATAATTATATTAATTATTCTGTAAAAATAATACTAACTGGTAAAAACTTTTATTATCAAAATGAAAATAGTCTTAATGCGTATAATTTATTGATCGATAAAAGGATTAACAAAAAAAAACCGTCGCTGTTCTTTTTATGGTGGTTATTAATGCAATTATTTACATTTAAAGACGTAACGAGAGCACCGTATTTAAATAAAATTATAACAAATTTTACTTAGGCCCGCGATAAGCTGTTTAATGTATGTACATACCATTTAAAAATTTTAATTAACCGCCGGCGGAAACGCGTAAAGTAGGAAAATAACCACGCTAAATAAAGCATCGGCTTAATTACATATTACGTTAATTAAAAAAATAAATCAACATTTGACATTTAACAATTATACACGCCGACGTAAATCAAACATAGAAAGCTTTATTAAAACAATATTTACATAATAATTTGCGATTAGCTGTGATTAACTCCTGCATTAACATATTCGCGGTTTGCTGCCTACAACGGAAAATAATACGTTTACATTGGGAATTCGACTTGATTTTAACCGAACTGTTGCTCCACTATTCCATATACATATTTTAGATTCCAATGTCGACTGGTTGATAATAAATAAGGAATGGTAATAATCTTTAGGTTTTATAGATTCTTTCAAATTTATTATTAAATGCATATAAAAATTATCTTTAGTTCTACAAAAAAATGATAATAAATTGCTAAAATTTTCCAATTCCTCTAATTACTTATTGTTAAATGCCAACATATCCATTCTGTCGGAACGTACAACGAAATTTGAAGCTAAAGACGAAATCGATCAAATGCTCCGGCATAACGATGAGTTCAAAGCATTTACCGTTCGGGCTCGTCCCTTTCATCACGGCAAACAATTACCTCAGATATGATCTATTTAACGCAATTACCTGCCGATGCACACCAAATATCAAAATGTGGTATTTACAATTCCATTTAATGTCAACTGGAAATATCAAAAATTGCTGCTCAGTCACGTTGTAAATAGCCTTGAATTTCCTCTTCAATAAAAATAAATCTTCAAAATCGTGAGAAAATTCCATTAGGAAACAAATCTCTAAAGGTTCTACATATTTCTAAACTTTTCTAAAAATAAATTTCATCTTTCATCTACACATTTCTCAATTAGTATACTGATGATCATTTTTTCCTTTCCTGAAGATTTCCTAAAAGTTTTCTCCACGATTCTAAAATTGTGTTTCTACCTATTACAATCAATTTGAAAATATGGTTCCATCAAGAAAGTAACCAAAAAAGTATTGAATATTTTTTTAGTATTTCTGATCTCGTCTTGTTGGAACCTTCAGTCTCACTTAATTCAAAATAACACTAAGCTAAAACATATACTATTTTTTTACAGATTTCTAGATTGTTCAAAAATTTATCTAAAAACTTCTAAGCTTTCTTACTCATCTTGTATTGATTTTTTGGATCTTGCCTGATATCGTTGGAATTTTCAGTAATTTAATTTCTCATTTAATGTTGTCCTTTCAATATCTCTTTGAAGTTCCGTTAATTTGTGTTAGCTTCTTTAACTTCCTTTCTCATAAATTCAATCAATTCTGATTGTATTTTTAGTAACTTTTCTAAAATTTATTTATTTATTAGGTGTCAAAATTTACAAAAAATCTTTAGAACTTTCACATTCCTCCCCTCATCTTAAAGTTTGTGTAATTTTTCTGCAATACTTTAGAATTTTCTAAAAATTTTCTAGAAATTTCTGACATACTTTCCCTCATCTTAAATTTTGAGAAATTTTGCTCCAAGGCTTTAGAATTTTCTAAAAATATAACAAGAACAGAATGGTTGAATGTTTGAAATAAAAAGTTTTGTATTGACAATATCACCCAATTCAATTTCGTTACTTGGATACCAAGTAAATTAAAAATGTGTTGATTGGGTTGCATAAACATTTGTATTGCACATTTATCCAGATAAGGCATGATTGTAAAAAATTTCAATTGGGCAAAATAATTCTAACACCATACATTTTAAATTTTTTGTGAGATATTTTCTATAAAATTAAATATTTTCAATGATTTAAAATTTTTTTGAATTTTTATTTTATTTTTTGTGCGGATATATCTAATTTTTATGTTTACCTATATTATTTTAGATTTCAATGAAAGATCGTATGTACGCTGGGTCAATGTACAATTTGTTAAGGTAGGTCAAGGGTACGCTGGGGCAATGAAGAATTTATTGGGAAAGGTCATGGGTACGGTAGGACAATAAGAATAATATTAGGGTAGGTCGAGAGTACGCTGGGGCAATTAAAAAAGTATTGGGATAGGTCAAGAGTACGCTAGGGTACTGAACATTTTATTAACGTAGGTCAAGCATACGCTAGGGCAATGGAAACAGTATTGGGGTAGGTCAAGAGTACGCTGGAACAACAAATAATTTATTAGGGCAGGTCAAGAGTTAGAAGAGCTTAGTAATAAATAAATAAATTTTAAAAATGTGTAGTCTAATTATTTGCCCAACAATATTTAATCATGATCAAACTTTAACAAATCGATTTCAAACTAATAAACAGAAACAATCTAAAAAAAACTCATTAAATATAATACTGAACATTTTATTAACATAGATCAAACAAACGCTAAGGCCTTAAAAATAGTATTGGGGTAGGTCAAGAGTACGCTGGAACAATAAATAATTTATTAGGATAGGTCAAGAGTTACGAGGTAATTAAAAAAGTAAGGCAATGAAAATTTTATTGGTAATTGCAGCAAATAGTGTATAAAGATAGATCACGAGTACGCTAGGGCAATGAAAAATTTATTGGAAAGATGAAGAGGGCACAAAAATAACAAAATCGGTATTGTGGTAGATCAAGAGTATGAAGCGACAATAAAAAAAATATTGGGAAAGGTCAAGAGTACGCTAGGGAACTAAAAATTTTATTAGGATAGGTCAAAAATGAGCTGGGATAATGGAAAAAGTTTTGAGATAGGTCAAGAGTGCGATTGGACAATTAATAATTTATTGGCGCAGATTAAAAGTACGCTAGGACAATTAAAAAGGGCATCAAGATAGGTTAGGAGTACTCTAGGACAATTAAAAATATATTATAAAGGTGAAGAGGGCACTAAAATAATTAGTAGATTTAAAATACAGACAGACAATAAAAAAGTTATTGGAAAAAGTCAATAGTGCGCTAGGGTAATGAAAAAAAGTATTGGGATAAATCAAGACTAAGGCAATGGAAATAGTATCAGGATAGGACAAAAATAATGTATTGGAGTAGGTCAAGAGTTGCTGGGGTTGTAAAAAATTAAGGTAATGGAAAATATATTGGAGTAGGTCAAAAGTATGCTAGAAAAATTAAACATTCATAGGGATATGTTTACGAGTGACGAGAGGGACAACATTTTTTAAAATTATAATAAAAGTCAAGAGTACATTTCTTCGCCTGAGGAACCCACAGTGTGTCGAAACAATTGTTGCGTTTTAAAAAAGCAATAATAAAGTGTTTTGAAAATTTAAGTGTTTTTACTTCAACAACCAAACAAGTGAATATGAATTTTCAACATATAACAACCGCCTCAGTTAATATATTGAAGTCAAGAGTAGGCAAAGATAATAAAGAAAGTAAAAAAATATCTGGATAAGCTAAAAGTATGCCAGGATAATGACAAATTTATTGGCGTAGGTCAAGAGTACGTAATCACAATAAATAACATATTTAAATAGGTATAGAATACATTAGGTCAATGACAAATGTGTTGAAGTAGGTCGAAAGTACGGCAATAAATAATTTATTTTAATAGATTAAGAGTATTAAGAGGAAATGAAAAATCCATTCCCATAGTTTAACACTATGCAATATCACTCAATTCAATTTCATTACTTGGATATCATTCTCATAGTTTAATACTATGCTATGGCAATTAGAAAAAGAATACGCTGGAACAAAAATAAATAATTTATTGGGGTAGTCTCGAAGATCAATAAAAAATATTTGAGTATGCGAGTTATATATTTTGCTCATAGTTTCTAAAAGTTTCTTCCGTGATTCTAAAAATTTCTTAAACTTCCCTAAACATTTCTAACATAGTTTCCTTAATTTATTTTTTTAGAATGAACTGTATGAGTTTGTAAAAAGTAATTTTTTACGCTTATTTTAGTAAATTTTCCCTGGAGTTTCTCGATTATTCTTTAAATATTTCAAAATGAGATTTTCTACCATTAGTTACCTGATTTCTTTAAAAAATTGTAATCATTTAATTTCCAATTTAATGCCATCCCTCCAAAAGTTCTGCTAACTTTTGTTGGATTATTTTACCTTTTTTTTTCATGAATTGAATTGTTCAGTCCTCCCATTGTTTTTAGTACTTTTTTTCGTAAGGTTTCTAAAATTTTTCTCCATGGTTTAAGAATTTCTAAAAAATTTCTAATATTCCTTCATTTATCTCGGCCATTTTTTAGCATTTCCTCTTATTTTTTAGTAATTTTTCTTTAGTATTTTCGAGGTTTCAGAATTTTCTAAAAATTCCTAGAAATTTCTAAAATTACTTCCTTTATCTTGACCATTTTTTTAGTAATTTTTCTTTAGTGTTTCTAATTTTTTTTCCAAGGTTGCAAAATTTTCATGACTTCCTTTATCTTAACCATTTTTTAGCATTTCTTCTTATATTTTAGTAAATTTTCTTTAGTGTTTCTAAAATTTTTTCCTAGATTTCAGAATTTTCAAAAAAAAAATCCTACAAATTTCTATCATTCCTCTCCTTATCTTACCCTTATTTTTTTTAGCATTTCCTCTCATTGGTTTTTAGTAACTTTTCTTTAGGGTTCCTAATACTTTTCTCCAAAGTTTCAGACTTATTCAAAATTTTTCTAGAAATTTTAATATTCCTTCCCCTAACTTGCCGTAACTTAAAGTTTGATAATGATCAGTTAATGATCGAAACTCGAGTCACTTAAAAATAAAGTGTGATATCAACAAAGTAAACGTTTTTGTTTAATTTTTCAAGATGTATCACGAAGTTAACGCCTCAACCATTAATCAATTTCTCTCGAGGTTCTAGAATTTTGTTCAACTTCTCTAGAAATTGCTTTTTGTTATTTTTATTGCTAGTTTAACTTCTCTATTCCTCTATTTTTTCAAATTTGTTTATTTCATTGTCTTTTTTGTTTAAATTTATTTTCTTGTGGTTTCTAAAAGTTTTTAAACTTAAGACCTAAAAATTCTAAAAAAAAATCCAAGGTTTCAGAATTTTCTAAAAATCCCTAGATATTTCTTACATTGCTTTCTTCATTTTGGCCATTTTCTAGGAACTCCTCTCATATTTTATTAATTTTTCTTTAGTGTTTCTAAAAAAAAATTCCTAGGTTTCAGAATTTTCAAAAAAAAATTCTACAAATTTCTATCATTCCTTCCCATATCTTATCCTAGTTTTTTTTAGCATTTCCTCTCATTGGTTTTTCGTAACATTTCTTTAGGGTTCCTAATATATTTTTCCAAGGTTTCAGAATTATTCAAAAAATTTCTAGAAATTTTAATATTCCTTCCACTAACTTGCCGTTGTATTTTAGCATTTACAGTCTCTAAAAACAACTTAACTAAATTTTTTTTATCTTTTCCTCTATTTTTTTTAATTTGTCTCTTTTTTAAATATATTTTCCTTGTAGTTTCTAAACGTTTTCTGCGTGATTCTAAAATTTTCTTAAACTTCTCTAAAAATTTCTAACATTTTTCTCTAATTTAAATATCTAGAATTAAGGACACTTAATTTCTAAAGAAGAATTGATCTTGTGGATTCATGGATGTTAGCTTGTACGTCTTCCATTACAAATATATAGATGGACAAATTACAATAATTGATGTGACTAAATTACACAAGCGTAAGTCAAAACCCATTTACCATTCTGTAATCCGAAAATCCCATCATTTCTAGATTGTTTCAGAATGTTTCAAAATTTATCTAAGATTTCTTACTCATCTTGAATTGATTTTTCAGATTTCTTTCCTGATTTTGTTAGGATTTAATTAATGAAGCAGCTAGCAAATAGCAAATTCGTCGTGATTGAATGGTTAACACCTAAGTCAAAAAAAGTATAAAGCATATTGGGTTGTATTTTTCCTATTCAAGCTCTGGGAGCTTTTGTCCAGTTACTAAACTTATATAACATCTGAAACACTACATCTTTTCTATTGAACCAAATAAAAAAGCTCCAACAAAGAGTAAGATTTTAATTATAAATCACTATGAGGAATTGATGACAAACATAATTAAATTATATGAAAAAATCCATTTTTTTAATAAAAGCTGTACTGATGAGATCTAAAAGAACGAAACGCTTGACTGTGTAGTAGAATCCGAGCTCAGACAAGGATGTTGTGATCGTCCAATCATCATCAAATATATGATTTGATAAATATTAAAAAAAAAACATGTAACTGTAGATGTTTTTAAAATTGATTGTTACATTATTTAATTTAGTCATCACTCTTAATTTATTTTTCCTTTCATAATTAGATTGGCAATTATTGTTCATGTGAGAAAAAGAAAAACTTTTGATTATTTATTTCTACCTTCTTGAAGACACTGGACAAGAACCAGTTTATCGGAAAAACCGTATTTTTTTAGAGCGTCAAACGTAATATGATAAATTGTTTGTTACTATAAATATTTCGCTGGATTGGTGAATCCGAGTTGGAGGAAATTCCTTCGGGCAGGTCCTATTGTCCGTTTCGATTTCTTTTTGGGTTCTTTTGGCAGGCGTTTCGCGGCGGTCCTTGTGAAGGCTCGCAAACTGAACGCCGATCCTCGGACGAGGACCACGACGAATCAAAATTTAATTGAAAATGTACGGTCTAAGTAATCATTTAAGAAACGATTATGGCGCTGTAATAGAGCGTGAAAAACTCTTTAATTATTTGCGTTTAGCAGGTGGGAAGCCGCCGGTTAATTTCCACCGGTTTCTTATTGAGTAAACAGATAATTGGTGGATTTTATTTTAATTAATTGGCCGCGCGAGGATAATTTGTAATTTGTTATTTACTGGAGGTTTCAGTTTTCCCATTGGCAGGCTACAACACTACACCATCCATTATTGTGGCGGTTAACGCAAGTACAAAATATTTTATTGGCATGTCGGAATTGATTGTTATTGTTCGGTTATGGTGTTGGGGTTTTACTAGACGACCTCCTGTTTAGATCTATAAATATAGTTACTATTTAGACTACCAGCCAGTCTCACTATTACTGTCACTGCTGGTGCTGTGGGCAGTAGCACTACATTTAAACGTGTCATTTTCTACCGATCGTATTTTTCTGCTGCTGTAACTAACCATTAATTTGAATAATTTACGCCGCAATATGTTATTATGTATTTATATTTTATGGCTACATAATGTATTATGTTAATTGTATAAAATTCAATTTAGCTCCTGCTATGAAATTTAGATTTTAAGGATTTGCTGCTCGCTCCGTCCTCTCTAATGATATATCTTCGCTCTATCGGGACCTATTTTGCTTGCTCGCACAATAGCGACGGTTAATTGTTCTCCATTCAATGGCCTGGTGACAATGCGCTGTTTTTCCTCTATCCTGAATCGATCACGTCCTTTTACCACCTGATAAATTATTCGCGGGCCGCATATGTTCCTTTTTATTAATATTTAATATGCAACTGGCTTCTATATCAAAACATCATTATATACACACAACAGATTTTATAATAAAGGATGTCATAACCATTAAATGTCTGGCGCGCAAAAAACTAATAGCGTAATAGCTGTGAATCATCTACTTTGTGTTCAATTTATTGCGCTTCGTTCCCAATTTTTATTTCTAATCGTTCCGTAAATTATTGCATTCGCTCTTTCAATGCGTAATAAAATTCGCAAACTATTTTTACTAATTGGAGGGTAAATATTTCTTAGTAATAAAGACAGGAATTAAACCCCTAACCATCGACTAGCCAGGTGGATACTTTATGGGTTTGAGAGAGAGAGTGTACTGACATTACATTTATGATTTTTCTATAATTAAAAAAATTCAATAGAAATTATTTTGTCAGAGTAGATTATTTTATTACAAATAATAGTGTTGCATTGAAAATGTCGATTACAATTTTAATTTAACTGTTTATATCATTTATATATTCAGTGATATTAAAAGAAAAATGTATATGAATGTTTTCGTTTGACATTTTTTTGTTATAAATGTATGAATAAAATGCAATGCATGTTTTGTAACGTGCATAATGATGGCAGTATTATTAGTGGAGGGCAGGGGCGGCGCGCGACCATCGATTAGGAGCGAACCGCGTGGTATTTTTTCGAAATTGATTTGAATATTATGATTACACCGTGGAATTTCGAAAAATGATACACGAAAACTTTTTTAGAAAGTTATTATCCTTGGGTTTAAGTGGATGGAATATTTGCAATTTAAATATTGGCCGGATTGGCGTGGCGGTGGCAGTGGCAGTGGCAGTCGTGGTTGCACGGTTGCATTTAAGCGCAATTATTTTATTAACGCGTATCGCTCGATTACCATGATGCCGCCGGTAGAAAAATGACAATTAGTGGAATTGAAGAAATTAAAGAAAGGCCGGTGGAATCGGTGAAATTAAATGATCGCCAATTAAAGCATGCACCGGGCGAAAAAATGGCGGCGATTAAGTGAAAGATTTTTTTCAGTCGTGGCTTGGCGAAATGCTAAGTGTAGGAATAAAAAGCGCCGCTTACGTGTTATTTAATGTGTATATAATCATACGACTCGGAATCGTTTAGAAAGTAAAGTAATATTTAATATAGAATAATGAAAAAAAGCTGTGGCCATTACGTGGTATTATAAATAATTTGAAATTAATTTTGTATTTTATGGAAATCGCCGCTTTGAATGTTTCGTATGTCGGGCACGTGCATTAGTATTTGGTGATGAGCGGATGAATAGGATGAGCAGAAGGATGGATGGGTGTAGTTAATTAGAGGTGGAGTAATGACAAGTGTCGTGAGCGAGCAGAAGTTTTCGAAGGTGGCTGGTTGAAGCAAATCAAGAAACGAAATGACAGCAATCGCGTTGTAGTTGTTGTAGTTGTATGGACAACAGCGAGGAAAGCGCAATTACATATGCCATGTGTTACTGTCATTAGTCTGAACTGTATATTTAGGCGTATGATAATAATAAGCTGGCCTTTTATTATGAGCCCGCCCACACTTTTTGGTGACTGCTACATTATATATAACTATCCTTATAAACGGCAAATTAAATATGTATCATTATATTAAAGTAAGTGTCCTGGCCACGCCTTCAGTGTCATTTGACGTTTTTCCACTGCAACTTCATTTACGTGCTGGTTCCAGCAGTAACGATGCTTAAACTAAAGATACCAATTTCGTGCTTCCTGTGTAATTTCGCCACTAATGTCTCTTTGATTTCCGACTTTTTTTACCACGTTCCTCTAATATAGTTTAAGTAATCATTCGGTCGGATGACTTTCCGACTTTCCGCAAAACCACGTCGGTACCGTATGCCGCCGACATATGGCAACACCAATTCCTAAATTCATCATCGCGCATTTCGAACAAAACAACGCAACGGACGCTTTGATCTTCTCGCGTTAATAAATACGTTAATGTTAAAACACACGTCAAATACAAATAATAACATTTTTTATTCGGCTGCTTTAGAACTCGCGCACATCGCCTTGATTAATTACAGGGCTCGAATTGAAATGTCTTCCATAAATTAGTCACTCTTTTATATTAAAAAACGAAACGATCGCCCGGCTCATGCATTATTCCGGCACGAATTTCCCACACAAACCATAAAATTGCTTGACCAATGACAAATCGTAAATCATCACCAACCGGAGATTTATATCAATGCATCTATTTATTTATATTTGCAATCGCGCATAAACCACTCATCTTTCATCCAGCTTTTGACTGTGTGTTAAACATCCAAATAAATACTTAATTACAGAAATACAGGGTGAATCAATACACCGGTTACAAACTTTAGAGTAAGATAGAGTATATATAAACGAGGAAAAATCACAATGACACAAAATATAGTGAAGAAAAGACATGAACAACAGAAGAAAACGTATTTAATTATCTTAACACTAAAAACAGATTTCATTTGTTTGTACGCATGCGCCATCATCGGCTTACGTCGCGACATCTATCGCACACACCAGTCATCTCTCTATATCTTCTGAATGTTTGTAACCGCTGTAGTGACATTCTTTGTATACTATAAAGGAGCAAATATAATGATATGATTTAAAAAAAATCAATTATAGATAGATTGTACAAGAGTGCATAATCCGATCAAAATAATAATGACAACAATAAATCGAAAAATAAATATTGTATACAAATATTAAAATATATGCAGGCGAAGACGAAGAATCACAATAATTATTGTTATAACTACATAATTTAAATACTAGCTTCAATAAAGATGTTTTCTCTCTCCATTAAAATATAATTAAAACATTATAAAAGGAAATGCCTTGAAAAGTAATTTTTTTTTTGAATTAATAAATTCATTATTTAACATTAATTTTCCTAAATTAAAAAAACTAATAATAATATTAATTAAATTGTTATTCGGATCAGCAATTGAATGGGCGACCGGTACCTTTCGCCATTGGGATACAATTAATAACGTCACGGGGGCGATCCTTTAAAGTAATAAGCTTATTTACAGAAATAACACAACTGAAAAACCCCCTGGTCGATAGCCAAACACTTCTACTACTACTACTTGAATTATAAAGAACAACTTGATCTATTTAGACAGCACGGCGCTGTTGAAGACATATAAACGAGAATGTTAGTATGGGATTTTAAAACTCCAAGCCACCATTAGGTTAAATTCTATTGAGGTGTTCTGATGATATCATTCAAGGTTATTTAATGGTAATTGACAGTTACTTAAAGTCATCTAATGGTCATTTAGGTTCATCTAAGACCGTCCGTCGTACATTCAAGAACACGTCAGCAAGATCACTCAAGGTCATCCAATCAAAGCCATGTGATGAGCAATCAAGGTCATTTGTGGTCATCCAATGATCACCCTCGGCAACCCAATCAAAGTCATTTGTTTTTTTTTTTTTGGCTACTTTAATATTTATGGTACTTTTTACTCTAATAAAGTGTATGACCTTCAATTAACGTCAGGTAGCTTTACTTAATTACCATTTGAACGGCATAAATGATGTTGGATGACCTTGAATGATCGTTAAATGAATTTAAATTAACTTGAACGACCATTGGATGACCTTATGATCTTTATTGATGGTTGGATCTGAAATGAACGGGAGTGACCGTTAGATGACTTGAAGTAACCGTGAATAACCGCTAGATAACCTTGAATGATAATCGAATAACTTTCGAATAACCTCATATACATTTTTTTTGCTCAATACCCTTAAATCATCGTTAATTGATCATCGCGTGCCCTTAACCAGTTAACTGTGTTTGACGTACATATCTGTCATCAAACGATTTTCATGACTTACAGAAATTCTCACTTTCAAAACGGAGCGACACAGTTAACTGGTTAAATAGTCGTTTCATGACATTAAATGATCCACGAATGGCAGTTAAATGACCTTGAATGACCATATAATCACCTTAAATGATCTTTGGATAACCTTAAATCACTGTCGCATTAACATTGGTTGGATAGCCTTAAATAATTTTTAATAACGGTTAGATGATCTTGAATGACCGTTGGATAACTGTGAATGTTATCGAGTGCTCTTTATTGATTTTTATAATATCTGATGCCCTTGGATCATCATTGGTTGATCGTTTGAGTGTTCACATCTCATGACCTTAAATAGTCTTAACCTTAAATGACAATTATATGATCCTGAGTTATCATAGAATTATCTTACATGATCGTTGAATAACTTTAAATGTCGCATATCTGATCGATCATTGGATGGCTTTAAAAATTTAATTTAAATTGGTTGCTTGAGTTACGTGAAGATCAAATTAATTTGACAAATTAAGCACTAATAACCTTTCTTCACAATTTTATTTGATTTACCAAATGTACATCTCAGTGCTAATCCATTGATAATGGTCACTTTGTATCCGAAATGTACATTTGGTAAATCAAATAAAATTGTGAAGAAAGGTTATTAGTGCTTTATTTGTCAAATTTGTCAAATCTTGAATAATGTTTAGATGATGTTGAATGACCGTTGGATGATCTTAAATACTCTTGAATGGCCATTGAATAACTGTGAATGACTATAGAATGACCTTTAATTATTTTTATGATGCTTAGTCGATCGTTGTATGAATTTGAGTGATCATTAGATCTTAAATGACCCTAAATAACCTTGAATTACTATTAATATTAATCCTGAATGATCGCTGGGTAACGTTAAATGACCTTCGCATGACTGACCAGTCATTGAAAAACCTTAAATAACTTTGAATACATGCGAGACGACCTTGAATGAACTTAAGTTGATCTTAAATAACCTTGAATGATCATTAGATAACTGCGAATGACTATCGAATGAACTTAAATGATTTTTAAGTTGCTAGATGCCTTTAAATCATCGTTAGCGATAGTTGTGTGAATTTGATTGATCATTGAAGGTCATTCGAAAATACAAATTCTCATAATGGTCCTTTAAGATGGGGTCATCTATTAATCCCATAAGGTCATAAAGCGATTGTTTAATAATTATTTAAGGGTATCAAACAGCCTCTCCAGCTTATTTATGGTCATTCAACAATCATTCACGGTTCTTAAAAGATCATTTCGCCAAATTAATCGAAAAGGGCCAATTGCTATTTTTGATGAAGAAATAAAAATTCAATAACCAACCAGAATTTTCATCGTAGCATTTTTTTACTGCAAAATTTTAGAAACCTAGAGAATAATTGCAAGAGTAGAAATAATCTGAAAGATAAATTACTAGAAAATTAAGACAAGAAAATTTTCGAAAAATTGATGGAAAGTTGTAGACATAAACTGCCAAAAAGTTCCTCCTAAAATGTTATCAAATTAAGATATTAAAGAAAATATAAAAGTTTCCGGATGTTGACGAGGATTGCTGCCTTCCTAACATCATAGTGCAAGAAAGGTTTTAGTGGAAAAACATAATTTGTTATTGTGCTTCTTTCCTACAAAATGTTTCGTGTTTTTTTAATTAATTTGTTTTTATATGTATTTTTTTAAGAAAGAAGATTTAAATGAATAAATAAGTAAATAAAGATATTGTTGGAAAATTGTAAAACCCGAAAAGGAAATTCTAAGAATCTGAAAGCTAATTTCCTGTAAAATATTACAAACTTTAAAGAGATGTCCAAAAAAAATGAGAATAATCTTAATTGAATTGTCAGGATACTTTACATAAGTAAAAGAACACGAAGAATTCGTCGTTCAATTTTTATGAACATTTCAGATAATACGTAAATAATCCACACTAAGAAATGATTAAAATTTCAACCAAAAATCTTTTTCTTTAATTTCAATAAGGAGTTGCTCCTCCACGATTTCTGGAGCACTCAGCAACTCGCCTAGGCATATTAGAAATCAAATTGTCAAGGTCAACCTAAGGAATTGCCTCGCAAGATTTTTGAATTCGCATCCTAATATCAGGTAAAGTGGCTGAAGATGGCCCAGTCTTCTGCCCATTGTATTCTACACGTGTTCAATAGGTGATAGGTCTGGAGAACGAGAAGGCCATGGAAGTTAATCAACATTAGCTAGTTCCAGGAATGCCATAGTATCCCTAGCTGTATGCGGCTTTGCATTATCCTGTTGCAAAATGGGGTTTTCCAACCTTCTCAGATGGGGCATTAATATTGGTTCTAGAACTGTGCGATTCGCGTTTAATATTTCTGGAATGAACACCAGAGGAGATTTACTTCCATAACCGATCGACCCCTCCATACCATCACTCCGCGTGCAAGAGCTGTATGGCGTTCCACTGCAAACAGTAAATTTCCTCGTTCTCCTCGACGACGTCTAACCATTTTACGACCATCGTGGGCAAACAAACAAAATCTCGATTCATTGCTAAAGATAACCTGCCTCCATTGATCGGCCCATTGTAGTCTATCATTGCACCATTCCGGACAGCACCTCCTATAGCGAGGACTTTAGGACAAACAAAGAAAAGGATGGTACGACTTGATACCAAATGATCGAATTCTGCGGTAAACTGATCAAACGAAGATTCCTTGGTTAGTTGAACTTCTCCAGATGTCTCCAATAGCTCTTGTTGTTGAAAATCGATCCCGGACAGCGACCAGCCGAAGAGCTCGATCTTTACATTCTGTAGTGTTTCTAGGGCGCCCAGGTCGTAATCTCTGCCGTTGTTTCTGATGAATCCCAAATTGATCGAAAAGAGTCCATTGCTATCTTGGATAGGGGAAATAATAATTCATTATCTAACCAGCAAAATTTTAGAAACCTATAGAAAAAATACAAGAGTACAAAAAATCTGCAAGATGAATTACTGGAAAATTAAAGCAAGATAAAGTAGGAAATTATTGAAAATTTTCGAAAAATTGAACAAAAAATGTTAAAAAGTTTTAAAATCTGAAATTGAATTTACTGTAAAATATTAGAAAGGAGCAATAGAGTAGCCTTAATGGCTAAACTTCGCCCAATGTTTTGAGCAAATAAAGACGATTATTATTATTATTTAATCACAGCCCTAACATCACAACTGGAGGCGTTCTCTATTTTCTTGAACATTATAAACTCTCACATAAACAGCACAGTCAATACCAAAGAGAAGTAACTTTGCACACAGGCAGCTGAAATGCATGTTAGCCATCCGATAGCCAGGGTTTTCTTATACTCCACTCCTTCTAAACCCACGTTTCTGACATAAAATTTTAAACTCTGCTTAGATATTTACTAGTTACTTGTAATTGGTTTAATCAGTCTTACCAATTTATTCGCTGGCTGTTAAATTTCTATAACAACCCAAGACTGGTTCATCTCCTATCGTTACAATCAAATCATTAATAACAATACTTATACCGATAGACGCACATACTATCGCATGAACATCTTTACAATAAAGATCATGCCAAACCACGTAGGTATCGAACCCGGGTCGCAAGCTTATCATATCGGATCGGCCGTTAAGACGTTTTAGCGTTAATAAAAGTGCGTATTACGGCGGTTCGCCGCAAATAATTAACCAATCCGCTTGTGATTTTTTATTTCTTGGAGTATTCGAAGATTAAGTGATGCCTTTCACGGCGCAGCGGCCCATTAAAAATATAATCCTGCTCCTGCAGGACTAACACTATAATCTAACCCTGAAATTACGTTCAATTTTAAATTTTCTCGGCGCGCACAAATAAATTAAACTGGCCAATTAACTAATGGCTTATTAATTATTTTATCTAGCCAATTTGCCGGGATCTAAGTGAAGCCTTTCACGGCCTATACTATATTTAGGGTAATTTAGAAGTGTGATGAGTTATATTCAGGATAATAAAAGGTGGATGGAATAAATTACCTCCAATCGACTGGGGTTTTATTTATTGCTTCCTGATGATGTTACACTACAACGAAACCTACTACTTAAACTTTTTAATTACTTCAAATTGAATTCTGCTTCGTTTCGAGAATTTTTTTATTTTCCAAGCAAAAAAATAGGGTTAGTTACATCTTAATCAATACATATGAGCGATGAATAAATTAATGACGGTTTTCCTCGGCGTTCGTGTTGAAGATGAATTGATAAATTTATAATTCTATTGCTTCATTTTTAATGCATAATTTAATAAAATTATTCATGATTCTCGGCGGTAATGATAAATTATAAATAAATTACAATCGGGCCTTTATCATTAGCCGGGCTCTGCATCGAGACTGATGATTTTATTACATACTCTTTGCAAATACATAATGCGGATGGGCTGCTTCTATTTATGGCTGCGTTAATTATGGAAAGATGGAGGAACTGGAGGTCGTCCTCACAGATCGACGATTTATTTCATCCTTTCCACAACGATGAATGAATTTAAGACTGTGTTTAAAATGTGGCATTATTCATAAGACTGAAATAATTATTGATCATTTTCATGTAATAATCAGGTGTCTTGAAATCCTCAATTATAATGGATACAAAAGTCGTTACTTCTTTTTCCTTTGTTACGCGCAAGGATAATAAATACCCCGTACTTTGTACTAATACGAGTCGGAAATATTATTAATTCATTCGCTTACTATAAATTTACCAACGCTCGGTGACACAAGTCAAAATGTATTCTTCACTTAAAATCCTACAAATATTCTTCATAACTTGTAGGTGAAGCGTACAGTATGGTAATGAGTACTATTTTGTGCATAATAGAAAATTGTAATAAATTTTGATAATTTTTTAGAAGAAAATTAAAATGAACTAGGATACCTGTATAGTATACGTATAACTTGAAATATTATACAATTATAATCTATTGTTACATGAAACCAAATCAGTATCATTATAAGAAACTAATAATAATTTATAATTTCAATAAATTTGATACATCTAATATTGAGCATTTACAGTTTTCTATAATGAATGAATGAACGAATGAATTACGTTTCGACAGATTTGTCTGTTTGTAATTATCTATTTGTGCACCAGTTGTAAAGCTAGTTGGGCACACAAAGGTCGGTGTTATTTTGTGAAGGCCCACAATCAACAATAGAAAAAGGTAGTATGGTGTGTGGTAGTTAGTTAGGTTTATACAATTACCCGGCGTCGAATGTTTTTCTCCTAAATTAAACGTGGCCTGGTAGTATGTGTTTAGTTCAGGAAGCTAGGCGTTTTTTTTTGTGACGTGTGATTATAGGCGGGTATAAACATGTGAACGTTGAATTGGGTGGAAAGGTGGCCTTTTAATAATTATTTAATGGGAGACGCAGAGGTGTCGAGGAGGGCTCGATGGGTGGCCAATATAATATTTTTCGTTTTCGGATGGGTGTCTGAGAAGTGAGGAGAAGTGAAATAATTAATAGGAATGGATGTGTTTGCGTGTGGCTCACACGTTTCCCAATTATATTAAAAACCGTCCCTTGGGCCGAATATTAAAAGTCGCCCGAAATTCGGAGCGGCCGTGCCCGGGGCCTGTTTACGCAGCTTAGTCCTTAAAGGCTAATCCCCGTGTGTGTTTTGTGGCCTTTCACAAATACAATTATAAAAGCGTTAAAAAAAATAATAACAATAATAATAAGGCGGAATGTCAGAATTGAAAAGGACGAAAAATAAGGTGCGCTTTTGTTGTTTGTTGGAATACAACGCAGCTATGGGGACCCTTTGTAATGCTATTATTCCTAGATATGTTTTAGTCATTCATACTATTGTTATTTGGTGTTCGGAGTGGTACAATAGTATAAAGTGCTCTTCCAGGATCAGCAGGGTCGGACTTTTTGGATTTCGTTTTCCAGCGGCGATGAGTTGGGCGGCCATCGCGGTTAAATGATGGCGATGGTTTCTGACCAGGACGTAATTTGAATCCGAAACGATTCAGGAATGAGTATGAGAATAAGATATTGGAGTTTACGATCGTAAATCGGGCGGACATTACATTAATGGGCTATTAAATAATTGAATTCTGGCCTGCATGGGGCGGCACGTCAAACACCTTCATCCTAGAGGGGGTCGTATTGTACAAGTTAGTAAAGTACATCCCCCCTGCTATGAACATAATATGCTCTTACCGACACCTAACTAGCGGCATTCTACAAAGGTACAAAATATTAGTAATACACCTGTTTTTTGATTTATACATCCCATGTTGACTTTTGTAACTATTTATCGATGAATGGACCAAAAGTACCTGTGCCTCGAGGTGTTCGCTCCGACCAACCCGAACTCACACGTATTTTATTTGCCGTAATCCGAAGTGTGATATATTTCATTCGATGTGGACGATTCCAGATAATTTATAAACCGACAGACATCGTAATTACTTCATGTTGAATTATTTCATTACACGTATTTTATTTTCCGCTCCCCATTCATAAAGGCTGCGTTAGATACAGGTAATGAAGTCAGCGGCCCGTTTTATTTCCCCGGCTCGATTCGCTCATTCGATCTACATCAAAATTGCATCCCAACATCTTTGTCATCGTCCGCAATAATTAACGCAACGAGAATTACTCTTCGACACCGACGCGCATTCCCGCAACATCAAATCGCTTCATCCACCTCCAAACCCATCAATTACCATCACATCCTTTCCCGAAATAAAAAACGCTGACACCGACCCACTGCCACATGTGCACTTCTGCAACGTCATCTCTATTTAGAAAAAATCAATTTCAACCATTCATGAATTAATCTAATCTTTTTTTTTCAATTTGCATTTTTATTTCCAATGTTGCATCATCGCACTTTCCTCCATCCTATTTTAAGACAAAGCCAATTAAGCGAACTTTTATAAAAAAATATGTTATGTAATTATAATTAATAATTATTATTATTCCTTTTATACCCTTCCACATTTATTTCAATAACAATATTTCCCCTCGAACTCGAGGCAATTATCGGCACACAAAAAAACAATTTCGGGGGCGAAATAAAACACATTCGTCGGGTGGAATTAAAAAAAAAGAAGTATTGTACACAGCAATTACGTGTTCGAAACTTATTCCAATTATTTGTTGTCGTGCGTGGATCGCTATCAAATGTCCAAAAAGAAAACAAAACAACGCTGTTTACATGAAAAATTACGAAACAAACATCACGCGTGTTTAATTCAATATTAATGTGTTTTCCCGTATTAATAACCTCAAATAATAAATAACGCGGTTTAAACGTATAAATAATAAAAGCCTAAACAAATTAGTAACGTATATATAAAAATTTTATTCGTTTTTCTTCTCTTTAATGAAAGCCATCGTAGAAATTATTTATGAAAATTAGTAAGTAATATTTGCATTACAATGGTTATTATAACCACCTAAACATTACCCATTCGACCTAAACTCCAATGATGATGATGATAATAATAAAATATTTTAAAGTCCTTTACGTGGTTTCACAAAATTATCTAATATTTTTAAGTTGTACACACACTAATTAGATTTGTATTATTTAATATCCGATGTGGTATTAGCCAGTTGTTTTTTTTCTGTAGCTAAGACTCATTGTTATATATTTACGAAACGTTTCGTTTTTTTTTTAATTATTAGATGATGAATATAAGTTGTAAACCTAATTTCCAACAAAAGAAAATTAAAATTAAAGGTAACAATAACACAACTATTATAACTATCATATAAAAGTAATCAAAGCAATATTAAAATTTAATTTACACTATTGTAACTATGAGTTTCTCAAAAGACATTATTTAATTTTTTTGTTTATGTATATTTTTAAAGGATGCGTTTCTAAATTGTAAGTAGTAATAAAAAAAATTACATTTATTTGGTTGTACAGCTGGTGAAAGTAATAACGCAATGACTGTTATAAATGGAGGTACCATTGATCACGACACTTTATTTTTTATTTTGACTAATACACCGTTCGGCACGGAGGTGGCGAAGATAGAATTGTTTGCGGTCGAGTTTGCTAATTTTGGCACGGTGCTGGAGCAGAAGAAAGGAAAGAGCAGAACGGAATGGACGTGTCGTAATTGAATGGCCGCGGGCTTATAATTATAAAGTGATATTGTGTAATTGTCGTAGGTGCAAAATCCGTCCCTGTTCGTGGTAAATTGGCTTTTTAACCCTCGGCCCAGAGCTGTTAGACTCCTGTCCTCGGAAGAGCACCGAGCCCGTTGGCCTGTTGGTCCGCCGGGGCGCGCCGCTCCTTTAATCAACACCTTGACCCGTGTTTTACAAATTCCTTCTCAGCTCCGGGTGATTTATTACGAGTTCTTCTATTGGCCGGCCCAGCGGGGAGCAGGTAAATGTACCTATCTAGTCATTTATAAAGGGCGGCCAGGTGCGAGCCAAAGAGATGCAAAGAGCCGACACACCAACACAGGACCCGGGGATGCAACCCCGACCATAACAAATTTATTAATTTCATCTCCGCCGCATTTGAATATTAATTTATTGCAAATAATAGCTGCCCCCGTATTTCCACTATTTATCGCTTTAAAACACCACTAATTATAACAACCAATTTTTTTTTAACAATTAATCTTATTGTTTCATTTTATTCAAATGAAGAAAAACAAATAAAAATTGAGAAACCTTCTATAAGCATATATTCCTTTAGCATTGGTAAATTAATATTAATTTATTATATTATCTAACAAACAATGGAGCTGGTAGGGTTATCAAAAAGGAAGCATAACTGGTCCAGGTCTGCAATTAGATGGGTGAGCAACTGGTACCATTCGTCATTAGGATGTTATAGATACTAATAATAATATAAAATAATAAGCTCATTTACAAACACATACAAATATACAACAAATAACTTTGTTTATTTTGAATCATAAAAATGTATCACAAAGTGAAAGCCTCTACAATTACTTATTTACTCTGACAATAAAGTTCGGTGAATAGTCCTGTAACATTAAGGTAGATGAAATATTAACGAAAGTTACCTTACTGTCCTTCGAAATAGTCACCTGTCATAACTATGCACCACTAAGATCTGCTTTACATGCTTTGGAAACTTTTTAAGAAAGCTTCTTTTGGGATGGAGTTCAAAAGCCTCTTCAGGTTTCATTGGATGTCAGGAATAACGCCAAATCTCTTTGCTTTCAATGATGCAAGGTACATTGAAATTTTGAACCGTTTCATGAAACGTCTACGTAAGGTACGACCCCAGTACGTACAACAAAGTTCATGGCTCTCTGTTTACGACAATGCTCGCCCTCACAGAGCCAATATCGTCAAACATTTCCTCGCAAAAAATGGGGTGGTGCAAATTGAACATCCACCATACTCATCAAATCTCTTTCCTTCAAAACTTTTTTTTGACATCCAACGAAACGTGACGAGGATTTTGATCTCCATTCCAAAAAAGTAGCCTTCTTGAAAAGTTTCCCAAGGCATGTATAGCAGATCTCAGTTGTGTATAATTATGGGAAGTAACTATTTCGAAGAACAGTAAAGTAATTTATGTTAAGATTTCATATGCGTTAATGTTACAGGACTATTCACAGAAATTTATTGTCAGAGGTTGTACATATACACCACGTGACTACCATTACTCTTCTCACATCTAATAATTAAACGTATCCACTAGCATAGGCAGCAACTTTAATGAAATTTTTAGTAACAGTAATTCTCAAAATTTTATGGCCTTGGCTTTACAGGTTGTTCCTTTTTGGAAATTTTGATAATAAATTGAAAATAGTGTTATACAAACAATTGCCTAGATTCTTGAATCTTGGAGGCGTTTACTTCGTGGTACTTTTATAATGTTTAAATAAAGAAAAACATTTTTTTAAATATAAATATAAGTGGTATAAAAAATTAAGTGTTTTCTTCATTTAAAAATTTTCCTAGATTTTTATATTATAGTTCCTTGATGATTTCTAAAGTTTTCCATCTTCACCTTAGGATTCAAAAATTATAATTTCTAAAAAATTTATGGTTTCGTTTTTAAGACTTCATTCATTTTGGAATTCCAACAGAACGCAGCATTTCTTTAGAAAACAATTTTCGGAAACTCGGTTCAAACGGATTTTCTCTATCGACGCGTCTTTTTGCATGGCTTTATTGTTTCAGTGGTTTTATTATGTTATGTTTGTGAAGATAAAGGTGAATCATGAAAAGAGGTTATGCATTTTAAGATTGTAGGAGATGGATTTTTAAGTGTAGGAATTTTTGAAGGATTAAGTGATGATATTATTGTAGTAAGGTATATAAGTTTAACAGTTTAACCTTTGAAAATGATCCAGTATGATCGAAACACGTATGAGGAAACTGAAAATAAAAGTAACAATATGGAACATAACAAGTGTTTTTCTTCACCAAAATTTCAACAAGTATCAACTGTATACAAGGTGATTTTCAATTGGGATTACTTTATTTTTTGGTAAGTTCTGTAAGTGATTATTTGGGTGTCTTAGTTTGGTTAGAATGCGAAAAGCAGAACGTTCACTCATTTGTAAGTTTCTTAGAAGAAGAGGACGAGTGTAGAAAAAAGATTAAAGCATAGGTCAACAGAGGTCGACATTTTGTAAATTAATTCTGCTGAATTTATAGATATACCTTGTTACTGGTATGTTAGGTGA
This sequence comes from Ontholestes murinus, assembly GCA_963969525.1. Classification (NCBI taxonomy): domain Eukaryota; kingdom Metazoa; phylum Arthropoda; class Insecta; order Coleoptera; family Staphylinidae; genus Ontholestes; species Ontholestes murinus. The sequence continues at coordinate 1,780,857 of OZ018399.1, read as the reverse complement.
CTAAATGCCTAGCTTTATTTAAAAATTTTTAAGCACTGTTAGGTTTTGTAACTTAAACACAAACTTTCAAAGAGTATTGTTGCTTTTATTTATCGCTACAATTGTTTCGCCACACTGTGGTTTTAAGTTAAAAACCTAAGAGTGCATTTAAACTTTCAACAATTAACAGCCAACACAATCAAAGTTTTAATTTTTAATTTAAAGATTTAGAAATTGGGTTTGAAGAAACGTTTAGGATCGAAGGTATTTCCAAGAAATTTACACGTTATAAATGGTGTAATCGTTTTGTTATGTATTGTGATGCCAATAAAGAGAATGGTTGCGACCGTTACTACGTGGTAATCCATACTTACACTGAATTCAGTGGAAGTATGGATTACACTGAATTCAGTGTAAGTATGGTCATGCCAAATGGAGATGATAAAAAGGGATGGAAAGACAAGATTTATTTGGATTTATGTTCTCCACTTGGTAAACCAGAGTTCGAGTAGACCAATTAGCCCCTGCAGTGTAGTAAGAGCTTTTGGAAGTGAATTCGAGAATTCTACCAGAAAAACAACAAAATTTAACATTTTCCAAAAAACTATTTCGAAAATTATAAATCGTTACACATCATTGAAATCATTTTGCAAAGAAGATTGCTCTGAACAAATTTTCTCTATCTATCTAAACAGCAGAGTAAAAAAAACAAATTGCCCTTTTCGCCAAAAATATAACCATAAAGTATTTAGATATTATTGACCAAATTATTCATATTTTATACATTGTTTTCATTGAATTGATCAGGCGGATACATAATGAATCTTCATAATACATCGAAATAAAACAACATAGTTGGAACTATACAAATGAAAAAGTTGAAAATTTTCCAACCGAGAATTTCACCAAAGAAAAGGACGAAATTGTTCAGAAAACTTCTTTTAGATAACTATAGATTGTTATATATAATTGAAATCGTTATTCAAAGAGGAGTCAATTGGTTTGAACAGACTTTCTCTGTATATTCAAATAACACAGTAAAAAATGTAATAATGTGCTTTTTAGAAAAAAAGAAAAATACTCAAAAACGTTAATATTTATACATTAATAACATCGTCTTAAAGAAAGTAATGGATTGATTAAAGTAGAGTCAATAGCTTTGGCCAATTTTTTTCTGTCTATCCAAATAACAATAACAATAAAAAAATATTGTTTCCAACAAAAAAAAAAAAACGATAGAATACTCAAAAATTGTTAATATTTGTACATTAATATCATCATCTTAATGAATGTAATTGATTGCAATGGTTATTTCACTCCTACCTATCTAAATAAAAAAGTTGAAAATTTTCAATCCGATAATTTCAAAAAAAAAATCAGAATGTTTCCCAAAGTAAGGACGATAAATGAAATTCACTTTGTTGTTATCACACACGGTTTTTATTATTAGTATTATTATTATTTCATTTATCGTCCTAATTTTTCAAAAAATGTATCACAAAAAGATCAACTATATTTGATAAATAAGGCACTAATAACCTTTCTTATCAATGGATTAGAACTGAGTGCTAATCCATTGATAATGGTCACTTTGTGTCCGAACTGTACATTTGGCTAATCAAATAAAATTGCGAAGAAAGGTTATTAGTGCTTTATTTATCAAATTAATTTGATCTTCACATAACTCAAGCAACCAATTCATCAACTATATGTTTTCCAAAGATGAGTCGATTGGCCCAAGCAAGCTTTGGAACGTAGTTTTGTAGAAACGTGTGTTTCAGTTTTTTTATATTATCCTAGAAGTTTCTATGAAGTTTCTTCAAGAACTTAACGTATTTAATGTGTATTTATTTTTTGAGTTTTATATTCACCTGTTTTTAGGCTGCTTATAATTTATATTTTTATAATTTCTGAAATAATTACTTTATGGATGTGAAATTTCTCGAAGGTTAACTTATTTACTAGAGAAGATGCTTAAAGATTGACTTAATAAATAAAGCTATATTCAGACTTATTAGGACTTTGGATTTAATGTGTTTGTTAGCTGTTTCTTGTATTGTATTATATTTAATGATGTAGCTCTTGTAGCAGAATGTTTTTATCAACTTTTTATCATTTAGAAAAACACTAATAAGGTGTAAGGATTCAAAAAATTGTTTTATTCTTCTACAACAATTCTACTTGAAATCTCAAATGATTTTTTCAATGTTAATTTTTTAGATTCGTGAAGAGTAAGTATCTATCGTGTGAAGTGTGAAGAAAGGATACAACAGTGTTATTTATATTTACATTTTTTTTGCTTCAACATAAGAAATATATTTACTAAGAGTTAAAGCATTTTTGAATATTGTTTTGTAGGAAGGAAGCTAGGTTAACAACTTCTAAGATCATTCATTGTACGGAGGAGATACCCGTGTGTGAATACGTAATGAAGTAACATGTTCATTATTTGCAATTCGAGTATTGATTTCCCATGAGGTGTATACAAATGTATTCATATTGTCTGTGGTGAATGCATATTGCAGAAGGCGGCCGAGTAGAAGGGGAACGTATTGGCAAATGGTGAGTAAATGGTGAAGAGGAAAGGAAAAATGATTTCTGGTGCGTGGCTTGGAATTCCGTTTCGGTTGTTCTTCCGTTTTGTGGATCGTCCAATGGCAATGGCGGCATTTCGTTCGAGGGGAAAAAGGAGGAGCGATCAACACGGTGGCTTCCATTAATTGATAGATATTTTTATGCGGCACATTAATATTTATATCGGAACATGCGAACATGTGTATATTTACAGAGATATGTATTTAGCGCGGGCAAAGTAGCGTGCAAGAGATCTGCCGATGCGGCTACCTAGAAATTAAACAAATCATTAAATCCGAAACAAATTCACACTCTATGATGGAACAATTAAACTAATTAACCGAGCCAATTAAAAAAAAAACGCACTAATTACTATATCCAGTGCCCACTGGGATCGTCTCCTCCCGCGGCCAGAGACTTCGGGCTCAGCTAAATAAACACCGCCCTCATTATCCGACGTTAACAACAATTTAATTGCTAATCACCTCTTTTATTAGCGTTATAAAAATATTTCCCACTTAAACCGGCTTCGGCTTTTAATTTTGCTTTTTATCGCTGCCAGATTCCATTATTATAATTATTACGGCTGAAATTTTCATGCAGCGTTTTGTTTTATGTTAATTGTACGCTTATTACCTACTTTTAATTTCTCTTTAATAATACACGTTCCTAATTTTCTTACTAGAACGATATTTAAATGGTTTAACGGCTACAAGCATTCTTCAACCAAATTTCTATAGTGAATATTCTTTTTTGTTGAAGTCAATAAAATTCTTTGCTTTATCATTATGAACTCAACCCAAAACTTAGTGATTCTTTTTTGGTATAAATTTTTCTTATAGAAATCAATAAAGCATACCTTCAAAACGTGATCACTAAAATCCTGATGATATCAAGAGTATATTATAGAAGAAGTTGTAGTTAAGATACAAGTTCTTAGCCTGTAGTCAAAATTAGTTTATAGTTATAATTTAAACCAAATAAATGATACGTTGATACTACAGAACCACAAGGTTTGTATATAAAACCATTAAGTACGAATCCAACAGTTTCTGACTACTAACGTATATCTTAGAGTTATTTAATAATTGTTTAATTACAAGTTGTTAGAAGATGATGATTTAGAAGTATGAAGAAATGGCTAAATGAAAATACCGTTCGCCGGTAAAATGAGCTGTGCATGCCAGTGCCAGTAAAATTGCGGATTGTTTGCTCGAACTTTGAGAAAATATATGTGTAATAGTTGTGTGTACATAAGAATTACTTTTAATATAGGCGCATGCAAATATTGTGCCGTGCAGCGTTGGATCGATATTGCGTGAAAATAAATAAACATAAAGTACTCCCTGTAATTACTTAATGCCGTAATTTATGAATATGATAAAACAAAACACACACGTAGAGGGTTGGGAGCGCTGGATTAGTTTGGCCGAAGCATGCATTCCGGGACGGAAAATCCTGTTGTGTCCGCTCTTAAAATACACCAGTATATTTGTTTTGGGAATAGATTTTTGCATACGGAACGAGGCCGGCGCATTTATAACAATATAAAATCGGCTTAAATGAGCAATAAACAGTAAATTTATGATAAGGTATAAAAAAGTTGGCAGCATTCCAGTGGCAAGTCCGCAAATATCAATTACATGGAGTTTGTTTGGCGTTGGATCGGTAAGATGGCAGGATTTATAACTGCCGTTTCATTCGAATCCAAATACGTTCATTATAAACGGGTCTTCAACAAAGTAAAGAATCGGTCGGCCCCTTTCATCTCGCCATCATATCACAAAAGTAACGCGATCTTTGCTTTAGCCGAACGGTTTTGATCCTCCGATTCAGTAATCGGATTGTGCCCGTTTCAAATCCTTAAGAACTTGTGGTGGTCGGTAAACAACGCCTTTCGTATCCCATCCCCGACCCATGGTTTCTTATTAACTGGCGATAATGTGATTAACTGCCGTTGTTTAATTACCAAGAAAGTGAGACCGCCGACCGTCTCCAATTTCCTTCCCTCTCGGAACTCACCAAAACTCTACTCAGCTGATCAACTAAAGAACTCATCACGTCGTAAAACAGGTGACCACCCACCGATAACTTCGCGGCTGGGATTTAATAAAGATTCCTTTGCGCAATCATACAAAGTAGACAGGATTACTATTTACTTGATTTCCACATCTTTATAGATCCATACTCATTAAAACCGCATTAAACAAATGCGTATGGGTGTTGCGCAACACCAATAAAACTTTATATGCCATCGTATAACGCTAATTAATTAGTTTCACTAATTAATATTTATACACACTAATTGGATACAAATTTCAAACTAAGGCTTTATTTGCTTTACCCATTTATTTATCAGGATAACACCTCCTGCGCAACAAATCGGCCGCTGATAATGAAAACGTGCGTCTCAATTTTAAAACCATTATCCTTGGGGATTTCGGAGTGGCCCCAGCGGTCGCACTTATTTACAGACCCCCGGCATTTATAATAAGATTAGGCAGGTGTCAAATGTTTCATTAAACCTGTTAAACAGTGTTACCAGATTATCCCTGGGCGCGTTTCACTTTTTCAGGTATAAGTTCGGAATCGTCCCTTCGGGGCCCCCTCTTCGGCAATCGTTTAATCGGCCAATTCATTCCTTTAATTTATCCTTCTCCAAAACGTAAACGGGCTAATGTCTTAAATTATTTTTTAACAGATACACTCGTTTAAGGCGGCCATTAATTCCGGCGCTGCGCACCGCTCCGCCATCCCGAGTTAATTAAATCCCGGCCTCGCCGTTATTTAATTAATCAATAGTAGCGGCTAAATGATATTTGTTCATAATATATACATATAATATTGTATTGTATAAAACTGTTTCATCAAAACACTTTATTAATTACTTTTCTATATATTATATATTTCTATAATATAATCTATACGATAGTAAACATATATCCAACTAGAACAAAAATGATAAAGGCAGATAAAAGATCGACAAAAGAAAGACTCAACAGAGATAAGAAATGGCCAAAAAAAGTCATACGATGGTCAGAAGAAGGTAGACTAAAGGAAAAAACGAAAAAACTAACAAACATAAGATAGATAAGTGCCAGGCAATAAGAAAACATGTGTAGAAAAGACTAACAAATAAAAAACATCGATCATGACAACAGTAGTAGAAGAAAGATTAAAGATAGAAGAGAAAACGAACAAAGAATACAAGCAACAGATAATAGAAATAAATAAAACGCAAAAGATAACAAAGAACAAGTAAGAATAGACAGAGAAGAAAAACATGAGAGATGTAAAAGATTAACAGAACACAATATAAATATAGATCTATTTTATTTCAAGACATTCCAATTTTTGTCCTTTTTTCTTTGAAATTTTGAAATTAAAATTTGGCCTGTGGTTATGTTCTATTAACATGGTTGGAGTATGCTGTTAACGTCATCATTTGTAGGAAACACTTTTGATGTTCCTCTATTCGTTGTGACCGCTTTGACCTATACTTATTTATTAATCATTTTAAAATGTTCGACAATATCAACATTTTATTACCAAATTAATTTGTATTTGTATTTAATTATTTATCCAACTTGCTTACACAATTCTTCCTAAATAAAACATAATTCTATAACGCACATGGAAAGGCTTGAGTTCATTTTTAACTATTTTTAATATACTCACAATAAAACAAACGCAGATGTTATTCGTTGATTTGGATATTCCACATTCATCTTATACACTCCTTTATAGCTGTTCCTGACAATTCGAAGGCTAAATTTATCGTTTTCATCTCGATTCTTATCCCAATAAAATTTTAAATCAAATTCCTCAAAAGGCAGTTGTAGAACCGCGTTTAATTCAAAATGTTGATATATGTTTAAAACAAAAAACACCATCCAGTGCTTTTCATTCATAACCCCGTTCAACACAAATAGTTGTTTGTCATTGGATTGAATTGAAACTAATAACGTATCCTTCATTCTGTTCACATGGCCTGCATATAACATATTTCTAGTTTTTAATTGCAAAAAACTAATGAACAAATCTTCAGATTTTTGTAGAGATGCTGTTATCACCCAAGGCGTCAATATGCGATCTCGAACTTCTGGGAAATCCACAGTACAATTTATTTTGTGATCATATATAATATTCATGGAAGAATTCGTATAATCGCCAACTATTGAAATAACTTTCTTCTCCTGTGCGTCATACTTTATGTAGCCATCAAAGGCAATCACATAATTTTCTAAATCCTGCTTCAGTAGAGATGCATCAAATTCCCAAGTCTGTTTTGGATAATATAAAGTCAAATTGAAAGATTCTTTAGAATCTTTGTTCTCGTAATTTAATAATGTTTCTACTCGCTCGTCTAGGGTTAATTGCAATAATGCGTGGGCCGTTAAATGAGATTTTGATTTGTTATACACCGCTAAAGCTTTATAGTTTATATTCCTTTCATCACATGTCAAATCCGCATGAATGTCCACATCAGTTATTTGTTTCTCGTTTACAATTTTAAACACTTGATTTGTCTCCCAATTCGTTTCGAAAAACGTAACACGTCCATGGTTTTTATAAAACCAAGGCTTCCTCTGACTATGCAAATCAATGTAAAAATTATATATTGGACTCTGTGTCGATTCAAATGTAACCGTTAACTTATCCTCTAACAACGACACGTTTCTCACTTTTTTTATCATAGCTAGGAAGGATACATGCTCATTCCTTCCAGAATTCATTGTGTAATTAAAGTATGAAGATATCATTAAAAAATTCGATAGTACACTAATTTCCGACTTCATTTGCCCTTCAAATTCACTGGATGTAAGTGTCGTCTGTAGTGTCATACATTTTGGACCGTGTAACAAATCCCCCACAATACGAATAGGTTCTGTTGTCACACCTTCTAATTGCGGATTGGCAGCATATTGTTCCCTTTTCATGTAATTTAGACTACCCGTAATGGCTGCAATTTGTTTACTTCGGTAGTTCATTTTAGCCTGGGAATCGTAGCTAAATGTCTCTCCAGCAATATTTTTATTAAAGGACGACTGTAGCGAAACCATCTCTCTATTGTTATAACTAGTTTCAAATTGAAAACTGTATTTATTCATCTCATTACCTAGGCTACTGTTAATTTCGAAGCTAGTAAACGGCGATTCCAGTTTTGCTTTCAAAGATAGGTTTTCCAAATTTATATTATATGAAGCTTTTATCTTCCTATTGATCATCGAATTTGGCGTATCTATGTACAAAGACATTGAATATAACGGTTTGTACCTTTGTTCTTCCATTTGCGTCTGCACATTTAATTGGTAGCTATTAAACACGTCAGTTTTTTTAATGTTCAGATCATATTTGAAGTTTCCTGTTAAGGGAAAGTGGGGTGAAGTTTGTGTTTGCGATGCGTGTAGATGATCTTCCACTCTTGCCCAATTTAATTCCGTTGAGGATGTTGAAGCTCTGCTTAATGATTTTCATCGTTTAATTTGCCAAATATGGCTTTTATATCTCCAAAAGGAGAACTTATGTCAAATAAGAGATTTAAGTATATCTAAAAGAATTGCTCAAAATGACTATCTACAGCTAGGATGTAATAATCCAATCTTCTAATTATCTGTTGATCTCTTTCAAAAACACCAGGGTCGTTTCTTTTTGTGTTACATCCAGCAATTATTCAATTTCGCAAGTTTTTCAATTTTTTTCACTGGAGTAGCGTAAAATAATGGCTCTAGGTAACCTCATAAGAAATAATCGAGAGAGTTTAAGTCCGGTGATCGAGCAGGCCATGAATGAGGTCCACCTCGATTAATCCAGCGATTTCCGTATGTTACTGTTAAAAAGTTACGAGCAGCCACACTAAAATGCACTGGTGCACCATCATGCATAAACTACATTGCATTACATCAATGTATTCCTTATTTCACTTGCTAATGTAAAAAAAAGGCTGAGTATTGTTTTCATTTTCAAAAAACACTTCACGTAAACTAAAACCATAAATATTGGTCACTTTGCATTTCTTATTCCCAGTGATAAATTGCGATTCACCTCGCTAGAAAGTCTTCCTTAGAGAAATACCGATCCAATCCATAATTCCATTCCAAATGTTCAAAGAGAACAGATGTTGAAAACAATGTTCAAGTATCTTGAAAAATGAAAAAAATGAAAATTCCTTATTGTATTTCTTGAAAAATTCGCTACATCAGTGAAACAAATCAGCGTCAGTAGTTAATAATTTGAACTAATTTTGCACATATTGGCCATTAACAGAATGCATACGTGCAGAAAAATCAGCAGACAGAAGTAAATGAAGGCTTTGTATGTGATATGGATACAACAAATAGTCATTGAAATAAAACAACACTGATGAATATGCCTAATAAGCCTGATGTATGGCGAACCATGTTGCAGTGTTCAACAATAAATTTGAAACCCTCCCAACTGCGTTGTTTTATTTCAATGTGTTTCAATTTCATCATGTATCCGCCTTGTCAATTCAATATCAACAAATCCATTAAGTAATTTCTCCTCATTTCCAGCAATTTGGAAAAAAAACTGAAAATTCTATAAATCTGGAAGAACTTCAGTAGAATTCTGTAAGCCTCGGAAAATTCTAGAAATTTGTGGAAATCTTTGCTAGTGTAGAACAAGAGATAGTGAAAATATTGAATAAAAAGTTGAAGAAAAGCAATTTTTTAAAGAAATCACCAGAAGTTTCTTTAAATCTCATAAAGAAATGGCTAGAAAATTTTACAAGCCTAAAAGAAAATTCTAGGAATTTAAAATTCTGAAAGAAATCGAGAATTTATTAACAAAATTAATTTAAAAATTCTAATAATCTAGTAGAGAGATTTTTGTAAATGTTTGAAATTCTTGGAAAAATCTAATCTGAATATAAATTGCTAAAAGGCAGTAAATTCTTGAAACATTAAAGAAACATTGCCAGAAAATTCTATAATGCTCAAAAAATTTGACTAATTTAGAAATTCTGGAAAAAGTTTAGAAATGTAGAAGAGAAAATTACAAAAAACTAGCAATTTTTGATTAAAAAATAAAACCGAAAAACATACCTAAATCATTGGTAACTAAATATTGAAAAAAAATAACAAACTCCTCAAAGTACATTTCTCGTAAATTGTTAAAAAATTCTACAACACCAAAAATTATCTAAATTGGTGGATAATTGTTAAATCTTCGTAAAAAATTCTAGTAATTTTAAAATAAATAGTGAAAAAAATTATCAAATGGACGGAAGAATGATTTTTGCAGAATTAAAAAAATCATTTTTAGTTCATTTTACAGAAAGAAATACGTTCAAACTAGTGTTGCTTTGATAGTTGTACTATTTGTAACACGCAAATTAATTTGTATTATTCAATGTCTGTCGAAGTATTAGCTAGAGAAGTAGTTGTTTCAAATTAATTTGTTTTGTAGTCTTAGTAAGACTCATTGTTGTAGATTCACGAAATGTTTTCGTATTTTTAAATTTAGAATTAAAAAAACTAAAATCGCTTAAAAATTTAAGTACCTAGAAACTAAATTTTTGAGAAAGTCAATTAACCTGTGATAACATTGTTAAAATTTAACAAATAATCTTCTGGAAAGTTCTCATCTGGTAAAAAACAGATGAAAAACTTTAAATTTCTTAGAATAAATTTTTGTAGTTAAAAAAATGCTGGAACGTTAAAAAACTTCTGCAATTTAGAAATGAAATTTCTGGAAAACTATAAAAAAAAAACTTGGTAGAGTAGAGCAAGAAATAGTGAAACAATTAAAAAAATATAGAAAATAAATTCAACAAAGAAATCACTAGAAGCATCTATAAATTTGATAGGAAAAAAATTCTAGAGGCTTAAAAGATAATTCTTATAATTTCGAGAAAATTTCGTTATAAATATTTGAAATATTTTTGAAAAATTTATAAAATAAGGCAGAAAGACGTCTGGTCGATAGCCTTTTGACGAACTAACTCACTAACACATCATTCATTATTTATTATTTAAATGTAAACATGTATAAAGTTTGTCAATAAAAATGTGTATTATTATTTATAAAATATGTATATTGAAATTTAGAATCTTAGGAAATCTAAAAACTAAATTTTGAAGAAAGTCTAGTAACCTGAAATAAAATTTTTAAAGTTTAAAAAATAATTTCCCGGAATGTTCTAATCTGGTAAAAATTGATGAAAAACTTTCTACAAGAAATTTCTGGAAAACTTTAAATTTTTAAGAATCTAGAAATTTCTAAAAAAAACTTGGAGAAAGTAGTTGAGAAGCGCAAGGAATAATGAAAATATTAGAAAATAATAAATAATAAAGAGAAGCAATTTAGAAAAAAAAATCAATGGAAACATCCATAAATTTGATTGGGATAGAAATTCTAGAGGCCTAAAAGAAAATTCAAAAAATTCATTATAAATAGTTAGAATATTTAAAAGTCTCTAAGTCCAACTTATATTTAAAGTATTTATAATTTTTCTGGATCTTCCCCTTGACGAATACTTTGGAAGATTTTTCTATCGGGAACATAACGCTCAGCAATAACAAGTCTATCAATGAAATGCATGTCAATCACCTCAGCGTTCGTGTAGTGATTCATGGTAAAAGACTTCACTAAAAAAGATTAACGATTAAAGACAGAAAATAAACGTCAAATAGCCAAACATCACTGTCTCAACAAATTCGACAGATATCAAGTGATCAATCAATTGATTACGTCTCAAATGAATTCGATGTTTAAAATCAAAGTCAAAAAACAAACCAATTCTAGGGACAAGCGTTGCGCATGCGCACTTCAAGCTGTAATTTTAGTACATTCTGCCTTCTGCCTTAACTTTGGACTGCGAAAACCAAAAACTTTAGTTCGGGAATTAACTTAGTACAATTAGTTTTGAAGTGATGGTGGACAATCTTGTTAACAAAGATATAATTATACAAATAACAAGGGTAGGATTTTTTCTGTCGTTGAATGATTACAGTTGTAACTTTATTTATAAACATATCAATATTGTTTTTGAACGGCGGTTGTTTCGAGCGATCTCAATTTTTATTTTTTTTTTTGGGTGAAACGGTCCGCGAAGGAGTCCCCTTTATGAAATTTGGAAATGTATTTATCGTCTGTGGAAAAAAGGTAATGGGTTATAAAATTGAAAAATGGACCTTAAACTTAAACGGGTCGTAAAGCTGTGCGGATGATTAAGCTTAATTGCATTATTTGTGCGTAGTGCGGCTTGCGCGGTGCGGCGGTCCGGTTTTCGGCCATGGCCGTGCGTGGCGACTATGGGCTTTTAATTGTTTGATATACATTTATTTGAAATGTGCGTGGCACGGGCGAAGGGGGGTGGAGGCCGGGGGGGAAAGTGTATCAATATTGTGACATGCGAAAGAAAGGCCGTTTGTCCACGTGAGAGCGCGGTGCCGCTTTTCAGCCTTCTTATGCATTATTCAAACGGCCGGATCTAAATATGCATTAAAAAATGACAAATTAGCCTATTATTAAATCCTTATAACTACACGTCGTAACAATGATATTTAAAGAGAATCGATGTTCATACATTAACCGCCATTACGCATAATAAATAATAAATATATACATAATAACTATCGATTAGAATACAATTAGAATAGATTTATGGGGAGATAAAACTCCATCTATGTTTCGACAATTACATTATCGGCGTGACTGTACATATGGCCATGATTTATATGGTTTTGGGGCATCTTCGCACACCCTCCCTATTATTTATAAGTGTTGAATAAACCCTACAAAGCGGACCGACCCAGGCTATCTTTTTTTGTTGTTTGTGGTGTGTACAACAATTAAACAAGCAAATAATTCGTCAAACCTACATTGTGCTTAAACCGAATATAATTGTAAATATCCCTTTGTTGGCCTGATCTGTCAAGACTACAATACCAACAACAGCAAGATGTTACGGCGGCGGCCTTTTCATTATTTTATTATCCTTTCCACAAACGCACACCGCTCGTTTTACATATTACAACTTACATATTGATTATTGATTTGTACATACATCTACATTCATACATGCACACATACTTAAGTAGGTTCCAGTGTCTAGCCATTTTATTGACCATTGTGCGGAGCGACGCATAATATATTGATCCTTGTTCCGTAGATTTTTATCGTAGGGCCGTTTTAAAATACAGCGCACTAAATTCCCTTGTTTATGTTAAATGAGCGTTTAAGGGTTGCCCGAAACAATATGTATGAATACAAGGTGGTGTCTTTCCTGGTGTTAAAAATTATATAGATACGAGAAGCGCGTCCCATTTAGAAATAATCGTTTTGAGTTATTTGCCCCAACACCTGCCTATAGATTGTCTATTATTTCTATAGGCATTTGGCACGTTGCTCTATAATTAATATAAAAATTATACATCCCGCGCCGTTGCCATGCCCATCATAATTTCCTCGTCCGCACGGAAAGAGGGAAAGAAAGCTCTGCGCGGATTGTTTAATTAAAGCCCCGCGCCAGATCCGAAATCTCCGATAAGACAGCTCACCAGAACCGTAATTCGGGATTAGGGATACCGAATTACGGGTTCGCAAACCCTTAATGAGTGACAAAGGTCCGATTTGCGGCCGGCGATAAGCTAAACGCGGCCAGCGTCCAATTAAACCGTGCCGCTCGCGCAATTTATCGTAATTTTATTGCATTGCCGTAATTACACTCCAATCAGAATGTTTTGTATTAAAATGATTAAATGGCAGGTAAAATTTATGAGGGTCAAACTAATAATGGGCCCTCTATTTTCTTAAGTACCGGCCGTAACGTTAATTCATCAATCCCGGCAACACCGCGGCGACGCCATCTTCACGATGAGCTTTGATGGACGCAGAAGGGAGCAGAAACGGGAAACGGTGGCGGTCATTACTATTATTAATACTAACACCATCTCATTTAATCTATTCAATCTATTATCAAAAGCTTCCTTTTGAAGGTGTTTTAATAGGCTGACAATCTAAGTAATACAATTTTTAAGAATACAAAAAATTCTACAATAAAACTCTTTGTGGTCATTTTGAAAGGGCCACTACTTGTTGCATTTTTGATGGACCTATTTTTCATATCAAGGAATCAAGCTTCTAGCATAGACCTAATTGTTTCAACCCAATATAGAAGAATTTTTTGATCGCTTGGTCTTTAGATATGAAAAATAGGAGGACCAGTTAACTTGATTTAACTATTTTCTTCGGACGGATAAGACCTGCTCTGCTTACTTTTCCAAACTGCTACAAATACTTTTAGATGGTCAACCAACGTTGGTAAGTAAGTTGGTAAGTGTTTGACAGCTCCTCGATTGTCTAACACGAATTTTATATTATTTCCATTCTGAACAAAATTACCGATTTTAATTTAAATCTTTCGGATTTGCGAACGTTGATAAACATCGCAAATATTCTTGGTAGCAACTGTTACAAAATGCCGAAATGTTCTTCTTCTGTTATTTCAACATAAATTGCAAAAGAAATTAAATTCTAACCTTATAATACCTTTGGCACAACTTTGAAGTACTCAGTGAAGCAAACATCGACATACAGAGCCGAGATTACTTCTTAATTCCTATATAGCATCACTATTTTAGAAGCAAATGAATTAATCTATGACTACCATTATGTGCACTTTTAGTAAAAAGTTTAATGTTCAATAAATCAAATCTATACTTAATGGCATTAGAAGCGTTGCAACAAGAAGGAATGATTTTTTGGAATTCATTTTTTGGCAACAGAGTTACTATATTTAAAACATACATTGATAACAATTTCAACCTTGTGCCTTTTATATTTACTGTGCCAAAAAAATTACTTCACTTTTTCTTTTTTAATAAAACTTATAAGAGCTGTTTAGTACAGATGTTTTTAGTTTTCGTGTTTCCGTTGACTGTGTTAAGCTTAAACAAAATGCCTGGAGTCCGAAGACATCCACAATATCACCATTTAAGCGATTTTGACCGGGATCGAATTGTTGCTAATCGAGATGCCGGTATGTCCTATCGCGAAATTGCACGCCGTATTAATCCCACTGCAACGACTATAATGCGTGTGTGTCAGGTATGGGCAGTACAAGGAAGAGGAGCAAGAAGAAGATCAATTGGTCAACCAGAACGTCAAGATCGGCTCTTAAGACAAATAGCCCTGCGAGACCTTTTCGCTACTACGTGTCAAATCGGTGATCAATCAAATAATAATTAGAAAAAACACGAAAATATTCTGTAAAATCTACAACAATTTTTTGTAGATTTTACGAAATATTTTCGTGTTTTTTATAATTATTAGTTAATTTTCTACAACGTAAAGGACTTATATAATTTTATTACGGTGATCAATCAATTCAATCCTTTGGGCTTCTTTCATACCGTCCAAGATTAGTGCTTCCTTTGACAGCGAGACACTGTCGCCAAAGTTTGGACTGGTGCAGAGAACGGCAGCATTGAGAGGCAGAATGACATGATGTAGAAGGGTACGACGCTACAGTGGAGAACGACCTGATCTTAAGTTTGCTATTGAGAGGCATGTACACAGGACTGCTGGAGTAATGGTTTTGGGGGGCTATTCCTTAGGGTAGTCGATCACCTCTTTTATTCATTTGAGGCATTATATTGAAGACTTTATTGCTTTATTTAGATAGCCGTCCAGAAGTACTTTTCAGCAAGGTAACGCACGTCCCCACATTTCTAGCCGGCTTATGAACTTTCTTCATGAAGCTGGTGTTAATGTTTTGAAGAAGACTATTTCGTTTGCAACGTCCTCCACAGACTTTAGCACAGTTGATCCATGAAATTCAAGTTGCTTGGAACGAGACGCCACAAGAAGACATCTTCCATCACATTATGTCGATGCCCAGACGTCTACAAGAGTGTATACAGCAAAGGGGTCGCCAAACACATTATTAATTTTTTTAGATTGTTTGTTAATACTTTTTTTAATCTGAACATTTCATTCTTGATGTAAGACTACCATGTTGGCAAAAAATCAATTTAAATAAATAAATACTTCTGGGTGTAACGCTTCTAATGCCATTGAGTATATTTATAAGATAAATTAGGAATTAACTTTCTGCATATTGAGTTATGCTCAATAATTCTATGACGTATGTGGTATAATTACGTAACAGATTTTTTTCTTGCTTCTAGATAAAGGGATTATTTGTTGAAAAATCATCTTCACTTTCTTAGTTTTCAAACAACCTTTACTGTTTAGACTCGTAACAATTGTTTCTAGTTGAAGTCACAGTGTAGTGAACACTTTTAACTTTGATAATGATCCGCAAGGACCGAAACACGTGTCAGTTATCTGAAAATAAAGTAATGGATAACAAGAGTTTTACTTCTCCCAATTTGTAGTGAGACAATTTGATTTTTTTTTTAAATTTATTAGGTGTACAAATGAATAATCTAATTTTTTCAGTTAGATTAAAGGTTTATTAAAGAAAACGTTACTTAAATTTCTGGAGAAAAGTTTTCGCCGTTGCTTATAAAAATGTTACGGCTTACTTGGTTAAGTCATCAAGCAGTTTTCGGATCTCATTTACTGATTGGAAATGCATATTAGACAAGGCGCGTTGCATCGACTGAAATTAGTGGTAATCGGATGGAGCAATGTCTGGTAAATTAGCTGGGTGCTGCAAGACGTCCCAGTTAAGACTCATTATGATGTTTGTATTGGCAACAATGCGTAACCTGGCGTTATCATGCAAGAATTTCACTGGACTTCTCACTTGTCTCTATACGGCTGTTTTCATTTAAATTCCTGACTAAAGTGCGCAGTAACCATTTCGCCCGCTTGCATCAACTCGTAATAAAGCTCACCCTAAATGAAGAGAAGAACCTTCTTTTCCAAGGGATTGGTTTGTTTCGCCGGGATTTACCCATGACATTCTGAGTTTCGGATTGTCATAGAGTATCCATTTCTCATCGCCAATAATGATTTTCAACAAGAAAAACTTGCGACGCTGTTTATAAGAACAGAGAAAGAAACGCTGTCACTCGTTGATGTTTGTTGGTTTCATTGAGTTTATGCGGCACACATTTTCCTTCTTTCTGGATCTTTCCTAAATCATGAAGGTGTTTGAAAATTAATTGCTGGGTTCTGCAAGTTCTTTCTGCATTTTCGGTGAGCATTTTCTTTAACTCCTCACTGCCACACTTTCTAGGACCTCCAGAGTCTTCTTTGACGTTCAGGCAGAAATCATTGCTTTTAGGGCAGAAAGACCGCAGGTTTATAGCCCAGACGGACTAACACCTTATATCTGTTTCATATTGATTGTTATTATTGTTATGTATTACGTTTGTCCAAATAAAGATGTATGTATCATTTCTTTTAAACTGCATACTGGTATGTAAAATAATCTCACAAGTAGTTGATTTTTTTTTGCTTAATCTCCAAATAAAGTTCTTCGATTTTTCAAAAAAACATGTAATACAAAGTATCAAAAAATTGTGATGTGGCCATCATAGTACTTTCCCTAAATTTTTCTCGAAAACTATAAGGTTTATGCAAAAAGGCTAGTCATAATAATTTGCTCAGTTTTTTTATTCTTTACAATTACTTGTTATATAAATTTCATGCAAATTCTATAGTAGGCAAAAAATATCAAAATTTTTATTTTTTTTCCTCGCAAGTTAAGAACTTTACGAAAAACATGTTTTAATAAAACTTGTTTAGTTTCTCATTCCCTTTAACTTTTGTTTGATAATTTATGTAATATTTTTTATATTTAGAAATATTTCGAGAAAAAAGTAAAATGCGCCTCGAGTAAACATCTCACTTTTGGTTTATGAATGTTCACCAAAAGCTTTTTAGTTTCAGTTTTTAATGATAAAACCTTAAGTTTAAAGTTTCATCTGAAACGGATCAAATCACGACGCGATCAGTAATTGAAGCTAATTAGCATGTAGGGTGGATGCGTGGCCTTTATCCTACTCTCCAGTCAATAAAACACCTTAAAAAATTATTTTGTGTTTGTTTACATTTTGCAACTTTTAACTGAAACCCTCGCTTATGTTTTACTGATTGAAGGGTGGATAGAGGCCACCCACCCACCCTACATATACATGACAACTATAATTGCTAATCGTTGATGATTTTTCTGGTAAAAGCAATAAAACCCTTAATGTAATAAAAAATAAAACAAAATCAAAATTTAAGTTTAAATATAAATGATTTTCTATAGCTGATATTATCTATTTTAGATTTTAGATCATGCATCAAATTTTTTCTAATTTACCCACTCAAACATTTTACCTTTTTAATTTCTTTTTTATTCAAAAAGTTTTGTAATTAATTTTATTGGAAACCGCGACACGATAAGGAATTAAAGTTTCTGTGTATATGTAGGGTGGGTGGGTGGCCTCTATCCCACCCTTCAATCAGTAAAACATCATCAAAAAATTATTTAAAAAAATTTGAATAAATCTATTAAAATTTGCAATAATGTTATTAGGTAAATTAAAGCACTTGTTATGTAAAAGATCGAAACACGTGTCAGGTAACTGAAAACAAAATTATGGAACATAACAAGTGCTTTAATTTACCCAATTTGAAAATAAATACGCAAGAAGTATTGAATATAATAATGTTATGTTTATTTATTTTTTACAACTTTAAATTAAAACCCTCGCTTAGATTTTACTGATTGAAGGGTGGGTTAGAGGCCACAAAATATTAATTACTAATTGTTGATGGATTCTGTATCTTTTTTACTTTACCTATAAAGAATTTAAAAAATATTACATAATTTTTCAAACAAAACTGAACAATTTTATTAAAATATATTTTTCATCAAGATCTTAACTTGAGAGAAAAAAATTAAAAATTAATAATTTTGATATTTTTTGACTATTGTTAATAAACTATAGGAGTTACATGGAATTTATATAACAAGTAATTGAGCAAATCATTAAGAATAACAATTTTGCGTAAACCTTATAGTTTTAGAGAAAAATATATGACCACATCACCATTTTATTTTCTTCACTGTTCATTTATTAAGAACTTGTAGGAAAGTTAAAAAAACATCTATAGACACGTTTTGATCTTTTGATCTCATCTCAGATTTTTACAATTTTGAATAATTCAATTTTTTACTCACATTCATGCTAATATTTTATGTCCAAACTGCACTAAACAAGGTTAAAATTTTCCCATTATTATTTTTTGCATTTGTGTATCAATTAGCAACAATTAATGAAATGATTAAATTGATTTTGAATTTTTTTAAATTGGGTTTTTACAATAATTAACAATGGCCAGTGTTTTGATTTCCGTGAATGCTTAAAGATAACAAGCATTTTGCATTCCGCTGTGGGTACGGATGCGATTAGATCGTGTAATGGCAAGCCGTGATCAATCAAAGAAATCGATTACGCGTTTTAAAACGCCAATCAAATCAATTAATCTCCCGCGCGGTTATGGCCACTAATTAGGCAACGAACTTTGCTCCAAATTAGTTTTTGGGCGAATGGTGTCTTTCAATTTGTACTAATTTGTAGAGAAAAGGCCCGGGCGTGTGTTTTTTTATTAATTATTAGTCTGTCATATTAATTACGCTGAGGAGTCACTACACGGCGATGCCGAAATTAACTGGCTTCCTTTAAATAGCTCTCGGCTAGTAAGAGTTTTCGGGGAATTGGCAGAAAAAAGCTAATCACTGTTTATTTATTTATTTATTGACACAGCCCACAGTTTCCGATAATTAGGAGGCGCAAAAAAAAATCAGTGGATGTCAATCATTATCGCACGTTTAAATATTAACCAGCTGCCGCCGTAATTGCCCAATTTCTTTTTCGTATTTCGTTTTCGAAAATGATCAATCTTCGCGAGTGCGAGAACAAAGCGCAGGTGCACCCGATCAATAATATCAAGTGTGGATATCGGGATGTTCGATTATGTTTTATGCTAGATCCGTTGGATTAAACGGTGAGCGAGCGGCTCCTCCAAACAGGCTCGAATTATCATTAAATAATTGAATTTATGATGGATTAGCTCGGCATTTATTAACACTATTTGCATAATAGTTGGCCGTCTCGTTTACTAAATAAAAATTTCTTTCAAATGTGACACGATTTTAATTAATCGTGGATCTTCAATGCATATCATGTTTGGAAAAAAAAACAAACTACAAAATTTAATTTTTAAAATGCCAGTTACAAAATTTATTTGGTATTGGATCTTTTCATAACTGGGTCGTTAGTCATATAAATTACAAAAAAAAAAACGTAGCCTTTTATTATTTCGCATCGATTCCCGGCCCAGAAACTATTGCGAAAAATGTCTAGTCCGTAGGATTTCGCACTTCCTATCCCAATTTGGCCAAAGGTCGTTCGTTAGCTGTGATGTATTGTGCTGGCGCCTTGCGAAAAAGATCGCGTCTTCTGATATTCCACTTTTTAAGGAGCTCACATAAATTGCATTAACGATACATTAATTATACGTGTCGGCACTGTTACATAAAAGGTTAGTCTCTGTAAAAATAATGTTATAGTAATTTGTCATCTACTATGCGTGCTATAAAAAATATTTTGAAATAGGATTTAAATTTAATATCTAAATATTTAATTATGAAAAATTTGTAAATTATATCATTGTTGACAAAATAAATAAATTAATTAATTTGCGTTATTTTATCATTTGATTGTTATTTAAATAACCTATTATGCAAGGTGTGTAAGTCGGTCTAATTTATTACTATCGGCTTATTATGAATGTAAAATTACGTAGTAAATCAATCAATTAATTAAAATAAATATATATTACGTAAAATCAATATAAACTTGAATATTGCGATATTTCAAATTTAAATAGGTAATTGTGGAGGCTTCTACGTTGTGATACACTATTTATATATATGATTAAAAATGCATGTTTTAATATCACACATTTTTTGTAACTTTATAATAAAATATATTAAAATACGTCGTTGTAGAAAATTTACTAATAATTATTAAAAACCTATACGTTGCCTCTAACAACTTTCCAATTTACAAAACTTTCTTCAGGATTTTACCGCATTAATTTTTCATCATGCATACACAATTTTACTTTAGTAAGTGATCAATTTACAGTTTGTAGAAAAATTATTAGTGAGGGTAAAAATAGTTTAAAAAAGCAATATTTTATTGTAAGTAAAAAAATCAATAAAATATATTCACTAATAATTAGAATATATATATTCAAAATATATTCAATTATTTAATTGTAATAAAATCATAGGATTAATAATTGATGAGTGTGTTAGATGTAGTTAGAAGTTTACTTGGGTTTTGTAGCACCTTATAATAATTAATGTTTTTAGAATATATATTAATTTCAGTGAGTAAATAAAAATATTTTAAAATGAACTAACGCACAGTAACGGTTGTTACCTTCATCTTCATTTACTTTAGTATTTATTGATTAGTTAGAAGTGTGCAAACTATTTAAAAAAAATTCATCATTGAATTACTAATTCTCTTTTGAATATTTTTTGGTTAAATAAAGTAATTAAAATAAATAATAAAATAATTCTGAAATAATATTTGAATATGGCTTCAGTTAAAAATATGCATGATCCAAAATCTCACCTAACCCAAAAAGCGTATTTCATAAAATAAAATATTTTAATCAAAACACAGTAGTTTATTTTAATTTTTTTAATTAAAAAAAATCTACTATTAATATGAGTTGAATTTTTAACTTAAAAAAAATTATTACAAAAATAAACTTAGATTTGTTGTTTCATATGTACTTGTTGTGCTTTACAAAAAATTTATTCAAAACACTTGTTTCGTTCCATAATATAATTTAATACAAAACAAGCATGTATTAAAGTTTTATTTAAATATATATTTAGAAGTTTTTTTACAAAATAAAATAATAAAAGAAATAAAAAAATACTCCGATTTTTTTTAATTTATCATTATTAGAATTACACAATCTATAAAATTAATTTTCTTCAAAAAAAATTAAGTAATTATTTATGAATATTCTTATAAATTATTCTTACCTTTTCAAATTGTTTTGTTTTAGTAGCTGCCTTAAGTAAAAAAATAGTTCTCGATGAGCACCGACGTTAGATAATCAGGTTATGCAGGAGGTATATCAGTTATTTTTTTCGAGTCGGTTTAACGCCATTAGACGTGAAACTGTGGAGAATCGTTTAGCGCTTAAACGGCCCCAATCAAAACGTTACTTGAAGCGAATAGGAGCGCACTTACTTGGAAGTAATTGTTAAGTGTTGAGCGTGGAGAGCATTCGCATAAATAAAAGACGAGGCTGTTGTTCATTACATGTATTTATTTGAGATTCTATACAATGTACTAACGTTATATACATAGCTACGAATTTAAGGTAAACTCAATTACCCGGGAGTCTTATATACACAGAATATTTAAATATATTTATATATATATATATACAGGTACACATAAAGTATAGAAGTCTTTGAGAGGCGCAAGTAATGTAGAGAAAATAAACCTATTGTTCCTCTAAATACTTACGTGTTTAAACGTATTATCAATATAAGGATACAAAAACGAAATTTAAATATGGGAGCTTTCCGTGCACAAGATTATTTATTTTAGCTGTGTATTGCATGTTAAATGTTCAGATCTTTTATCTGACACAATCGGTTTCAAAAACCCCGTACATTACTCAACAATATCGTGCCAGGGAGCATTTTAAAACAGAAGAAAATTGCGTATAGAATTTAGCTACCCATACAAATTATAAATCTATAGATTGCGTGACGCCGCTGGAAATAATATAAAATAAATAATCATCTTTTGTTTTACATTCTATGCAACTAAAATTATATCACATTTAGGTTTTCTAAATTATATTTACAACATCCCTAACGATATCTAAATGCAGGAACAATACCTTTACTTGTACAGTAAGTAAGTAAGTAAGTAAGTAAAATAAATAAATTAGAGTTTTGATGTTAACGTTACCTTTGAGAAAATTTTAGGGTGGCACATAGTAAGGAAATGTGAAGCACATTCTGCGTTCTATTTACATACTCAGACTTATTTACAAATTTCTCACTAGGCCGGTTATACTGAGCGGAGGGCGAGCTGGGGTACTCTGAGGAGTTCTTCCGACGGAGGAACCGCGTAATGGTGGCTGTAGTAAGTCATCGGCGGTATTAACATTGGTTGGGCTAATCCTAAATCACAGTACGGTGCCAACCCCCATTGCACGTAGGACGGCGGCGGTATTTCTTGAGGATTTTGCTCCGCCGGTTTATCGGGTGAAATTAGGCTTTCGATTGTGAACGCCCTTTTTGGTCTAATTGTTGTGGTCGTCTCGGTAACTCCTGGCGGCGGCGAAGGAGCCCTCGCCGCAGGAACAAATGCGGCACTACTTGGTTCCATGTGACTTTCCGACGGCGCGAAAAAGAACCGATTTATATTGGCCAAAGCCGCTAGCTCGTTATCAAGTACCTCTTTGTCGTTCTTCAGGAGCTTGAAGCGCTTCCTCCTGCGGAGCAAACTGCCGTTCTCGAACATGTCGAAAGCTGCCGGATGCAGGGCCCAGTACGCTCCTTTTCCTGGCCTATCGGGCCTCCTGGGGATCTTGATGAAGCAGTCGTTGAACGATAGATTGTGCCTCAGCGAGTTCTGCCACCGCTGCGTGTTCCGACGGTAGTACGGAAATCTATCAGTGATGAACCGATATATTTCTGATAAGGGCAGCATCTTCTCCGGGGAACTCCAGATTGCCATCGCAGTCAAAGAAATATAGGAGTAAGGTGGCTTCTGATCACCATATGATTCTCTCGAAGGACGAGGCATTACGAAACACAAATCACTTGAACACTTATCTGGATTAACACTGCAGCGCTGCAGTCCAGCAACTACGGTACTCTGGTGTATACTGTGGTACAATCAGGCAGTCGAAGAGAGTTTGAGCAGTCCACTCGAGCACCATTGGCCGCTACTTTACAATGGCCCGGACTGCGCGCCCCTGCTACGCCTCCCTTGAAAACTACGCCCCTCCAAATCCCTACTTCACGTCAAATTTACAACTGTACCATGCTTACTGTTACCATATTACATACAATACCGACTGCGCTGAATTCGCCTTTTCCCTATATCATCATAATTACGCCGCTACCTAAACACCCCCCTCCCCCCACCAAATATCAATCCTGCACACAAATAAATCAAAATTACAACCCGCGAAAACAACAACAAAAAAAAAAAACAAAATCGCAACGAAAACAGAAATCTTTGCGTGACCCCGGCACACCGAACTCCACCAAATTCCTCAATCTCCGATCTAAACAATTACACCCCCAACGGAATTTCCCCGTATTGACTTAAAAGCCGTCACACGCGCGCCTTTAATTACACAAAACTAGACCACAAAGGGAATTAATTAAATGCAAGCAATAAACACGTTTTTATTACACTTCTTAAAATCCGACCAGATCGTTATCGCCAAACATATTTCAGAACTTGCCCATAGAAATTATAAATAGAAAAAAATACTTTTGTGACAGACATTAATTTATGACACATGTACAATTATTACAAATGTTTATTCGAAATCTTCGTGTTTAAAATTAAACAAAACAATGCCGAATGAAAACAAAACACTTTTATTTAAAAATCAATATATAATATTTTTATAATAACTAATTAAACAAATAAGCAAATAAAAAAAATCGTGGAGGCTTCTACTTTGATACGTTTATAAATTATTAAAAATTATTATTACTCGTGTCTTTAATAAAGAAAATATTTACATAATTTTTTATTTAAACTTTAAAAAATATTTAAACCAAACTAAATAGAAAATATCGTTAACAATAATAATTGTCACTTATTATTAAGATTCACTTTAGCTATCTGATTATGGAGGCATTTATAGGTTATAGGTTATAGGTTAAGTAGGGTCTTAGTGAGGTGTGTTAGCCTCTCGTGAACTGCGACCTAACAGATCTATTGTTCTACCCTTAACCAATCACTTCCCAAGCAGTCCCACGTCCACCATGAACCTGGTAACTATCTTGGGGGTGATAATGCTCACTTCTTCGGGGGATAATCGGTCCCTGCCGAAGTGTGAAAGACGCTTGTGAGCAATCGCGACACAAGTGCATAGTATGTGCTCGGTAGTTTCATCTGCCGAATCACACAATCTGCAGTTTCCACTTTCCTCTTTTCCCATTTTCCGCAAATGGTATCGGAGGGCACAATGCCCTGTCATGAGTCCGGTGAAAGTTCTTAGCTCGTTCCTTGTGAGTTCAAGCACCTTGTGGCTGTGATCGAGTTTCAGGAGTCGTTTTGATTGACGTAGACCTGGTACGTTGTTCCAATACTTACGTCTTCTGTCCTCTTCCCATTTTTGCACCACCTCTCTTCTATGCGCCATGGGGAGTCCACAAAACGGCTCTGGTCCTATAGGAGTGGCATTTGCACCTCTTTTTGCGAGTTCATCGGCCACTTCGTTGCCTTTAATATCCCCGTGCCCTGGGACCCACATGAGGGTCAACAAGTTGTTCTTCGCCAGTTGCGAGAGGGATCTTCGACATTCCCAGACAGTTCGTGAGCCGTGACTATAGGCTCGAACGGCCTTTAATGCGGCTTGGCTGTCTGAGCAGATGTATATATGCGCGCCATTTAGGTGCCTATCCAAGCATTCTCTGGCGCACATATCAATTGCAATCGTTTCTGCTTGCAAAATCGTGGGCGTCGTGCCCAGAGCCATGAAGCTCCTGTGGTTTTGGTTAGGCCCATAAATGCCTATTCCAGTACCTCTCGTATTCTTGGCACCATCCGTGTACCAGGCTGATATCCCTCGTCCAAACTCCTTGACTCTCATCAAAGCCGTTTTGGGGTCTTCGATCGACACCTTAAACGGTAATTCGAATTCGAGCTTCCTGGACATAATGTCCGTCGGTTTGGACAGAAGGGCCGGGTCGATTTGCTGCAGTATTTCTAAGTGTCCTGTCCAGTCCCCCGGCAATGGAGGCATTTACTTTGTAGTTAGATCTTGAATATAACGTTTTACCTTATATTTGTAGAATAACAATAGTTTCTATTAATAGATAGTTATTAATAACCACAATTTACTCAAAAGGATCTAAAAAATCCAATAACAATCTGAAAAAAAAATTAATGGCAATCCTTCAAATAAATATTTAATATATATCTTTTAATAAAATTTCAATTTCTGTAATTTAGTAATTCTATAAAAAATGTACTTTCATTGCTTGATGATAAGTGCAAAATAATATATTTTTAATTATCTAAATAAAAAAATACCCCAGATCGATAGACATTTAGCAGAAATTTTCTTTTTTTTTCAATTATTTCGTTATAACGTTGCTTTACTATGTAAAATTGTCTGCAATGAATATATAAAACAAAATATTACTTACTTTTTACATTACTCAAGTCAAATATTAATTTATTGAGATAGGTCGGTAGAAGGCTAAATATTGATATGAAATTTATTTTAGAAATAAGGAAATGTATTATTCCTCTAATTATTTAAAAATATGAAACATTTCGTAAATTAATAAGACCTAACCATTAAAGCAACATTAGTTTGAATGTATTTTTTTCTGTCTAATAAACTGTATTGTTTCTCTTTTAATGTATTTATTTTTAATATTATTACACTATATATTATATTATTTTTGATATTTGACGTTTTCATTTTAGTGTTTTATTTAGCCATTATTTATGTATTTCACAATTATTTTAAGTTGAATTTGAATTTTTTTTTTCAAACGTCTTTCTACCATCAATTTGCACCATGAATACATAAATACAGTTTTATACATAATCTTTCTACATAACTAATGCTGAAAAATGATTTTAATAGCCATTAGCACGAAAAATAACAAATAATGTAAATTCCCAAGAATATAAATCTAGTACTAACTGTTAATGTAAAAGCTTTAGAAAAAAAAATATTGCATAATTTTGCAACATTTGCTTTTTTATTGCTTTCAGTTATTTATAAATATATTTTATACAAGCGCTTTAAACTATAAACACTAACTTCTAATACCTAAATCCAATCTGTGTGATTAAGTTGCAATTGAGGTTAGGTTTGTAAACAAAAATTTTGAATCTTTGAGAAGTAAAAAAGTCACACGATCACGGAAGCAATTACACAAATTTTGTAATTAATTTTTAAAAAAACTTTACAGCCGAAAGAAGTCGGGTAATTAAATAAGGCTTGATTGCACGTACACTTCGCCGCGGATCAATCGAAACTCAAAAGTGCTTTCGATTTAATTATACGTATTTCTTACGTCCACCAGGGCTGTAATTTACAAACACATGTTACGCATGTGATCGCCTCGCGCACTTTCGGATTTTTTCACGATTTCCTATTAGTTAAGCAATTGAACAAATATCTCAGCTCAAGCCTCTACAGTCTAATAGATCAATTACAAATTTAGGTGGTTAATTAAAAAACGTATTAAGAAATGAAGTCTTTCTAATTCAAAAAAGTTTATTTCTATATTTTAATAGGCTATCAAACTTAATAATGTTTAAATTTTATTCATTCTATGTATAAAAATCAGTTATCATCATGTTTGCACACGGATTATTTATTTCTTTATTTGCAGACCAATCAATCATGTTATTCGATATAATTTAAATAACCACTGATAAGTTAATAACATAATTTTAAATAGAATGTGGCTTCTCAAATATGTTTCTAGTATAGGCCACCCAATTTACACCTAATATTTTATTAAGAAACAGGATGGTGGTGACCGTTACTATGTGGTATTTCATTTTCAAATGTAGGATGGAAGCATAGAAAATCGTGTTTTATTTCATCCTACATTTCATATTTTATTATAGTGATAATAATTTAGTTAAAATTATATAAAAAACCTAAATTATATTTATTCTTTAATACAGTCATTATACACCCTACATTAAATCCTACAGATAATAATCCTATAACTAAATACACATAAATTAATAGACATCATCAAACTCGGAATCGCTGAATCGCATTTTTTTACTGTTGGCCTCGTATTCCTAAAATGTTTACAATTGTATTATTGAAGTCGATGTGTTGTATACCTACATTCAAAAACTGTTTCACCGCAGGCGCTAAACATCTTGAACATTCTATCCGTCCGACGCCGTTATTATCACTTACACATTTGCAATTTTGGCAAGGACTTCTCTTCACATTCCTGGTTACGTATGAAGTCCATACAGAAGCAACGTGTTCATCCTCGGCCACAGCTTTGAAATCGAAAATTGTACCATTCGTACTTAACGCTAACCCACTGTATACGTCATCCAATGTAGCAATAATCTAAAATTTTATTTAAAAAAAATACACTCATCAGTAAACTATTATTAAACTTACTTCATCAGTTGATCTTCCAGTTGAAATTTCCGAAAACACGTTGTTATTACCATCAATTCCTATTTCATAACTAGAGTTTCCGAAAGGTTTTGGCTTCAAAACGTGCAGAGTGATATCTTTTTCTCCAAGCATGTTGTAAATCTCTGGTGCATTTTCCATTTCTATAGTAATATCACATTGCGACAAAATGAACAATTTTGTCACCGCGGGCCTGAAATTCATATTTGAAGCGTATTTAACAGCATCCACCGCCTTGTATTGAAGAGAATTCCACCTTGCATAATTACTAAAACAACAATATTAATACATTAATATTACACATTATTATTATTAACAAACTTACTACTTGTATTTAATATGAAGTTCATCACCGGTTGTCCAAACATCATTTTTAAAAGTATAAGTATGTGGCTTGGTCATAGTTTTCCCGCCAAAACCAACGGAAGCAAATCTGTTCTGTGTATATCCTTTATCAATTAAACTTTTACTTAGTCTGTTTGGTAAGGATATATTATAATTGTCGTTGAAGCAGTCAAGTTGTGTTATAAATACCACATCTAAAGATTTAGGATTATTTCCATCAAAAAATTTCATTTGTAATCCTATATCATTTGAACAACGTACTGAAATAAAACTGAGTTATAAACACTTTCCCTTAAAGATTAAAAAAAGATACATACAGCACAATTCAGGTATATCTAGATTAACATTTTCTTTCTTACAACGGGCCCTATATGCAGCAATTATATTACAAGCAGTGACTTCGTCATCAACTTTCATATCCTCATAACACATTGTTTCGAACGGTTTTGGATTGACTTTGTCGAAACACTTGTTTAATGGTGAATTCGATTCCCGGAAGAATACGTTGCATAAACTACTCAAAATTCCTCGTTGATCATCCTTCTTTTTAATCTCAGTACTGGCACATTTCTTCTGTAGTTTCCAGCTGTCGGTAAAATCAGATATACTTCCCACTTGAGTACCATTAGATAAAGCTATATCACTTTTCTGCTCATTATCAAGAGTTCCCAATAAACCAGCTGTTTTTCCAAAAAGCCAACCCGAAAGTTGTATTGTACAAAAATCGTAATGATCATTACAAACCATTTTTATTCCCTTTGTACTTTCAATAATAATATTACCGTATTCTTTTGTAACAATTAAATGGTTATACAGCAATGGAAGCTCGACTTCACGTCTATTCAAGTATACCTTATAGTCAGGACCAATTTCAAAAGAAACTCCATTTGTGATGATTTCGAACGATCTATTCAAGCTGTTATTATCGAAATTAAGAACCAACGAAAACGTATTCATATGAAAATCACTCGCAAGAAGGTAACTACAGTTACTTGTGAAACTAAAGTAATTATTATTAAACGTGGCAAAATGAGACCTTCCAATAATCATAGCGAAATTGTTGGTAACCGGTGCGATTGTCGGTTCTGATAAATCCGAAAGTAAATTACCCATTCCATCAATTAAATCATATCTCCGTTTATATATCTTAACAAATTGATCGAGCTTCCTCTGTATCTGCTGGTACAAACCGTTTTGTTGGAATGATGGCGGCCTATTAAAACTCTCCCACTGGAATGGCAAAGGTTGGCTAATTTCAATTAAACCGACTTCAGGCTTAACCACGTAATCTGTTAAACCAAAATGATTCTCAAAATCGCCACTCTTTTCATCGAGCTCAATAAACAATAGCACGTCATCAATATCGTTGCTGAGCCTCTGTATAAAAGACTTCAAGCTTTCCGTCATATTATGGTAATGCCATATCCATATGGTCTTCTGATATAATCTGTTCACAAACTCTCTGAACTCGGTTATTGGGGGTAGTTGATTGATTCTATCATACTTTCCGAAAATTGCTTCACTCAATGCATCCAGGTATGGTCTGTAGTGATCAGTAATCTGCTTTACGTCATTTATTATGGTTTCTAAAACGTCTTCAATTACATCACCTATTGGTTCCAATAGATCAGTTAGATGTATTTCCTCCAACCAATTAATATACGCGACATACATTCTTAGCATTTCTTTTGTTTCTCGTAAATTGTAAATATAATGTTGAATCTTATCTAGAACATCTAAAAACGTAAATGTATTAAATTTTATTTAATATTTATAATAACATATTTATTTACCTAAAATTAAAACCTGTAATAAACCAAGCCTTTGTTCGACATAAACAACCAAATTATCAAGAAGATTCAAAAATGGTTCGAAAAATTCTTCAATTTTTCCATTTATATGGCCAATGTATTTATCAAAATCATCTAATAACTGAACAGCAATGACTTCCATTTCTTTCAACGATTTTCTAGCATCGCTGATACCTTTCTTCAAAATATCCTTAGCATCAATTTTGATATTTTTAATATTCTTTATATCCTTTAAAGCTTTCTCAATTTGTTCATTGATTATTCTTAAGCTGTGTTGAAGTGAGCTTAGCATTTTGCTTAATGCTTTTTCGAAAGTATCCCGTACAATTTCAAGGTAATCACTGAATGGCTCAAATAGCGTTTTCAAGAACTCTCTGGAATGGAAAAAATTAATTTCAACAATAAATAGGTCAGATGTACTTACGTTAATTTAGAATCTCGAAGCGTTTTGCAAATGTAGTTTGAATCGCCGCAGGAAATCGTGCTGTTTTTGATATCGTTCATAATTTTTATTTTTTCATCAGCAACATACTTATTAATTTGTTGCTTCATTTTAGTAGCATCTTTAATGAACTCCTTACCCAAATCATCATTTATTACATCGATCAACTCTTTTCCAGTCGCCTCAATTACAAATCTTAGATCATTATATTCTTCTAAAATCGCCTTGTAGAAATGGGGATAAAGTTCTTTCGTCCACACAATTTTAATCCATAATAATTGCGAAGTATTCAACTTCATCGTGAGCAAGCTGTCCAAAGAATATTTTCCATATAATTC
This sequence comes from Ontholestes murinus, assembly GCA_963969525.1. Lineage (NCBI taxonomy): Eukaryota > Metazoa > Arthropoda > Insecta > Coleoptera > Staphylinidae > Ontholestes > Ontholestes murinus. The sequence continues at coordinate 1,749,994 of OZ018399.1, read as the reverse complement.
ATGTCCTAATTTTGCTGTCATTTCACGTTCGTTGGGTAACCCTGCGTATAGCATGTATCTTCTGCTATCTCCGTAAGAGGCCACAAAGTTCACAGATGGGCTAGTCTGTTTATAGTAATACGTACATTCAATGTGTAACGGGTCTTTTTCGTTAACTTTCGCTCTAACTAAAAATCCTAGTGAATTTTCGGTAGACGTAGACGCAGCTTTAAAATTAAAGCTATTTCTGTTAGTCTCCACTTCTCCCAAAACACCGAATTTGCTGTGATCAACCTGAACCGATGCTTGGATCAATTCAGGTGTATTTGTTTCGAAATTCCTATATTTGACAACAAAACTGCCATTGGAAAATTGTGGTGTTCTTAAAGAGTTAAAATACAACTCGTAATCAATTTTTGACGCCGGATGTTTAAATATAAAATTCCTTTGAGTAGCAAACACGCTATTAATCACTTTATCATAGAAGATTTCAAATTGTATTCGCTTGTCCGAACTATTAGAATATTCAAACTCGGCCCTTACAATTGATGGCAGCTGCTTAAACTTGGACATGTCAATGGTCAAAACTAGGTCATGTTCCAGAGGAGCTATTGTAAGTATGGATACTAGTTTTCCTGGATGAATTTCATTTTTGAAAACTAAACATGAATTCGAATCCTCTCCCCAAATTAATTTTATCGTCGAATTAACATTATTGCGTAATTTATTTTGCGATACATTGTGAAGTAACTGGAATTTTCTGAATAGTAATTTGATGTGATAACTCATATTAGTTTTAGTAAATTCATTTGTTGAATCGATCATTTTAGAACTTCCTACGGATACATCATGTTCATTCCAAGATGCTTTTAGGTAGTAAGTTTCATTGTTCAGTTCATTTTGGCTTAACGCATCGAAGGTAATTGTATTATTAGGTAGATATAATCCAATTGATAAATCTCGTCCTAGGTACAGATAACCTCCAAATTGTGACTCTTTAGGTTTTTTTAAATCCCAAACAATTTTTGCAAATACATCCAGGAAGGAAAGGCGCGTAAATTTGTACTCTAATGAAAATGGTCTCCAAATATTATCAGCGGTTAACACCAACGAATTTTCGCCCAAATCCAAACGGCTATCAATAATTGACTCTTCATTATAAATAAGCGTTAAATCATCGTAATGAGTTAATTTTGAAAAATTGGTGTTAGAAATTAGTTGCAACATAAAATTATCTAGTAACTCCAGAGGTGATTTAATACTAGTAGAAACGTTAAAATCTGTTAAGCTGTTGCCCAATAATTGGAAAACAACTGCGAGGTTGTTTTCATTGACTTCAGTTTCAAAAGAAAATTCCTTTTGAGCTATATTATCCACGGCTTTCAGATTCAAAGAAGCGTTGTAATTATTAGTGCATGCCATACACTCTAAAATATAATCTTTTTCGGAGGATTTTTGATTAAGTTTATTCAAAATCACAATATCTACAAAATCGAAATCGTTTATTTTAAAGGGTAAATGGATGTTATAGGTGAGTTCGAAGGACATCAAACTTTCGTAAGTTAAGAGGAACTTGGCTTCTTTTTCTAAAGTTGGATGGAAAAACGCCAGTTTCATTAACGTTTCTATTCCATTTTTATATTCTAAGTTTAATGATGATTTTTCAAATTTTCTAAATGGTGTGGTAAGTAGTACGTCAAAGAGTTTATGTGTCTCGTCATTTTTATATTTATAAGTTAACAAATACTCATTATCATTAACATTAACCATATATTTTTCCTTCTTAACCAATAAAGCAAAATGCCGATATGATTGGTGGGGTAGCGTAATTTCAGCTTCAACTTCATTTTCTCGCTGTGATAAGTTAAATAATACATTCAGTACATGCTTGTCGCATTTGAAACCACCATCGATAAAAATAACCTCACTGTTTATAGAATGATTGAAATGTAAGGAATATGTACGTTCCTGCGGAAAAATGAATACTAGCTTGGGCCGGAATTCTTTGGGAATATATATTTTACCATAGAAAGTTTCTAAATTTTCTAAAAATGGAATTTTCAGCTGGGTTTCAATATCTAGTAAGTCATCGAGTAGTCTGAAGTCCGCATGAACAATTATGTCGCCTAGAACATCGGATTCGATTTTGAGATTGTTACGTGATACATAATCATCTTCGAAATCCCAAAGCAGATTAAGTTTTAATTGTTTTAAATAATTTAGTTTCGGAGCGTTAAGATTCATTGTCAATGATTTGTCCAGATAGGCGCTTTCGAATAACACATAGTTACCCAAAGGCAGATCCCCGGAAGACACAAAGAATGTCAAGGTTTGAATGCTGGTGACTGCGATATCTACTGTAAATCTGCTATTTTTAATTTTTGGACTAACTAGATCTAATTTTCCTAAATATGGCAGATTTAAATTTAAAATAAGGTTACCTTTGTGTTCAACACCAAACGCTTTAAAAGTAACAGAGGAATCTATATAATCAATATAATTTAGGTTAGCTTCAACTGTTATTAAATTTCCTTCCTCTGAATCCAAGTCCGCTTTAATGACAAAATTATTAGCTCTTATATTTTCATACGTAAATGTTGCGAAATATTTCTGCAATCCTTTTTCTTTATAAAATAATTTAAATTGCTTATATTGTGATTCTTGAAACTTGTTAAGGATTATTTCAACGTCATTTTGTTTTAAAATAGGTGAGACAACTTTAAGAAAGAATAGGTTATTCGATACTTGCATATCTAGTATGTTTAAATTCCAAAGAGTTTGGATTAATATGAAAACTTTCAATCTGTCTGCCTTTCCGATCTCTAATTTAAATAATTCTCCTAGACTTACGATTGTATGACTCATATCTTTTTTTACGAAGATGTTAGTTGATATATTAGCGCTTCCAGGTTTGAGTGTGGTGGTTAAATGGAATTTCTCTTCATTGTTGGTGTATAAAGCAGTGGCGTTAAACAATCCCAAAAACGGAATGAAAGAATCAATTTCGGATTCGATACTAGGATTATTATATTTTAGCAGTCCATTCGCGTAAAATTCGTTGAAATATATCCCGACTTTATAAATATCTGAAAGGGTGTATTTTTTAAGATATAATCCAGCGTTGTGAACGCCAAAATACGGAATTTTTAATATAACTTCTGTGCTTACATTTTTGCCAACTATTAGAAACTTCTCTAGTATTTGATTATCATCAATAATCAAGCCATATTCTATGTTCGGGTTATCTTTATACAACATTGTTAAAGAGTGCTTGACGTTCCATCTTCCTGACATAATGTAATTACTAGAGAATTTACCTCCATCGTTGGTATAATTTATTATTACTTTATTCCAAAAAGATTTACTCTTTTGGTTTAAGTTTATAAAGCCAATAAGTTTGTTAGCATGGAGTTCTATTTGTATGCGCTGATCGGGAACATCAATGAGCAATTGTGCTTTTACATCGCTTGAGTTCATACTGCCCGCATTATTAATTGTGAACTCTTTTCCCATTATATTTCCAGAAACGAATATATCCATTTTTTCATATCTTTTTACTATGCTTTTAGCATTAAATGAGCTGAATGTATCAAAAGGTGATTTTAGAAGTAATGTCGCTTCGTTATTTTCTTGTTCGAATTTTAAGTAGGTGTTATATTTTTGGATTGGAAAATATGCAACGAATTCAACGAATTGTAATTTTTTCATATTGCAAGTAAAATTCATTTGTCCTTCGTAATTCTCACCTGCGTTTCCTGCTAATTTTAACACTAACCTTTCTTGATTCAATGTGTTCAAGGTTCCACTGAGGTTTATTATCATGTCATTCCAGTGACCATCAGACTCTAAGCTATAAATATTTACATCATTGTTATAAACGCCTTTAAGGTTAACATCTCTAGCAAACTGATAAGGGGACTGAATGTAAAGATTATAGATGTTGTTATCCAAACCTGCATCTAATCTAAATGCATCGTTCTTGAATTTCAGAGTCATATTAAAATTATTGTTCCAAAGTTTTAGATATGCTTTAGCTGCATCTTCTTCTCCATTCGGATAATTTACTTTCATATCTATCTCGTAAGTATCTCTATTTCCAGCCAGAACTCCGTTCATATTTATTGTTAGATTATCTTTCGTAGCTAAAATATTTATCTCCTTCTGGTTAATCGAAGATATTAGACTACATGTAGTAAAATCTTCAAAGGTGGTGCTTAAATTGCTATTTAGTTGTACCCATGGGATAAATTCAGACTTTAATTGTATATATTCATCAAGAGCCATGCTTTCAAAAATAAAATCAATTTTCTTACCGACTTTTTTGTATTCAACCAATGCTTTAGTTTTGGCAGCGAATGAACTCGTTAGCTGAATATCCAACTTTTTGCTATTAATTGTTGATATCGCCAATGCTTCTAAGTTTATAAAATTATCCGGCCATGATACAACATTATATAAATGGTATTGTCTTGATGTACGTTTAACTAAAGCATTAACATTAATTTCACTTAAACTAGGCATCGGGGTTATTAAATTAAACAATCCACTTAATTGATGTTCTTTACATTCTCCCTTCATCGACAGTCCCAATTTATGATTACCGCATGTTATATTAAAAGACGAATTTATTGAGGAATCATCGATGTCATGATTCAACTTAACCTCAACCACGTTTTCATTTCTAGTAAAATTAACAGAAAAATCAGTGTGAGGATATGAGAGATTTATTAGCCAGAAAAGCTCGTTATTATCTTGAATTTCATTGCTGCTGTATGACAATTCGGCTTTACCAAGCTGCCATTGGCTGTGAAAATCAATTGAAGCATTCAATATCATGTCATCTAATAAATCTGTTCTATTATTTACTAAATATGCTCCTAACATTTGATGATCTATTGAAGAAAAATCGTAGTAAAAATATCCATCAAAATTTAGCATAAACTCTAATTTGGCTTTTAAAAATTGGGACTGATTTTTATTATTAACTCTGCCTCGAATTATATTAATCACATCTACATTATTTATAGTTATTCCAAAGAACGCCCCTTCATCATAATCTGATTCCATCAAAGTAATGTTACAAATATGTTCTTCGTCATTGATAACATTAAGTCGCAATGAATTTTTACCCAACAAAGCTTTAACTACACCCTTATTAAATTTAGTTTTATAATCTAATTCTAGAGTTTTATAATAAATATACTTTCCACTCACATTAACAAAATTTATCAAAAAATCCACATTGGTATCCAGCAGCAGTTCTGTATCAATATAATCTTCAAGTTTATTTATATGAAATTTGAAATCGAAAAGTGTATCACCCTTCCGTGATCTAAGTTCACCAGCAAGTACGTTCTGATCCAACTGAAGGTTCGACGTTAGCGACATGTTCTTCCAAGTTTCGAAAGGCGAGGTCCAATGGAAATTTAAATATCTCGGATTTACATTGAACAAGAATTCACAGGTTTTATATTCAATGCATGGGTAGTTTATTAAAAATTTCGTTTCGAGATTCTTTTTGGGCAACACTAAAAATGCATAGTATTCATCGGTTAAAGTAAATTTCGTCGTGAAAACGGTATCCTCGACCAAATTTAGGATGGTGTAAACTTCAATATTTTGCAGCATTTTTATTTTTGAGTTAAATTTGAAGTACCCTGTATATTCGTTAGGATTTCTTTTCGTAAACCATTTAATTTCAAATAGTTCGTTCAAGTTGTTGAAAATACGGAAGTGCACAGATTTGGATAAGTCTCTGTTTGCGTGCAGTTGCAAACTTAAATTGGAACAATTAGGAATTAAATCTGGTGCGTTTAATTTTCCCTTAAAGTCAAGCTCGCTGTTTGTGCTGAGGTTTTGCAGCATAAGTGATATCAAGTTTTCTCGGTTCTTCAATATCGTGAAAATATATATAGCAGGATTTTGATTATATTGTATGAAAAATCTGTATTTTCCAAATCGGGTCGATGTTGTGAGGGTGATTTGTCCTGCAGCTGATAATATTTCTAGAAGTGTCTCGCCTTGGAAAATGATGGTTAAGATTTCTTCACTTTTTGCCGACGGTTTCTTGGCTATTAATGACATGCGGTGATTCCTAATGTTAAAGCTTATTCTTATCTTGTCTTGATCTAGCTTTGATTCTAACGTTATTCTGCTCCAACCCCTGATAAACGAACTGATGTCAAGTTTGGTTTGGTATATATCTCCAAAATAATTTAATACGTCAACTTTCATTTTCATTCCATCTTTGAATATAACATAAGCTATTGAAAAATCACGCAAAGAATTAAATTTGTGTGTTCCTCCAATAACAATGAAATCCTTTTTTTCTTTGCTATCTAAACGAATATTTAACTCGTTTACATTTATTTTTCCGGATAAATTGTAAGACATTTTGGAATCTACAAAATGTGTTATTATAAACGACTTGTTTGATGGGACAATATCATATTGTATTGTTAGTTTTTGTGGAGTTAGCTTTATATAATCTACTTGTAAATCAGATGTAATTTGCGGAGAGGCATTTAAGTCCCAATCAAATGTTAATCGATTGAAGACATCATTAGGAAGAGCGAGTGTTAAATTGATTAATTTTGATTTATTTTCGAACTTAATTTCAAAATTACCGGAATACCGTTCTGTAGGCATATTTATTTGAAATCGTGTAGCAGTGTCAAGGTTATTTATATACGAAGTGATCACGTCGGCGGAGTATAATTTTTCGTTTAAGTTCATAATGATTTGTGTGGTGTATTCCGTGTATTTCTTCAGTGTATTCATTTCGAATCTAACTAAACCTAATTTAGGGCTTTCGATTTTACTCGATATTTCAAAAACGTCACTAGAGATAAAATTGTTTAATTCGACGCGGTATAAATCTTCGTTGTGTTTATAAGCAGTCCAAGCTTCGTAACCTTTATTTTCGACATATCCAGCTTTTAACTCCATATTTTTAAAACGTTCCAAATTAGTATCAACGGCTAGAAGTACTTTTCCTGTTGTCTTATTAGTTTCTACTGTGCTAAGTAATTTCATATCTAAATTTAATTTTTCTGTATTATGATGTTTATAAAAAATATATAAATTTGCAAGCAATTTTGCTGAAAAATTATTTTTGCTATCTTTATTTAAGGCATAACTTCCATTCGTGGTTATTGAATGTTCATTGACTACTAGATCTACGATCATTTTATTATGCCTAAAAGAATATGTAGTATTTAATTTGCATTTTGGTATGTAATCTAAATTTGATGATAGAGCCATAAATGATTTGAAATCATCATCTTTATTTATCATATAAATTAAACGAAGTTTTTTGAAAGAATCACCCAAATTATAACCCAGCACCGCTTGTCCTCTTGAAGAATTCAACGAAACTTCTAGTTTTGCGTATTTATTAGCATTCTTTGCTAATGCTTGGAGAGAAAAACCAGATCCAGTTGTTAAAGACGCTTCGTAATTATAACTTTCGTCATTGACCAAGGCATTGACTTTAAATGATTTTTTGTACCCGTCATTGGTATAATTTGATATTAATTCTGCATTCATTGCTGGATTAAAGTATGCACCTGTAGTCTTAGATAAAATGGATAGGCTAGAAGATGTGTCTCCGAAATTAGCGTTACCAGTAGCTGAAAACGAGGAGTCAGCTGTTGTCACTCGTATCCCGATTTCTTGTATAGGTGTAATAAAATTAGTATATGCTTCAACGTTAATTTGAGGTTCATCAGTTTTCTTTATTGTGATGCTAACATTACTCTCGTAATCCGAAAATTTTCCATTAGATTCTAAGATAACCCGTCGATTTGAATTTCTTAGTTGATAAGGCATATCAAATCTCATCTCTACTTTACGGGTAGAAGTGTCAAAGATTAATGAATAGTTTAGTAATTTATCGGCTACGGTGGTTATCAATTCTTGTTTGAAAATATTAGCAACAGTTTGATGTTTGTAATTAAAATTAGCTGATAAGTCAGGGGTCGACAAATTAAAAACGTTGTCGACTAGTTCATAATTTGTAGTTATTACTAAAGAATTTTCCAAAGTATATCCCCTAGGTAATTGAACATAAGTCAAGAACTTTTTCCCTGTATTATGGTACCTAACGAAAATCATACAATTATCAGGATTCGTTAACGGCATGTTGGAATTTGTTGCATTAACGGACCAAATAAAACTATCTATTTGTTGTGATTCATAAGACAAAAATAATACCGTCTGAATTTTGAAGTCATTCCAGGAAGCCTTTATTGTGGATAATAATGGATCTTTCTCAATAGTTATTTCCGAAGCAGCCTTATGTTCCAATATTTGCAAATTCGTAGCGATATTTACCTCCAAAATTGATATTATTTTTCCCTCTAATTTTACTAAAACAAGATCTTTATACCCATGCCCTTTTATAGTAAAACTCTCTTTTAAAACCCCTGAAATGGTGCTATGCGTAAAATATAGAGAATAGTAACCTGTTACTGGGGATGTGATATCCATAAAAAACACCATAGATTCATTTAAGTTACTCCACTTCAAATCAATATTATTATATTGCTTCAACAGATCAAACGTTACCGCTAGTGAAACACTATTAGCATATGCTTTAACTGCATATTCAAGCGTTGTGTTTTCAAATCCCTCAAATGGAGTATTTATAACAATTGTTGACGTATCTGGTTTAAATTTACACGCTATGTTAACCGATTTGCCCTGCCATTTGAATTCAAAAAGTAAACTATTTCGATCTAAGGTGTTAATCCCTAAAAAGCCACCAATTGGTTGTATCGTATCCGTAGGAGATTCCACCAGAAAATCCGACCGAATTTGTTCTCCTTCCAACTTCCAACTAGATTTTGCATTTATTTGGTGGGCATTGTAAAGAAACATGGCGACTGTCTCAAAGTTATTATCGTAAGGTCTATGATGCGTTAGTTCAGCTCCGATTTTCGAAATTTCTGGCAGCGTCGTGTTGAGTTGAAACACGGCCGTTAAGTTTTCAGTGGACCTCGAGCCAGACATCAGCAAATTTATGCTTTGACGTCTCCATGCAATATCCGACTGAGCAGCAGAAACTTTGATATGATTATTCTCTAACATTAATAAAGCTTTAAACTTACTTGGACTTCAAATGACGTATCCAGCTTTACATACTTCAGAGTAAACTCCTGCTTCTCCAAATATCGAAACGGCGTCTCTAATTCTCCGTACCAGAGTCCACCAACATCGTATACCTTATTACCAACCTTCAAATAAATCCGCTTTGAAACCTCCATGCCCCATGTCACATTCATCGTCACTTGCGTTGGCCTATTAAAAAATATTTTTAAATTTCATTTTTAACTGTTTTTAATATACTCACAATAAAACAAACGCAGATGTTATTCGTTGATTTGGATATTCCACATTCATCTTATACACTCCTTTATAGCTGTTCCTGACAATTCGAAGGCTAAATTTATCGTTTTCATCTCGATTCTTATCCCAATAAAATTTTAAATCAAATTTTTCAAAAGGCAGTTGCAGAACCGCGTTTAATTCAAAATGTTGATATATGTTTAAAACAAAAAACACCATCCAGTGCTTTTCATTCATAACCCCGTTCAACACAAATAGTTGTTTGTCGTTGGATTGAATTGAAACTAATAACGTATCCTTCATTCTGTTCACATGACCTGCATATAACATATTTCTAGTTTTTAATTGCAAAAAACTAATGAACAAATCTTCAGATTTTTGTACCGATGCTGTTATCACCCAAGGCGTCAATATGCGATCTCGAACTTCTGGGAAATCCACAGTACAATTTATTTTGTGATCATATAAAATATTCATGGAAGAATTCGTATAATCGCCAACTATTGAAATAACTTTCTTCTCCTGTCCGTCATACTTTATGTAGCCATCAAAGGCAATTACATAATTTTCTAAATCCTGCTTCAGTAGAGATGCATCAAATTCCCAAGTCTGTTTTGGATAATATAAAGTCAAATTGAAAGATTCTTTAGAATCTTTGTTCTCGTAATTTAATAATGTTTCTACTCGCTCGTCTAGGGTTAATTGCAATAATGCGTGGGCAGTTAAATGAGATTTTGATTTGTTATACACCGCTAAAGCTTTATAGTTTATATTCCTTTCATCACATGTCAAATCCGCATGAATGTCCACATCAGTTATATGTTTCTCCTTTACAATTTTAAACACTTGATTTGTCTCCCAATTCGTTTCGAAAAACGTGACACGTCCATGGTTTTTATAAAACCAAGGCTTCCTCTGACTATGCAAATCAATGTTAAAATTATATATTGGACTCTGTGTCGATTCAAATGTAACTGTTAACTTATCCTCTAACAACGGCACGTTCCTCACTTTTTTTATCATAGCTAGGAAGGATACGTGCTCATTCCTTCCAGAATTCATTGTGTAATTAAAGTTTGAAGATATCATTAAAAAATTCGATAGTACACTAATTTCAGACTTCATTTGTCCTTCAAATTCACTGGATGTAAGTGTCGTCTGTAGTGTCATAAATTTTGGACCGTGTAATAAATCCCCCACAATAAGAATAGGTTCTGTTGTCACACCTTCTAATTGCAGATTGGCAGCATACTGTCCTCTTTTCAAGTAATTCAGACTACCCGTAATGGCTGCAATTTGTTTACTTCGGTAGTTCAATTTAGCCTCGGAATCGTAGCTAAATGTCTCTCCAGCAGTATTTTTATTAAAGGACGACTGTAGCGAAACCATCTCTCTATTATTATAACTCGTTTCAAATTGAAAACTGTATTTATTCATCTCATTACCTAGGCTACTGTTAATTTCGAAGCTAGTAAACGGCGATTCCAGTTTTGCTTTCAAAGATAGGTTTTCCAAATTTATATTATATGAAGCTTTTATCTTCCTATTGATCATCGAATTTGGCGTATCTATGTACAAAGACATTGAATATAACGGTTTGTACCTTTGTTCTTCCATTTGCGTCTGCACATATAATTGGTAGCTATTAAACACGTCAGTTTTTTTAATGTTCAGATCATATTTGAAGTTTCCTGTTAAGGGAAAGTGGGGTGCAGTTTGTGTTTGCGATGCGTTTACATATTGTAAATTATGACAAAACTGTAATCCAGTTATCTTGCTAAATAATTCTTGCGTGCACGATTCCGTATTCTCAATATTATCTGAAGCGTTTTGTATATTGAATGCTTTATCATTATGTATTATAAGAACTTCAGATGACACACTTAGGATATCCATTTGTTTTTTAGGAACGTTTAGTTTTAAATCAATCACTTTTCCCGCATCAATTAAGGCGTGCCCATCAATATAAGTATTGGAATTTAGTGAACCAACATATTGTACTCCAGTTTTTCCAAACAAACCATTCACAGACATTGTTCCTATGATTTGAACTGATGCACTGGGATAGATTTTTCCTTCGAGAGATAGTTTATACGCCCACAAATTTTTTAAGTCGGCCCTTCCTTTAACCGTAAGACCTAACGTAGAAGTTCCATTCGCCACTAACTCTAATGGAAAACCAAGAATTGTAGGCACTTTATAAGAAGAATCCAAAAATAAAAATGACTTAACGTACTCTATGTCGTTTTCTTTAAACAACTTTAAAATTATATCAACCGCATTTTCTGTTGATATCGGATCTCCAATTAATTCTTGTAGATTTCTGAAATGAGTATAGCTAAATTCATTTCCAAAGATTTTTGTATATAATAATCCAGCCGGATCTTTCTTCAAGATGTTTTGTGATCTGAAATCTTGTCCTAATTTTACTATTTCATCGTTATTTTCACTATGTGCATTTCTAGCATCTTCTAAGAAAGTCTTAATTGACTTATCCGAGAAGTATCCTTCTGGTCCGAAAATATTCTCCACTATATCTTCGAAGCCTTGGATTCTTGCACCAACTTCGAAAACGTTTATGGTTTCACCAAATAGGTCAAGAGTAAAATTAAGCATAGCCGAACGTGGAAGATACGATTCCGAAGTGAAGATGATATTACTTTCTATGGAACCACCAGCCCCAATGGTATCCGAAAATGCCGACGCTTCGTAATTCCTAGAGTATTTTCGTACATCTGTATTGAATTTATTTCTGAGAAACTCGTTTTCCAAAAGCTTCTTAATACCCTGCTTCCATTTAACCGAGGATTCTTGTAGATTTGTTATATGAGTCCAAACAAATGATCCCACTGAAAATAGAACGCGTAAGGTGATGTATAATATGCTTGCCCAACACTACCTTGATTCGTTTCTTCATTTATTAAAACGTCCTTAACTTGCGCAAAAGCCGCGTATGAAGCACACTGCATAATCGCAAGGTAGGAAGCAATTCTGATTTCCGTATTTTCTCTTGGATTGGCAAAATATCTCTTGAAGTCGTCCAAATTAAAATTGCGCGCGCAACTGATCCGCCTGTGCGCTGCAATAGCAGCTAGCCTAAGCTCGATTGGTGAATCTTGATTCTAAAATAAATTACGATTGAAACAATAATATGAAAATCTGAAAAAGATCAAGAACACGTACCGAATAACAACGATGCAATACGCCCAAAGATGTGACAACACCTGCGTTACCAAGACCTTTTAATGACAACAATATGTCGTTGCTATCAGATATTCCTGACGGTACGCAATTGTGTTCCAAAGGTAACTCGATTTCCCTGATCGCTTCCGAAATCGGTGGTTTAGAAGTACATCTAGGGTCAGTCTTACAATACCTGTAGATTATGCTTGAGACTGCTAGTATTGTGTTTTGTTTCGTCGTATTCATTTTCATTAAATGCTACGGATGTTAATGCTTTAGAGTCACTGTTAAAACTTGGTAATTGATAGTTTACCTTCACAGCAGCGATTGTTTCCAGATTTGGATTTTTCATAAAGTTCAATGACATGATCCAAGTATCCATTTGCTTTTTCGACACTTGCTCTGTTTGATATAGTTTCTTCATGACTTCGATACCTGATGTGGTTGTGAGCAATGATATAGCGTCAATATAAAACTTCTTTTGTTTGTGAGATATTTTGTTAAAGATTCCTAGTAAATTATCTTCGTTCAAATTTTGGAAATAGAAAACTAGTCTGGAAAATAATGCGGGGACATCGGCTTCGACACCATCGGAGGTTTTACTTTCAAGTTCTTTAAATATTTTAAGGACGTTGATGATGTCTATTTCAACTTTTTCTTCTGAATTTGGTTCGTACGCTAATGAAGAACGTTTAACATTGTTTGGTCCTAAAATAATTTCAATTTAATTCGATATATTCGAAATAACTTAAAAACAGACTTTTTAGTTGGTGGCTTTTGGATTCCGCGTAAGATTGCAGCATCATTTTCTGCCTTATGACTGAGACGGCGCCGTTGTCGCCGTTGGAAAACGGCCTAAAAACGTGTTTTTCCTCGCAGTTCGATGATTTCAGCAAATCATTTCCGTCGTAAACTTGCAAACAAGACAGTGTGCTCCTAAAGTAATCATATTTATTTTTGTTAAACGGTTATGTGCAATTTTACCTTAAAAGTGGGAGAGATTTGGATTGTGCATTTGAGTACGATACCGATTGCCATGATAAATATTGGGACATCCTGTGGGTGCAGGCGTCCAAATTTTTCGTCTTCTCCACGACTGTTTCTCCATTTTCACTGCTCAACACTTTGTATAAAGTTTCACAGGTTCCAGTCACGTCAGTCTACAAAGAAAAAATATAATAGTAATAAAATAAATATAATTCAGGTTTTTATCATCTAGACAATTATAACATGAGTCCTAGTCTAATCTTGGTATTTTTTAAATCTTAGTAAGATAAAATTTTGCTAGAAAACCAACGTTTGGGTTACATTGATAAACTGCATATTTGGAATTTAGAAGGGATAAGAAGTGTGGTGTAAGCAATGAATAACGTATATAACAAATATAATTAATTAATAACTTAGGAAATGTTTTCGTATTTTTAAATGATTAATTAATAACTTATTACGTAATGATAATAGTATTAGTTGGTAAAATTAATTATTTGGTTAATATAAAAATTTTAACCACTTTCACACTATTATTAATAAAATATGCGTAGTAATAAATGATCCACAATTCTATGTGAACGAATATTCTTTTTTATTGAAACTGATGGCTGAATAATGAAAAATTATTCTCTCATAAAATATTATTTCTATTATTATATTTTTTATTATTAATCATTAGCAATCACTATTCTTTCATTTATTTAAATCTCATAATAATTATTTGAATTACATCATATCTTTATGTTAGCATACATACTTAAAAATAGACTCAATGTCGTTTAAAGAATTTGCTGCAACATTAAAATAATAACACACACAATTTTGTTGTCAACATTAATAATAGAGAATTTCTTACTGTATATACTAATTCAACTAGATTAAATCTGAATAGTTTTTTTTTATTTTAGTGAAACACAAAAAATAGAGCGATAAATGTTACTTTTAGTTTCACTGTAAAATTTAAAAGCATGTCAGTGTGTTTTATGTAAATTTCCCACTGGTTTATAATTTTATTGTTACCTCGTAAACGAGACTATCCTTTTTCAGATCCAGCATGCTGTTCTGGAAGACGGAAAGGATGCCCTTCTTGATGGCGAGGATCTCGGGGGTTTCGTCCCCGTCCGGGCATATCGTGCTAATTTTCCCGGCGTGATAGGAGAAGTGGAGCGGCGTGGACTCGATTCGGGCGCGCAATTCTTGGTATTTTTCTGTGGCCGGGTATTCCTCAACTACGGTATTCTTTACGTGATATTCGTCCATAAAGACCCGCGAGATCTTAAATCGAATATTAATTAAGTAACTGGACGGCGCATTATTACAGCCATTACCTGCATGGCGTATTCGCACGTAGATAAAACGTGTATGTCCACCGAGCACTTGAATTTGATCCCACTTTCGTCGACGACCACATCGTTTTTCGTGGCATTAACCAAACTCCTCACATCCCCTTCGTAGCTATACGTGTACACTTTTCCAGGTTCGTACCCGAACGTGTTGGCCTCCTCTGAAATTATGGCTTTAAAATTTTGCGAAATTTTGATAATAATTTCATACCTTTGCAATATCGCGAGCACTGGAAAGAATTCGGTAGTCCATTTGCTAAAATGTTGTGTAATTTACTACTCACAAATTCTGATTGAATTGAGCACTTACAAATGGATAAAAGTCCTGCTAAAAACAGGATTGTCTTTGAAGCCCTCATGGCTCCCAATTTTTAGTAAAATCCAGTCTGAGCACTGCACTTTTCACCAAAAATAAACAAAAACAGGCACAAGCGCGCGGAGGGAAACTTACGATTCGAAATGTGTGTTTCAGAAGCGAAACATTACTACTGATATTATGTGATGAACTGCCACAAAGGTCATTTTAATAGATTACAGCGAGAACAGTACAGAGATCAACATTTCGATTCATTGGGCCTACCACTTACAATAATGCGTTGAATACTTCCTAGATTTAAATAAACACACGTCTTTGTTCTCTTTCCAAGAAACACACAATTAAGAAACTTGCGATAACGTTCAATTTTATCTAAAAAAAAATTAGAATCGGAAAATTGGTTTCGATTTCAAAATACGTCTTAAACGACCCGTTTTATTTAGATAATTCATGGATAAAGCGAACCGCAGTACTCCTACGACGACGCAAAGGAAGGAATTATTTATTAATTAAACTAATGTCCCCGGCGACAATCTCAATTGCATAAGTGCATCTAGGAGCCGGTTCCCTCTTGCGTCACTAATTATTCTAAGTGTTTGTTTAAGTCATAAAATTCGAGCATATGGCTTTGGGAAGGAAGGGTTAAAGATCAGGTCGCGCCGATAAACTCGCGTGCTGATAAGACTGTTTATTTCTCGAAAGATTTCCAGAACCACGCGAGGCCTCTCTTAGAACAACGACAATTTTTACGACGATTCTTTTAAAGAGCTCCTTCGTGATAACATTACTGCGTCAATGCATTAACACTCTAATTAATTAAAATTAAAACTATCGCAATCTCAAATATGTTCTTCACTTTTATTATTACGCATTTCATAATTTATTACGAATAAATATTAAAATAATATAAAATATAATCAACGCAATTTTCATCGTAGGCTCACTGACAATTTTAATACCCAAGAGGCCCCAGGCGACAATTTAAAGTCCCCGTTAATCATTTTTCATACTTCTGTACTAAAACATTTATTTGTAATATACATTTAAAATCACTTTATACTATTATTGTACTATTATATTAAGCGTTTAAAGGATATAATAAAAAAAACAACCTCTTATATATATTATTGATTTTTTGCTCAATTTATAAAAAAAAATAAACAATTTGTATAATTTCGAAACATTTGCAAATTTATCTTTTTTTGTCTCAATTTGTTTAAAACATAATTAATACATGAATTTTAAAAAAATATATATATAAAGATTATAACAACGGGAACAAACAATAAAATATTATATAACAAAAATATAGAACAATCCTGATGACTTAAAATTAGAAATTTACAAAAATATATAATAAATAATAATAAAATAATAAACAACGTATGCTTATAAATATATGTATTTCGCCATAGTATAGATACATTATCATAATTGTATTTCATTTTAAAATCAGTTTCAATAAAATTCAAGCATATAAAATACTATCTGATGTATATCCTTTATAAAATAATCAATACACATTATGAATTTTACATACATTCAATTTTTTCTTATTAAACTAAACATATTTCGTTCCCATAATCGAAAATATATTTTAAATTTTAAAAAACCTCTACATAGGCAACCCTATATACAATACAAATGTACCAACCCAAATGCTACACCTCAAGATGTATGCATTTATCAATGCAAAGGTTTTAAAATAAGCATAAAACGATTACATCATTAAAATATGTTTTTATTTTTGACGGCAACAATATAAATTCGGAAGTTGAAATTTGAAATTATTAACGTGCAGTTGGTAGACACGTTTATTGATATCATTTGACTTGATGGTCAGTTAAGTCATTTTTGTAACATAATGGGGAGCTGCACTCCTTAATTATAAATTAAATAACCAAATGTGATACATTTATATAATTTCTTAGAATAAGAATAACCTACCAATATGCATTTAAACGCGGATATTTCAAGTGCACTACAACTACTAGAGGATATAAAACATACAGTGGATGAAATTGATGAACCGAAGCTACAAGTAACAACAACGGATCTTAGCATCTTGATATCACTATTAGAAAATCCTATATTTCGAAGTATTGTGACAGTCCAGGATTCCCTTAGTGAACTAAATCAACAACTGGGTCAACACCCGTCAATTCTACCAGTCGACTTTGATATCACTGCTGCAGGGGATTTGGCACTTAATGTACCTCCAGGTGGAGATATTTATGATCCGGGCTATGGAGATGATTACCAGCATCCAAGGGATTTTGATGAACAGCGTGTTCCATCTGCACCAGTTTCACCGGTTTCCCCACAGCTGCATGGCTTCAGTGTGTCGGAGGATAAAATGTTGTTAATCGATGGAAAACCTCTGGATCCCAGCATTTCTCACCAAGAGGTAATGTGTTTTGGAAATTTAAACTAACTGATGATTTTTTTGTTTGTCTATACAGGCCCTGAGGATGATACAAAAAGCTCAGGGTTTAGTGGTAGTGCCTCGTCCAGATGAAGATGCTATACACAGGTCGCCATCAGCTGTAAGTGATGCATCCAAAGCAGGCTCTGATACACTGTTGAATACGGAATGGGCACAAGTGGAAGCAATTGAATTAGTGAATGATGGTACCGGTTTGGGTTTCGGTATAGTAGGAGTTCGAACTATGGGAGTTGTTGTCAAAACGATATTACCAGGAGGTGTTGCAGATAGAGATGGCCGTCTACAAAGTGGAGATCATATACTACAGGTAATGTTTTAAATTTTTTATATTTTATTATAGAATCATACTTATTTATATGAATAATTCTTACTTATGTTGTTTAGATTATGAAATAAAACTATTAGTGAAACAAACAACATTTATTTTAAGTATAAATCTAGAAATTTTTCATTAATTCATTCATGTTTCTATTGAAAATTGAAATTTTAACATAACCTAAATATTAGGAGCATAATGGAATATTTTATCTAACTTTCAACTCATCTAGAATTTATACTTTGATTTCTTGAAAGCAATAATGATTTTGTTAAAGAATAAACCCTATCTTGAATATAATAGTTGTTATAGATATGACCGAATTTACTTTAGCCACCATATTGTTCATAAAATAATAAAAATATTTAGCTAATTAATTAATGTTTACCTATTTACTCAATATGTGTCTATATTTCTCCAATAAATATACTTTACCTGATTTATTAGAGAAATGTAAAATGTGGCTTCCGTTAATTAAACAATATTAATAATTAAAATAAAACAACATAATTCAGGTTTTAATTTTATCAAATAAATTTACAATCAGAACTGTATCAATGTTTGTTCTATGAACTCTTTCCTTTTTGCCTGTTTTGTATTGATTAATATTTATGTTTATTCATGCCTTTTACATGAATCATACAAATTAAATGTATACATAGAAATAGGAACACATGTTGAGTAATTAAAAATACATTAAGATAACAAATATCTATTTTAACATTTCAACAAGTCTAGGAATTTATTTACTTAAATGAAACATTAAAAAAATGTATTAAAATGTTACACAGTTAGTAATATTACATTAAGTCAAGATATTAAAATTATTTACAAATAATACATATTTTCTGTGCTTTGATTTTTAAACTTAAAATGAAACACTGACACTTGATTTATTGCTATACACTTGAAGTACTATGCACCTATTATCAGTATTCTAATTTTTGTTTAAAACTTTCAAATGAATCATTAAAATATTGAATCAAGCTCATCAGTAAGGATTAAATTGTAAACCAACTCTAATAATATTTTTTAAATATTAATTTCTAGTATATTTTATAAGAATTTGTATTAATTGTGATAGGTTTGGTGTTATGTTAATATTGATATAAATAGGCTTGATATTAAATAAATCAACGTATGCATATTTGAAAAATGTAAACGATTTTTCGGTAGTTTCGCCGTAATATGTAAATTCTTCGTAAACAACATCGAGTCGCGTTAAAAGGTTTAATTTTAATTATAAACTTTTATTTACTTAAACATAAAATTAGTCGTTTAAAAAATCAATTGGTTTTTAGATATGGCATTTACAATAATTTTAATTTTTAATAATACAAACATCAATTTTACGAAATTTATGAAGTCAAAATTTTACACTACTGTACGAAAGGTACAAAACTTAATCTCGCCAAAGCTGCGGTAATTTTCAAAATAAAAAATTAATCTCCTCGCTAATCTGCTTCACGAGATAAAGCCATTTTTCGAAAATCGATAATCCCTTAATAGCGCTAATCCTTTTTACCTACTTAGTTAATTTCCCACCCTCTTACGATTTTTACGTCTATATTAATAACTTCTTCTTTAATTGTTTCATTTGATAATAACCTTCAAAAGTTAAGTCGTACTTTTATAATAACAATAACGTTTAATATCAGTGATAAAAACTTACTAAGTGTGTTAATTTAATTAATTTTTAAAAATTAAATTGTAATTACAAATTAAAGAGGAGACTAATATCAGCCCTTGTTGATTTCAGATAGGGGATGTTAATCTTCACGAGATGGGTTCAGAACAAGTAGCAACAGTCTTGAGACAATCCGGCACTCACGTCCGCTTAGTGGTTGCCCGTCCAGCCGATCTAACAGCAACCGAATACAAGTATTTAAGTAGTTCAGCTCCCCTAGTCCCCACAAGGCTGCTAACTGAACCTGTCGAATTAGATCGCTACCTTATTCAGCACAAATACAAAGCGATTTTCCAGCCGCAAAACGACTTTAAAGAATACCTCTTCGAGCCCCCTTCCAAGGGCTACAAAGGCTTGTCTCGCATTCCCGCTTCCCCGTCCCTACCCCTGCTTAACTTAGACATGGCCATGAAGATGCCAGAGATGGAAAAGTTCACTGTGGAGTTGAAGAAGGATGCGAACGGTTTGGGCATCACGATAGCGGGGTACGTGTGTGAGAAAGAGGAGCTGTCCGGTATTTTTGTGAAGAGCGTGAGCAAAGGCAGTGCAGCTGACTTGAGTGGAAAGATCCAGGTGAACGATCGAATCGTGGAAGTAGACGATGTGTCGTTGCAGGGCTTCACAAACCTACAGGCCGTTGACGTGTTGAGAAGCAGTGGAAACGTTGTTAAATTAGCATTAGAACGTTATCTTCATGGTCCTAAATTTGAGCAGTTGCAACAAGCTATAGCAGCAAGTGAAACCAAGCCAACACCCTCTAGTCCACCTAAACCACGGTAATAAGACCCTACAACCACGCTAGAAATTATAATGAGCAACTTTCTCTAATTACGCTAATTGTTAATTGTTAAACATTACTACTGATACAGCAAACCATATAATTGACAAACTAAATACTTGTCCATATTAGTTATTAATGTTATATTATCCTATACATACAAACCTGTTAGTATTTTAGTTTATTTTTTATTGATTTCATTTATTTAAACATAAATTTCAGATTTCCAAAGGAACGGTCGGATCCAGAGTTTACACGTGAAAATTCGATCATAAAAGAGCCAGTTGAAACTAAAAATGAGCATTTGTCTATTTTGCATGATAAACAGTTTCAAAGCGACCTAACACCGGCTATTGAAGAAATCATCAAAGCCAAGTGGTCTAAAATCATGGGCAATGACACGGAGATCGTAGTGGCTCAGCTCACTAAATTTGGAGAAAGAGGTGGATTAGGGATTAGCTTAGAAGGCACTGTAGATGTTGAAGATGGACAGGAGGTTAGGCCTCATCATTACATTAGATCTATATTACCAGAAGGCCCTGTAGGCAAAAATGGAAAGCTTAAATCAGGAGATGAATTATTAGAAGTTAATGGGCATAGATTATTAGGAATGAACCACCATGAAGTGGTGAGTATACTTAAAGAATTACCTTTACATGTACGTATGGTATGTGGCCGGAACCAAAATTCTTGTAAGCAAAATGGAAATATGAACCATGTCCTACCACATGAAAGAAATGGATTGGGGGGAAGCCTACAGAATCTGCTGCCTGCATCAGATAGATTAGTCAAAGCCAAATCAGATGGATCACTAGCCACAGCAGCTGGTACAGCTGAGATATCCTTCAGCAAAATGAAATCAAGATCATTAGAGCCCTTGACCGGATTAGCCATGTGGAGTTCTGAACCTCAGATTATCGAATTAGTTAAAGGCGAGAGAGGTCTCGGATTTTCAATTCTGGATTATCAAGACCCAATAGATCCAAATGACACTGTTATTGTCATTAGAAGTCTGGTTCCCGGAGGTGTAGCTCAACTGGATGGGAGATTAATACCCGGAGATCGTTTACTCTTCGTTAATGATACTGTTTTAGAAAATGCTTCACTGGACCAAGCTGTTCAAGCCTTAAAAGGGGCTGCAAAAGGTGTTGTTAGAATAGGAGTAGCTAAACCACTGCCAATTACCGACACTGTTGCTTTTAACACACAACAGTCAGAAACCGAATCTGAATCAAAATCATTAGCACCTAACATTAATTATGATTAGGAATTTATGAAATTCAATCCCTCCTAATTCTTTTTTAGTTTCCATTTACTTTCGGTTCTTCTTTATTTTTTTTTTAATTATTGGACAAGTCTTAGTACTTAAGCATATCAACTGATGTGTTTAAATAATTAGATGATTATTATTACATGTAACTCTTATATCTATATATTCTACTTTAGTGGTGTACTTGAACGTTTCTTCAATGACAGATTTTAACATTAGTTAGCATATTTGTTGGTTATTCTAAATTTTTATCAACATATCAAGTTTGGTTAAATTATATTCATTAACCCTATAATGATCACGGTAAAGAGAGTTCACTAGAAATTAAAATTGGTTTTTAGATTTACAAGTTATATACATAAATAATCTGATCATTATATGGTTAGGTAATTAATTAAATAATGTGTAGATGGTTAGTTATTTTTACCACATTTTTATGAATGGATTGCATTCAATTAAAACGGAAAATTTTGAAGTATTTATAAAAATGTGGCATTAATTGTATTATTAGTATAACTGTTTAGATCTTTTTATATTCATTATGTTTAAATTAATATTTTATTCAACTAATAGATGCAGATAATTATAATCAGTACACAATTATTGTTTACAAATATTATCAAAGAAATTATTTGCTGAAAACATTCAATATTAATTATAGTAGGCTTTGTAATTTCTATTGATTTACTCACATATTTTTAAAGTGAACAAAACACAAATACTGATGTTAAAATCTTATGCACACAGTTGCGTGTGTGAAGGTTATTCCTCGACTTTTTTAGAATATTTTCTCAATACGTACGATTTATTTTATATGAGTGCAGGCGGTATTTTTTTATAATCTGTTTTTTTGATATTTAAATATACTTTGTATAAGCATAATAAGACAATGGTGCACTACAGAATCCTCCAATCAAACTGATTTTCTGCCAATGTTTGGAACATATAAATTCGTTAATATTTTATTTTTATTTATATATTCTGTTTCTAATTTGCACCTTATGCAGGGGACATTTTATATACCAAGTGTTGTGATATTTGATAAACTATAATAAATTAACACCTAATATACTAGCACAACAGAGCCACCAAATGATCTTCCATCTCAAAATACTCGAATTGCATTTAAATTGATCTTCCATCAAAATAAGATGAAAATACTCTTGTTTTATTTATGTTAGTTAATTTTTTAGTATTATGTTACGTTGTAATCCCTAGAATATTTAGTGTTAAAAAATATTTCTGATATTTTTTCTTTTCTCTATATATTTAGTTAAACACCAGAAACTGCTACTATATCAAATTTTCTAGAACTTTTTTATTCCGTGTGTTGTATTGTTTGTGTAAAAACAAAAAAAACTGGTGGAGAAAATTAGGTCCCATCAAATGATCTTCCAATCAAACCTATGAAACTTACCTTTAATAAATAAGTATGCAGTTTATATGGTGCTAATATATTTAGTGTAGTCTTTATAGTAATGTTGGGTAAATTAAAAAATGATTGATACTTAATGTAAATATATTTAATAATACGTGAGGGAACTTCAATATTACAAAATAATTTCCAATAATAAACTTTAATATATTTATCTAATGCACTGTATATTTCGCATGGTTTTTTGAACACAAGTATACACATTTTTTTGTTAGGATTATGATAGGGAAGTTCACTGCCACTAAATGATCTTCCAATTAAATTTTCAAATTTCAGTCGATATGCTGAGATTGTATTCTTTGCA
This sequence comes from Ontholestes murinus, assembly GCA_963969525.1. NCBI lineage: Eukaryota > Metazoa > Arthropoda > Insecta > Coleoptera > Staphylinidae > Ontholestes > Ontholestes murinus. The sequence goes on along the minus strand of OZ018399.1, from coordinate 1,726,599 downwards.
GAACATATTTTTAAGTGAACGTGTTTGAGCATAGGTTCATTTGTTATATGTGAACGTTTGTGTCCCAAGAGTGTGTCTTTCAGTGTGATATTTCTGCAATCAACTATCTCATTGCATGGATGGACTGAATAAAAAAGAAACTTATGTATGCATATTAAATAGAATGTTATTGGTTCATTTACAGAACTGCTTATGTTTTTATTGATTACAAATGTTTGCATCTGTTATATAGACACAAGTTAATAATAAAATACTGGGTATATATGAGTAGTTTTAGTTTAATATGGGAACAAATGTAAATAAATTTATTTATGTGAATTATTACCAAATATACAATTGAAAAGAGCACTTAATTTTTACAAAACTTATTGAAATCGTCTATTCCAGTGTTACTAATTATAAATAGTAATAGTGCTTGGTTTCACCACGTCACTGGTTCCAATTTTTATAAAATGCTTGATGTATAAAAAAATTTTGTTACCTAATCTGCTCATTGGAAATAAAGTGTTTATGTCTTGCTCTTTGTAATTGTTAATAACTCTTCAAAATAAAACATTTGAAAAATAATTTGTACACTGATTTTATTTTTTCTTTGTCCTATTTATCCCGATGTATAGATGTGCTCTTCAAATTCTAACATGCATTATCTGTGAAACATAAATTATTGCCCTCTTTAATAGAAGAAAAGTTTGGAGCTAACTTCATTAATGATGGAATGAACGTGCATTTCAAGTATACTGTTTTTGTATTATTGAAATGGAAGGCTGTAGCAACTTTTAAAACTAATTTTCTTAATATTTATGTGGATTATTCATTATTAATAAATAAAAACAAATATAATATTATAGATTTTATTGCTGTGCTTTAAGCAATAACATACGTAACAACACTTATATATTATTATTCAGAAAATATTTTATAACTCTTCTTATTGCTAATGCAGTACAATAAATAAAATGAGGTAATAAATTAATATAGGAAATGAATAAGAAAACAACACAGTTTAACACTAGAAGTCAAGGTTATAAAAAGTCATGATCAATTGGAAAACGGGCAACATATTCTAAACTAGGAATGCATAGTTTAGCGTGTTCACGGATTATATGATTCCATATTGTAGAATTTTTCTCTTCTTTATAGTGGAAGTAAGAACCCCATAATTTTGATTTCAGGAAATCTTTATCATAATGGTTGGGTTCATGTCCAAACATTCCCTCTGCCTCTAATTCCTCACAAATTGCTACAGTATCACACTCAGTGTGTACAGCAGGAGTGTACACATCTTGAATTAAATTATCTCCAATATACAAAACTTTTGGATCATTGTTATTAGAAACTTTTTGAAGGAAACTGTGGAGACCTTTCCAGTTTCCATATGTGTAGACTTTACCCCGCATCAAATCATCCACAGGAACTTCATGGGTTTCTGTATAACCCTCTAATGCAATAAATGGACGGTTTTCAGTGAAAAAACTTGGTTTCTTTGCGAAACAGATTACAATATCAAAAAGATCCCTCCATTCAGGTCCCATAGAGTGGGACGCGGTGTGTGACGCAAAATCCACGTTCGATCCGGTAATTAAAAACAAGGTTTTGTTGTGTGCGCGCAAAGTCTTGAACCAGTTCATTAATTGCGGGCTACATTTGTGTATATAATTCGCCGGATTTGATTTTATTATCGGGAAATATCCGCCGATACTCAACGAAAAATGTTCCTTTTGGAACATATTCTGCAGAGCATCTACAATATGAGGGTAAATGTTGTACTCATTACATTTACCCCCATTTTCTTCATCTAAGGCGTCAACAAGCCTTGCGAATACCAATCCGGCCGGCATATCGAAGTAATCTAGAAGGGTCCGCATATTTTCTGACAGTGGCCCGTTCCATGTGTGCAGGGGATTTTTTGTGAACACATCAGTAATATCCCAGCGGGCTGCTTCACCATAGTAGTTATGAATTTCTTCCTGTGTCAGCTCCTTAGTACCATGAGTTCCGTGCATGATGTGCCTAGAAAAATCATTTGGTAATTATTTATAGAATTTGTTAATTTTTTTTAAAACAACAGATCATATAGGTTTGAAATCACTCAAAACATGTAATATCATGATTGATTATAAAATGAAGACAGCAATAATAATAATAATAATCTATTCATTTCCAATTTACAAGGTAATTTGAAATGTTGGAAAATACTTTAGCTTTTATTTAAGCTAGATATTTAAGAAGCAAATAAATAAATTTGAATGAAATCTTTCACATTATAGCAAAATTGAACATATTTTTGTTAAAATGGAATGTTATGACCTGAAACACTAGAAAAGATTAAATATTATCTATACTTTCAATGAGTAAAGTTTCAATAATTATCTCAAGAGTTTTGCAAATCTCAAAATTGGTTAGGAAATAAAGGTACAGTACACTTACAGTAAAATCAATCTTCATTAAATGTTTAAACTATTAAAGAAAAATAAACTAAATTGTATAAAACATTCCTAAATAATTTACAGATTCAATTTGCTAACTCTTTATTATTGACTTATCAGTTTTTATTTGTTTAATTACAAGAATATTTGCATCTTGTAAGAAATTACGAAAACCAAATCCCAGTTATATTTTAATACTCTATAAACAATGTATTAATTGTATATGAAAGATCTTTAAGTTATGCTTTTTATTTACTATAAACTATAAATTAATATTAGATACTTAATACAAAAGTAAAAGTTATTATCAATGAAAGTTAATATAGTTTATTTGAAAGGAACAAATTATTATGTTTATTTGAATAAAACTAAACACATCTAGTTGACAACAGACCTTTGAACAATACTACTTAAAATTAATTAACGCATATGAATTATTACATACCCATTTGGAGCAATGCGTAAAACATTTCCCCTCTTGACATCTAGAATCAAGCCCTTGATCATGAAGTCAACATTCTCTTCAATGGGCCTTCTTAAATGCTTAGGGCTGTAGCCTCTACTTTCAATGAGGAAATTGGATAGGCACTCGTACTCCATCCTAACCATGTTGCCCACTTTGTATCGACATATTGTGTTATCCAAATCGAACCCAATGCAGTCATAGTCATCGAATTTGAATGATTGGGGTAACGTAGAAACATCCGCCGTTTTCATTTCGCCAGCTAGTCTAACCTTAAACGCACAAATCGACGACGTAGCAATGGAACGTTTATCAGCTGTTCTAAACCCAACACAGGCTTTAATCACATTTTCCACCAACGTTGCACTACTGCTGTGATAATAGAATACAGTTCTCTGGGCGAGACGCAACGTAAACATAACGCACCCTTGCCCTCGCACCGCAGTTGTAAAATTTCGATTTCTTTCTGAAATCGATAATTTCAAGCACGAAATACAATAACCGCCAACATCACTGTCGCCGACTTTAACATAATCCCGTTAATTTAAACCGATTAGCTGGTCGAACGACGAGCGCGAACTGCCTGCCTTTAATATTATTAACGCTTATCTGGTGATTAATTGTAATAGCGTTAATGGGCTGACTAAATAAATATTGTAAAAATAGTATTCGACGCTGGCCCATGGTCACACGCTCTAAAATAAACAAAATTCGCGTAATCATGTGACTGCGAGGACGTGTTCTCCGTATTCCTAATATTGTATAATCTAATTAAAATTTTTGTTTGCTTTTATGTCGCGCCTGACCTCTAAGTCACGTGCTATCACGGATGTAATCTTGCTCCACGTGTGAACAAATTCGATATTAACATTACGTAAAAGATAAACAGCGGGACCACCATAAAAGCAAAGTGAATCCTTCGAATCGCACATTATTATTTTGCAGATAGTTTACATGCAATAAAATGCAATCGTGTATATTGAATTGCCTATACATCCTATTTTTTAAATTATCTAGCGATTAAAAATGTATTTGTATTTGGAAAATTTTATTGTATAATCAAATAGAAGAACTTCACAGGCAATTATCAAGTGTTTAAAATAAAATACATTAAGTTAATTTATAGATGGACCTCAACATTTTTGGATGAATCTGATTGGTTGATATACAGTACAATCGTTAACTTACCTGCGATATTTAGGCACTAAGAAGATGAAGTTGCAGTGTGTTTCAGAAGAGTTTATGTTTTAGTGAATAAATTAAATCGGTATCTTCGTTAAATACATATTGTTGTGTATTTAATTAAGCTCTGCAGTGTTCATCAAATCTCTTTTCAAAACTTTTATCTGTCTGTAATTTACTTACTTTCGTATTGATTGTGTGAAAAAATAAATAATAAAAAGTCCTTTAATTTGTTGTAGAAGATTATCTACAAATCACTAAATGAAACATATTGAATTATAAAAAAATAAATTACATATTAAAAATAGCAACACTAGTAATACATATATGTCTTTTTTAGTATTAAAAATAAGAAAACAGAAATAAATTTACGGGGATGGTGTGGCAGAAATAAATTTAATTTAAAGTCTTGATTTATGACGATGACGTAAAAAATTGTAAACATTGACTCCTTTATTTGATAGTATATAAGTATTTATATATTTAACTAGTGTAATCTTATAGTATACCCTATAAGAAACATATGTCACTTTTGCCAACTGACAAATGGTTGAATTAACTACAGAAAAACATTTGGCGAAAAATTTGTACTCTCTAGTTCAGAAAAACATGTAATTCGTATCAAATTAGGCGTATTTACCAATTAGGAAAGGTTATTTCAATTCCACTGTTATTAACCAATGTAAAAGTTATTTATTGAATTCTAAACAGCTTTAAAAAAATATACGTTTTAAACAGTGAATGTTTACAATTTTCCAGTTAATTCAGGCACAGCCTTAAATAGATCAGCCACCAAACCAAAGTCAGAGACCTGGAAGATGGGGGCCTCTGGGTCTTTGTTAATCGCAACAATTGTCTTACTGTCCTTCATTCCAGCTAAATGTTGAATCGCCCCAGAAATTCCGACAGCAATGTATAGATCCTGAAATATTAATAACGTGCAATTAATAATAATTCAAGTATTGAAGTATTTACAATGTTTGTTTTTCTAACAAAAAAAAAATGATGAAATCTATATATAAATTTCAACGTTTGAATGTCATTATTACATGAATTACAATGTACATTTCAAGACACATTATACAAATTTTGTTATTGATAATGAGCTCCTTGAAGTAACAAGTAAGAGTGTTTTTATTTATTGTAATTAATCACTTCACGTAAACTCAAAACCTGAACAGTTATATATATTACATCATTTTTTAGTGACTAAGAAAAATTAAGTTACAGTAGAAGCAATATTATTTTTTATTACAAAATTTATAATCTAAAATAAATTTATATTATTTTTTGATAAAATTTTTATACAATTGATGGTGATTTACTGATTAAAATTTAAGAAAATAATGAAATAATAATACATATATACTTACAGGAGCCACAATTTTACCAGTTTGTCCAACTTGTAGGTCATTAGCAACAAAGCCGGCATCAACAGCAGCCCTGGAGGCACCAACAGCAGCTCCCATCTTATCAGCAAGATCATACAACAACTTGAAATTATCCCCAGACTTCATTCCACGACCTATTAATGATAACAAAACAAAAATTATGTATACATTGGATACTTTCTTGATGAAATCATTCTATAATTAAATTAATAATATAATAATTCATATTCATACAGTTGACAATAGCACCTAAACATTTACAATAAAAATAGTAATAATGTATATATTTCTCACCTCCACTAATGACAACTTTTGCACTGGTTAATTCTGGTCTGTCGGACTTGCTCAGTTCCTGGCTAACAAAGGTGGTTAAATCAGTGCCAAAGTTACCATCCATCTTTTCAGTAGCAGTGGATCCACCTTCCAATTTATCAGCTTCAAAACTAGTTCCTCTGACACTGAGGACTTTGACTGGGTCAGTGGCAGTTAATGTTTGAATGGCATTGCCTAAACATAAAATTCATATCAAACATAAAACAAATTCTTAGTAAAACATGAAAAATAAATAATTGCATTCTCATTGAATAATGAATATAGTAAACATTTTGCTGTGAAACTAGAAAAATGAAGAATCTTAAAATGTGTTTGCATCATCTAGTATCTCTAAAAATTAGAATAATTAAAAATAAAAATGCATATACATATTATCTTCATTTAAGAATAAAAGTAATTAGAATTAAAAAAAAGTAACTGAGTAAATAATTTTAATACACAAACATTCTATAAATATATGACTTATTTGTTTTTGCCAAGTTATAATTATAAAAACATATAAAAAAAGTCTATTGAATTATCAAAACATTTTCAAATTTAATTATTATTTTATTAATTAAAATTAAAGCTATTATGTGGTATGTGTTAAATAAGAATACAATTACCTTATTTAACTACACTTTCAGCCATATCAAACATGAAATAATTTAAATTTAGTTATATAGAGAAAGTAATCATGCTATGTGAGTATGTGAGAAAAAGTTACTCAATTTAATAATTACCGGCATAGATGCTGCGAATAAAAGTGTCTGGACTTTTGATCCCGATAACATCAGACACTGGTGATACGTCCAACTTTGCAGCAACACGGGGAAGCAGAGCTTTACCAAAAGCGGAAGCTCCTGCGACGATATGGGTGAATTTGAACTTCTTCTGTGTTTCGAGCACCAAGGGAGTCATGCTTTCAGCGGTGAACCCCTTGAAAGCATCAGACTCGGCTACGATGACCCTGGCCAATCCATTGCACTTGGCGACTGCCTCAGCAGCCTAATAAATATGTTTAATAAAATATGTAAGGTTTGCAATACAAAACTTACCGGACCGCATTTCGTTCCTGCGACAAGAACACTAACTTCTCCTCCCAACTTTTTAGCAGCGGTTAGGGCATTTTGGGTAATTGGGGATAGGGTTTCGTTGTTGTGCTCTGCGATGATAAGGGTGCTCTGCAGCCTGCGGATCTGGCTGGAAAACTACGTAGGTTTAGGCTAGTTAATTCGCGTCCTGTAATAATGTTTTTCTTACTTGGACAGAAGCCTGCCGAGAACACGAGGAGAACATGTTGGAACGACAATTTACATAACAGTTCTAACAAGTTAAATGTTTCTACAGATCCACGAATTTATCAAAGTCCAAAGTACGGGACAGAGGTCACGTGGTTTCAAAATGGCACTCATTTTTATAAAACATCTAGGGGAATAATAAATTAAATTAAAAACTGGAAAATATAATTCAGTAACTTATTGTATTAGGCACAATTAGGATAAATAATAAGTAATTATATTATAGGGTGTTAAATAGGCTGTTTTATATTCGACAGGTTGCGTGTTAAAATGGTTGCGTATCAAGCGTTATTTTAAAACTTTTAAGTGATCTAATACCAAATATACACATGAATTTATTTTAAATGATAAACACAAATAATATTCCTTATTTTTATTTATCATTTGTTATATTTTTATAACGATATAGTGTTTAAGCGTGATGTAAACTGCGAGATTATTATTAATTTATTACTATAAAAATTTTGCTGATATGATTTACCCCTGTAAATTAATAAATTTAAAGTTTCACAAATTAAAGTAAAGATACAAAAATAAAATAAATACAATGAATATTCCTATGCGTAAATAAAGCGCATGCGCACCCTTTCACTTGATCAGTGGCTCTCAAAATTATTTCATTTAAAATATTTAAAAAAAATTAACTAACAAATTTATTTATTTAGTTATAAAATACTATTATATAAATTACAATACCTGATTTATTACCCCACATATTTGAATTTTCAAACATGATAAGAAAGAAAAAAAAATTGAATATGTGTATTTATTAAAGTTAATAATATTAAATACTACAAATACATTTAGCATTATATAGAAAATTGGTATACAAGAAGACTTTAAGCTTGAAATAAGTGATTGTTGTAAACAATGATGACTTCTTACCCAGTTAATAGTGTAATGTGAAAATATCACAACAAATAGACATAATTCCTTGTAATCTGTTATCCCTATGACTAGTAAAAATTAAACAAAAAGATGATATAATCAAATTTAAAATAAGAAGATAATCACATTTAAAAAAATACTCGATATCAAAGTGAAAAATATTTTTTATACTGATGGATTTAGAGACATTTTAGAACATAAAGAAATAAAAACAGGGTAAATAAAATGGAGATATATTAGCAGTTGTCATGTAAATAGATGTAAACATTTATTATGCATAATCTCAATCGTATATTGAATTTCTCCAAATTATAATCAATTACAAACTTTTTTCTTACAAAAAGTATTAGTGTTTTATTTTAAATTAACGAAATCTTTATGCAACTCAAAAGCACATTTAAAAAAAATTTGCAATTAAGTACCAACAATGTCAAATTATTTATTTCCATTATAAAAATACAATAAAGGCAACAAGAGGTCAATACTGAAAAATCAATAAGTAATACAATCAATTTACTATTTGAGTTGAACGCCACCATATAAAGTTTGGTTAAGAATACTGCTATGGAAATATCTGATTATTGGGGAATTTCAATACCAATCGCTATGCCCATACCGCCTCCAATACACAAAGAGGCGATACCACGCTTTAAACCAAGACGCCTCAAGCTGTATATCAGCGTTACTAGCACCCTGGTACCGCTGGCTCCAATCGGGTGTCCTAAGGCAATGGCGCCTCCGTTTACGTTCACCTTCTTCTCTTCCAATCCCAATTCTCTTAACACTGCAATTGATTGGGAAGCAAAGGCTTCATTCACTTCGTACAAATCTACATCATCCCTGGTCCAATTCAATTTATCCATCTGTTAATTAGAAAATTATGCTGCGTTTTTTGCTATAACCAGTTAATTTTTACATAAAAACGATAAGTGTTAGGATGAAATTAAAAAAGTTAAAACAATAAAATGAATACTTTCCATGCTATATATGAAGAGGAAAAAAAATTGCTTATTAAAATTTGTGCTATGTTTTAAGCAAACTGTGATTGCTTATGGAGTGTCTTTTCCACAAAACCTGTTAAGCCAATGGTGAGGGTTGACAAATGTTATAACTAGTATTATTACAATATGCTTACTTTAACTGGATACTTGTCTGTCTATTTTCAAATGTTTTTATTTATTTAACTTAGCAGGAAATTATATAAGTTTACAAGGTAGATTAGAGAAATACATCGATCTATATACAAATGTTTATAATAAAATAAATCTGTTTTTAAGAGCCTATGAGGAAAATATATGGGTTTATAGTAGAACAAAGGAATACCTAAAATATTAGTACTTTTTATTTTTAAATGTGTATATTTTATGTTGTAAAAAGTAGAAACAAGGTTGATAAAGAATGAAGAAACATAAAAACATATAAACATTAACAATAACATACTATTTTCAACAATTACACAAATACTGATTTTTCATTAAATTAAAATTATGTGTTATGTTTCATTATCATCACAACAACTTGAAAAATTTCAATGGAATTTTATCACTTTTTTGTTTTGTTTTCCAAAGAAAGAAAGACCTTCAGAGTGGTATTTCATAAATTATGCAGTCACAATAAAAATGTGATATTTAAGCTATTTATAACCATATCCTTCAATTTTACATGCAGTTTTTAAGAAATTGTATATTCCATTCTCTCATATTAACAATTATATGTTCTAGCATTCGACTCAATTCTTGTTGTTCATATCAGACTGTTTCGTGTTATTTGCTTTCTGTTACATAAGTAATAAAGAAGGCATTTGATAGTGATAGTATTACCTCTATTACCAAAGCACAAAGTTAATTTCAAGTTATATTTACCAATTTTTGAATTGCTTTAATTGGAGATACACCCATAACCATAGGTTCAATTCCTACTTCTGCGAATCCAATAATTTTAGCTAAAGGTTTCAAGTTTCTCTTTTGAATTTCATCCCCACTAACCAACATAACGACAGCAGCACCATCATTTATACCAGATGCGTTCCCAGCTGTAACAGTTCCATCTGGCCTTTGGAAGGCCGGTTTCAACTTTGCAAGAGTCTCCAGAGTCGTGTTGGGTTGTGGAAATTCATCCTTTAATATTAATTCACCGGCTGCTTTTGGGTTTGGTATTCCGACAATCTCATCCTTGAAATTCCCTTTACTTATGGCCAGCGCCGCCTTTTGTTGTGACTTCAAAGCGTACTCATCTTGGTCCTGTCTGCTCAAATTATAACGTTTAGCCACTTCCTCAGCTGGAAGGAATGAATGCAGGTATGAATAAAACATGTGTTATATATATTTATTTAAAACAAATATTACATTAAATATTTCAAATATGTGTAAATTACCTGTATTTCCCATATGAACATTATGCATAGCATCAATTAAACCATCACAAAGTAAACTGTCTTTAAGGGCACAGTTTCCAAGCCGATGTCCGGCACGCATTTCAATAGTATGTTCTGCCTGTGTCATACTCTCCATCCCACCACATAAAACAACCTTTGAATCTCCAGATCTAATTGAATTGAAGCCTAAAGACACAGTCCTAAAAAAGCATTTATTACCTTAGCCTAACGAGATATAAAAATACACACTTCAATCCAGAGCCACATAACATGTTAATAGTAACTGCAGGGGCTTCAAGGGGAATGCCTGCACTGATCGCCACTTTCCTAGCTGGATTTTGCCCTTTACCAGCACATAGTACGTTCCCCATATAAACATAATCAATATCACCCGCGGGTACACCACTACGTTGTATAGTTTCATTCATAACACATTTTGTTAAATCGTGTAGAGGTATCGTACTAAACTGTCCTTTAAAACTACCTGTAATTGCAGAGTAAAATTAATAAAGTTCTCTAATAACAAGTTGCCCTTATTTATATCTCACCTATAGGAGACCTGGCAGCTGAGACTATATATACATCTGGAAACATTATTGTCGATGTTCTGTAAAGGCACAAGTGGAATTATTAGTAGGTGATTGAAGATTAGCTAAGTTTACATTGACCAAAACGGCCTACTTTTGATGTGGCACGCGCCTAACCAAAAACCCGTTAGCCGCCTCGCATTGAACATGCGCGTATAATCTATAATAACGTTGCCCAAATTATTAAAACCCATTAGTTTTATTAATATTGTTAAACCCCTTAGTAAATATACCATATTTGTAAATAAATTCAATACGAAATCATCCGGAAAATGTTGTGTAGAAAAAAGTAGATTTAATCTAATCTTATAAATCTAATAATTCTACATATTTATCTCTTTATTTTAACTACCCATTGTGACAAAAAAATAAAAAAAACAAGGCCGCAATAAACAATTATTGTTATTGCCAGGTAAAGCGGCGGAAATTTTAATTGATTTATTTACATGTTTAGTGAATATTTATAAGGACGCAAAAACGCCATAAACAAAGAAATATGCATTTCTTAAATTGTTTGATTATAGCAATCAAGAATACGTTATACACGTTGATAAAAACAATAAATATTTAAGGTTGAATTTATATTTATCTACACCGACGCCATCTCTCGATAAAAATTGGTAAGAATACAAATTATATATGTATTTAATTTAATTCTACATTTAAGAATTAAAATTTTCTTCGTGTAACAATAATAAAAATATAATATTTGTTAAAATTTAAATAAAGGTGTTATATTTTTTTCAACAAATAACTAAATACATAAATACATTTAATCAAAAATACTGAAACATATGCTATTGTAATAATATTTATAATGTTATCAAAAATTACTTGAAAAATAAAAATAAAATAACATATTTTCTAGCTAATACAAGTAGATACATTTTAATTTCTTAAGGCTAAACTAAAATTATACTTTAAAATAAATGGTCGGTAATTGATAATAAAATTGCTTCTTTAAATTGTAAAGTAGAGTATTTACCATAATGCTAATATAGTCAGTAGGTTATCTGGCATATAGAGCATTTAAGTACACATAAGTAGTCACTAAACTCCCGCAGTTATATTTTTTTGTCCAAAAGTTCGTATTCGGTACAATATTGAAACTGAATTTTTCTTTTATTTGAATTTAAAAAAAATAAATTAAGCTGAAAATAAGACTGGTCAGTTTCGTTAAATTAAAATTATGTGTTACGTTTCATTATCATAACAACAACTTGAAAAATTTCAATGGAATTTTATCACTTTTTTTTTGTTTTCCAAAGAAAGAAAGACCTCCAGAGTGGTATTTCATAAATTATGCAGTCACAATAAAAATGTGATATTTAAGTTATTTATAACTATATCCTTCAATTTTACATGCAGTTTTTAAAAAGTTATATTTTTTTGTCCAAAAGTTCGTATTCGGTACAATATTGAAAGTGAATTTTTCTTTTATTTGAATTCAAAAATAAAAAAAAATTAAACTAAGCTGAAAATAACACTGTTCAGTTTCACAAGTTAGTTGAAATATGAAAAAATATGTTATAACTTTTTGAAAATACAGTGTGTAAATAATTTTTATTTAAATCTAATTTTGACTTTTTTTCAATATGCTTGGTTCAAAAATTGTAATTACCTTTCGTGTTGGACTGCAAATTCAGCACTGGCACTCTATCACCTCCTGGAACTGTACTGGAATATACCTCAAGGCCGCATTAAATTTCCCAGTGCCCCACCACGTTTTTTTGTACTTTAATGTGAATTGTAACTGTTGAAAATTGTTTTAAGTTGATTATTTAAATGCTTTGATAATTACATTTGCACACACACACAAATATATATACCCAAGAAAAAGTGGTTTCTAGTAAATTGCAATTATCATATTTTAAAAATACCCTGCAAATTAATTGCTCTCATCAATATTTTAAAAATATTACTCACAAACTTAATTAATCTCAAGAATATTCCACACTTATAAATAATTTTGTATGTTCGAACGTTTCATTAGTATATATTTAAAACATTCTTTTTGTGCCAGTAACTGTGATATTAGTGATAATTTAAAAACGCAATTGTCGGTTTTGTGGTGAAACCCGAATGACCTTTGATGCCAAAAATAAATTATATTGTACACAGAGCGTGCTAAAATAGTTCATCTGATACGGAACTTAGGCTGGTGGTGTGAAATATAATATTCAAGACGTGGAAATATCTCTTAACGAACGAGTTTGTCACTGTGTGTATGTGCTATTAAATTTATCTCTGTTGTAATCGAGTAACTTATGTAAAAAAAATGCCACGTGGATTTAAAATTAAAAGTTGCTTTTTTCAGACAATTTGACTACTAGAATTGTGTTATAGTATTATTCATACATAGAGATAAAGATGTTAGAAAATTTCAAAATACAAGAGCAAACATTGTAATTAATTAATTTGCTTTTAGTGTTCTTATTTTATTATTTACTGAATCATATAAATGTACCTAATAATAGATTTGTTTATAGTTTTTAATACATGAGTAATGCGATTAATGTGTTGGTATGTAATCAATGGGTTGATGCAGTTCAAATGATTGTATTATTTAGTAAACATGATAAATATTCGTGATAGTGTTAAAGAAAATATGGATACCTATTTTGCCTATAATTATTAATTATCTACTGTATGTATAATTTTATTAATAATCTATTGTAGAAAATCCACGTGATGAATAACAAAATGCTATTATTGTATTTTTTAAATCAGTGTATTGAATGATATCAAATACTTGAAAGAATAATTGATAATCTTGTTTGAGCGTCGCGGTGTAGATTTTATATTTTTGATTAGTATTTCTTAGCCGTGCACGGTATAAATATTGTTTGAACTTTATTGTTATTTAAAAAGTGATGAATTTCTTTAATCTGTGCTAAATTCTTGATTGAATATGTGTAACGAGCAAATCTATAATGATTTATAATTTTGTAGGAAATTTTAGGGGTGACATCTGTCGGTGCGGTATGGTAAACGCGTACACTATAGCGCAAAAGCGCCATCTTTAGTCACCGACGCGAGTGCGTATAGTGCTGAATAAATTAGAACGCCATCTTCATAGCACAGTTTGTTGTATTATGATTGCCGTTTGCTTAAGTGTGGTGGTGCTGTAGTGTGACGGTGTGCCAAAATGGCAGAAAACGGACAGGACAACTCTGATCAATTAAAAAACATAGGTAATGTCGATTTATTTACTATTATCGTGCACGTCCTTAGTATTTAGTGTGTCCACCACTGAACGAAACGAACACATCAGCCCCTTACCGTTTGCAATGTTATATAATCTAGAAGATTCGACCATCTGTAGGTTGTTAACTCCTAGATAATCAAATTCAAGTGTACATTAATGAAATTATTTAAATGAATGTGCGTTTCGCGTAAATTGTGAAGGAAAATGTGCGGACGATGCGGCTGTGCTGTCGCAGTACGCCGTCCGAGACGGGCCAAATTTCAAGGATGGAAACACCACCCTGCCACCCTGGTGGGATCCGTCCAGTCATAACCACGAAAATCGCCGCATTAATCATCAGATGCATGTGCGTGGGGTTTGAGGCCCCAAAAGAATCGAATCTGGAAATAACCGTGAATCGCCGGTCATTCTTTCCCCGTCTAGTTACAGATCAATCCCTGTGTCTCACAATCTAACCTTTGTAACGTGTGCATTTACAGAACACCGCTTACAATACTCATTAGAACAATTAACGTTATCTTATTTGCATCAATTAATTCAAATATGAAAGTCGCGAGTGCCCACGTCTTAAAATACGTGTTGTCCCGCGTGTGCATCCAACATTCTCTTGTTTTTTCCCCTGTGCCGTTGCGCTTCGCTCGAGCACGTCTACCTTATTTTTGGAATCGTTCTTCGAATTCCACACCGCATATCTCGAACACCAATCCAACTTTCCTTGTGCCTTGTAAACACAAGGAAACTCCAACATCTCTCATTTTATTACAATATAAATAAATGCGCGACCGACGCGCCGGCTTTTATTTTCGTGGATGACTTGAGGGTTTAAATTTAAAGACCCCACTGACGTACGCGCTTAATTCGTACGGTATTTATATATTTTCGAGATGCAATCGTTGGTAAAAATGACGCTGCACGATTGCAAGGGCACGTTCCCACCTCCAATATCGATCACCACGTGTAATTTTACACGCAAACAAACAATTCCTGTAGAAACGAGAAAAAAAAAAATGTTTAAACATAACCTCAAAAAAAGAAAAATTACGAATCCGATTCATTCAACTAATTTACTTTTGTAAGATATAATAATATAAGGGGATTATTTTTACTCTTATGTTTTTCCATTCTACGTTTAAAATAAAAAAAATAAAAAACAAAACCTCATTTACATTAAACCTAACCTCACAAATTATTTTTTCGAAGAAAAATGTTTAATGTTTATAATCAAACCTTAAACGTGTTGATATTTTATAATATTCATAAACAACAGCAGTAGGGTATTATTTCATGTATGGTTTTAATAAAATAATAATAATAATATAAATTAAATAGGCACAACGACCTCTAGCCGATAGCGATTTGGCAAATTAACCAACTCATTATTAAAATGTACATAATTCATTAATTTCTTCATGAATTGAAATTTTAATTACACAATTAAATTAATCCTTTTCGTAATAATGGTTTTTTCTTGTAGAGTGTATTTTATCAAAACCATATTAATAAATAATAAATTATTGATTTTACAATAAAAATAACTAATATAAATATTATATTTAATTATATTAAATTTTATTTCTTATCCGTAGTTATTAAATATAATTTACAGTTATAATAAGCCGTATAAATCGAAATTTAAGGATGACAAACTGTCTTTTTTAACGGTTTAATTTAGTTTGGATGGGTTTGAAACAGCTGTCGCAGACATTGCCTTAATGATTGATGCACGTCGTTTATATAATGATTGCTATTTAATATTTAATAAATTTTGAAAATCTACAACTTTATACAAGCACATATACATAGTTTTATTATGAGAATTAAGAGTTAAAATAAAATCTACACTCCTTTTTTTTTTAAATTTTACTTATGTTGCCACTACAATGAGGCTTCGCCAGACCAAGAAATTATTTGATTGGACGTGATCATGAACTTTCAAACTTGTACGTTTTCATTCGAATATAAATAGATATATGTAATTGTGAATTTTGATGTAGAAGTGTGTGCACCAATGCGAACCCAGCATTTTAAATTAAATTCGGTTTGCTAAATTTATATCATGAATTAACAGGTAGTAGTACAACATAAGCTGTGTAAAGTAACACTATTAAAAGTTTAATATTCTTTAAATAGAGTTACACAGCTTTGAATGTAGTTTAATTCCCAATGTTTTTATGTCACAATTTATTTTCAGTTTAAGTAGGTAAAGAATTGATTAAAAAATCCTCTTTTAAAAGGTGACGTTAATCATAAAGATAAGCAATAGACTAAAAGTTAATTCATTGACTATGGAGGCTTCTACTTCGTTATACATTTTAATCACAAATTAAACACAATAATTACTTTGTTTTGTATAACAGTTATTTATTTAAACGGTGACCAATGGTTTCAATACATTCACGTATCATTTTCAAACCGAAAGTTTCGGTTTGAAAATGATACGTGAATGTATTGAAACCATTGGTCACCGTTTAAATAAATAACTGTTATACAAAACAAAGTAATTATTGTGTTTAATTTGTGTAAAAGTTAATTAACTTTTATTTTATTTGTCTACCAAAAACTCATCTTTTTACTATTAGGGTCAAGAAAAAAATAAATATGATCTTTTTAAGATTTATTTTTCCCATCATCTTAGCAGTAAGTAAACTGTTACTGTATCTATTAATGCTTCTGTCAGATGGAGCCACAGTATACGAAATCAATTAATTAATTCTCTTGCTGCTCGAATAGTTAACGTGAAATTCTAACATGACAACTAGACTAATTACATTAGTCTTAACACGAGCGGATTTGATATATCCGCATTCAACGTTTCAAAATTGATCCATCACTGTAGATAATTTACTGAAAACCTTTATTTATATTATTAATATTATTACTAAGTTTTCATCATTATTTTAATACGGAAGTGTCTTAAAAGCAACGAAATGCACAACGTAACTCTGCATGTATCGGAGGTTTTTTTTTGGGTGATCGGTGTTTTAGGTTTTGCAACGGATTTAGTCACGCTTTCTTTGCCGTTTTTTCAGCGCTATACACCGATGCTTGAAATTGATTACCGGATCCGATTTGAAAATTTTTCGAAAGCCCCAAAATACAACAGAAATGTAGTCTATACACGTAAATACAAACATTTTCGCACTTACTTAAATAAAAATTATCTTTTTAGGCTTGGGATTTTTGTAACAATTTGGATATCTTATTGCATACATGAGAAAGAGAACTCGTCGATATCATTATTACAAGATCGTACAATCAAAAATCAGGAATAAGTTTAAATTCAAGAAATTTGAGGTTAAACTTTGCATTTGAGGAGTTTTTATTTGCACCAGTCAATAAATAACTATGCCTTGTATGAATTTCTTAATTCTTGAATCCAATGATGGCATTTTGAATTAAAAGATATTTTTTATTTATTTGTTATTCAAATTATTTATATTCAAATATTTAAAACTATTTTTTGTCAATAGTCTGCAAATAAGTTTTTGGATTTATAAATAATTAAACTATTTTCTAAAATTAATGATTTCTGGTTAATCGAAATTGACCAAATTTAATAAGTTATTTGTAACCACCTTTTTAGAAAAGTTCAGAAAGTTTTAGGATCCATATTCTTCAAAATTGGTCCCTTTTTTGGTTGATCTGCAATGGTGATTACTTCTTATGGCTGTCGCAGTCTAAATTTATCACCGGGTCGTCGTTATCTGCGAAAAATCTAGGCTGTCGCAGCTGAACGGATCGCTGCATCCCGCCTGAATGCCTGGAATTTTGCTTGAGTAACGCCGGCCAATCGTTTTGCAAGGAAATTGAATCATTTCTATTTCGATCGATTTATATTTAGGAGTTATTCGCTAATTTAGTACCCATCTAGCCTTTTGTCTACAACTTCCATGTGCTCCTTCTGGCAAACCGAATAGGTATTGTGATCATCAACTAGATTATTGAAAACAACCTTTAATTAAATCTCAAGTTTCAAATTGACACAATCATTTAGGTATTTTCTAAAAAATTATTCTAAAGTCAATTGACAAACAATGTTTTACTTCACTGTAAGTAGCATTCAAATTAAGTTACTAAATTTTGTATTTACCTACATAATTATTATACTCAAAAGACTTATAATTTAAAGCGAACTCTTGAAAAACATCCAAATTTGAATAAAAGACATTTTTTAATAATTTGATGTTTTATTAACAGCCTAGATCAGAAACTGTTAGGAATACGACTCGTTATATATAAATAACTAATAACTTATATTAATAGTTAATTTTCTACAACAACGTGAAGGACTTTAATACATTTCATGTATAAGTAAATTAGTCTTCGTTTCTATTATCTAAGCAAAATGCTTTATTTTTCTTTCAAATTCAAATTTGACCATGACAATATGTACTCTTCTGAGTACAATAAAGATAATTATAATTTTATTATCTACACAATCAGGTACTAATTTTTTTATTTAAATTTTTATGAATTAGTACCGTAATGTAAAACTAGGTGTCGCGACCGGCACCTGTTTAGCATATCGATTTTTTTTTCCGTTCTGGTCGATTAGTTCACCTGCTTTGGAGGTCACCCTTACAACTAAAAACAATGCGGCGTTTCCTAATCTAAACGTGGAAAGATTTCAGTTTTAGAAATTGGTTCTGTAAATGTTTCGGTTCGAAATTCCGGAGCCTTAGTTTTAAGGAGGCGACAGTGCAACTTGGGTCGAGCCTTGTCAACAACATATTTACTTAACGGTGGGTGCCAATATTTTGGGTTTAATTTGCGTTTGTAACGTGTCGTGAATCAGGTCCTGCGTTTTGGCACCGACGACGTCCAAAAGTGTTGAATGATTCAAAAACATGCTGGTGAAAACGCAAAAATCGAATTTTCAAGTTTTCAGAAGTAGTGGTAGTGATTGCACGCAAATCGTTTATTGTTATTCTTTAAATATGTCTATTTGTAAGTAAAGTTTTTTTTACATTTTCAAAAAACCAGTCTTAAAAACTCTGATCATTATAATTACTATTTTCTGGTGATAAGCATTTCTGAAAATATAGTTGTTTTTTGTACGTTTTGTAGAATTGATGTTGCTGTTTTAGGATCTTTTGTCTTTAAAAATGTAAATATTTGTTGATCTCTTTGCGCAATTAATACCGTATGCTTTTTGGACATTCTAATGAATTCTAAAAATTGATAGCAATTTTCATACTCTCATAAATGCTAGAAACTATTACATTTTATAGATTTACTAATGTATTATAAAAACCAAGTTAAATTTAATTTGATAATTTGTTGAAAAAATTTGATCCCATCCAATGAATGTAAATTCCACCGCTACCAAAAAAGAAACTCATTACAACGGAATTACATATCGCTGTTGCCTCAAAGGTGATTATGGAACTTTTTTCGTTTGCTACAAGTGATAATTGTTTTTTGGTGACATTTTTGCCAGCTAATGCATTTCATCTCGTCCGTAACGCTTTTCATCAGTTTCTCTTTCCTTGATTTACTTTTTCACCGCCGCCTGACCTTGTCCAGTTTTTCTGCTCACAAAACCTTTGCTATCATTAATACCATTAATAACCAATGAGTTGCATTTTTATACGGGAAGTCTTTTTATACCCTGTCGGTTTTATAGAGCTAATGTTCAAAGGCCTTTCAATCGTTTCAAGATTTTTGAAAATAGGATTAGTAGCAAAAAATATTAAATTAAAGGGTGGAATTTTATACAGTCTGGTGAAGAAAAGCGCTTGTTATGTTCTTTATGTTTTTTATATAGTCATTTACAAGGTAACCAAAGTTAAACTTGATCTCGCCTGGAACAATTTTCAACAAAGGAGGTGAATATTTACAATATTAAATATCAAACAATTCGATTCCTATCTACCTCCCCTTTGGAGATAGCCACGAAAGCAAACCCCATTTTAATGACGAGTTTGTGTGTTCAAAAACACTAGCGAAGCAATCAGTACTTTTACATCGCATTTGTGCGTCCCTCATCTAATGGTTTTCTAATTTTGTAATTTCTAATTCAAAGGGGAAACACAAAACGTTTTCTCCCGTCAATGTTTGCAATAAATTATGCATGTGCCGTCCAACCAGTTTTTTGCCGACTTCCGAAAAACTTGATAATTAATCAATGGCATGCTCCCACCCACGTTCTGCCCCAATGAATCAATTTTTAAGAAGACTATATTTCGTATAAATTAAATCTAATTCGACTCGATTAAATATAATTAAATATCTTCTTCAATTTAGTTAAACTGAAATTGAATTAGATTAACACTGTGGAAATTGAAATTAATTGATTTCAGTCTGGGTTATAAATTATACACTGTACAAACTGAAAAGTACTAATAGGTATGTAATTATATGAATACAGTTCGTAAGATAAAAATGGTGATAGTTTTTGTTATATTTGGTCATTACTTATATCCAAATCAAAAATATTAGAAAAGAATTTAAGATTATTTCGTAGTACGATAAAAGTTGTCAGGATCTAATGAGAAATTTTTTTCTCACGTTTTAAAATTTTGAAATCAAGTATTACACGAATTAAAAAAATATTGAATGTAAAAAAACTGTAGTTGGTATGTGTAACTCTACACCTCGTAAATATTATGATAAACACTTCAGCACACATTGTAATCCGATAATCTCCTAAAAAAATGAAACGAAAATAATATCCGAATTACCATACCAGCCTTGGAACTGGCGATTCCAAATGGGTAGCGCCTTTGAGGAGCACTCGGGTACCTGGGCTGATCGCGTGTCAAATTTAGATGGTTGCTACTTTGGCCATGAACCAAATTGAACGCAAAACGGGACGGTGCGGTAATTAACGTGTCGGGTGGTGCGATAATTAATTACATCCCATGACCAGGTGAGGAATCTCCGTTTTGAAATTCCGAAACGACCAGCAGCCATGAGAATGTCCCTGCAATTTTGGCCATGAACCAAAGCGGTAATTAAAACCCGAAGCCGTGCCTAATTATGAATTATCTCAGCGGGATCATGAGGATTTCCTGGGCGATGAAGTGAAAACGTGGAGTATATGGTAAAACATTTTCCATAGAGTTTTATTAAAGTATAAATCACTGCTGCTTTCCTGGCATTAATTACTAGTGGAATGATCTCATAGAATCAAAACCGGCGAAGTTTAAAACGGTAAACATTTTACGTGTGTGGGTTTACGGTAAAAACGGATCGGAAGTTGCGAATCGAAGAAAGTGGAGGAAACCGATGGCCAAATATTAATTACAGCTGACGGTGTGAGCAACGCGCGTGCCATTAGAACTACTGCATACCATTAAACTGGTCGATGATATCACCGGACGGCCAAAAAAATCTGTAGTAAAAGACTTTCTCTGCAATTTAAATTTTAAATAATTTCACAAAAATTAAACAAGCACCGTTTTTATGGAGTTAGACGTTATATGTGGGAATGTATAAACTTATCAATTAATAAGGTGAAAGTTCGTTTTTGCAAGGACCGTTTAAACGTTTCGCCCGTCGTATCGATTCAGAGGTGCAGGTTAATTACCCCGAAATAAAACGATCGATAATTTATTCATTATGGGCTTGTGACAACCCACGTTACCTATACGGTTCGGCGTTTTATGCCTTCTTTTCCTCGAATCCGTGAATAGAGAGTCTAGAAAATAATATGTTTTTCTGCCCTGAATAGAATAATATGTAGTTTTAATGTCTTTTAATAAATGACATGAATAAGTAAGTCATCGTATGTATTTTACTAACATTTATATGGCAAATTAATATAAGGTTTAATTTTTAGTTCATATTTCATAGAACACTCAAGTGTAAAGTAAAAATGACCCTAAACCTTTTGCAATCAAAGGATAAAAATCTTCAAAATCTTGCAAAAATGATTTGAAGGGTTAATTAAAGATTTTAGCAAAGTTTTGAAGCCAAAAGATTTTAATTAAAATTAATACTTCCTAGCCTACACTCTTGATGAAACTAGTATTTCACAAGCGTCATAATTTTAATAACCCTGTGATTTTAATTAATAAACTCTTCAAAATAATACAAATATACAAATCATGAAATTAATAAATTCTCGTTAGGATATTATTAGCTAAATATTATAATCAAATAATAAATATCTTTGTAAAAGCATTCACATTTTTCGTTCTCATACAAGTTTCCCAATTACCAGATTTTTTGGCGAGAATTACAAACAACATTCAGGTCAAAAATTCCAAACATATTATTTTGGGCGATGAAATTCTTTTTTAAAGTCAACACACATTCCCTTGTTTCCGTGTGTTCATCAAATATTTGGCAACGGCCATCAATTGTTTTAAAGAGATAAAGTGTATTTGGGTGAAGGTGACTTCATGTTTTCATTGTGGAATTAAAATACGTTTACAAAATGTGTCCTTTTGTATTTTTTTAATTTAAACAAATTATACCAGTGCTTGTAAAATGAAACCTGTTTTATCGAATACATGAGGTATGTACAGCTAGTATCGTTTATTGACCTTTTCTCCGTTTGACATCTGGATGAAAAAGCTAAGGAGTTTCTCTTCGACAACGTGTGCTGATCATCTGCATCCGTTTCGGAAGCGGAGGCGCTGTTTTTGTCACTTAATACGTTATGTGATGATCTAAAACCGTGGATGTCTTTATTAATTCTATGTTAATATTAAAAGTGTTATTACTATAATTTGATAATTTTAATATGACCACTGACATAAATTAAATCTTTAAATCAGAAGAACACAAATAAATCAAGAAACATATTCTAATTATTTTTATAGTGGTTGCCATGTTTTTTTTTCAATTTTATTTCATTGCAAATCAATTCAAGGATATTCCACAATAAAAATTGTTATTAAGGCACCTTGGAAATAAAGACTATCATTACCGTTATTATGATACACCAGGAAAATTGCTTCTTTGAAATTTTCCGAGTTTAAAAAATGATTTGTATTTTAATAAAATTTAATTTACTACTTTTAATTCAATTAATGATTAATCGAAACATTCAACGACATCGCGTCTTGTTTGTAAAACGAGGAAACCGCCGCCTTACATAATTACACATTTCCTAAAGCAGAGGAACGCTGTTTTAATTCGTGGTTACAGCGTCCAATAATGGCTTCCTTTCGAAACTTTTGTTATTTCTAAGTGTCGCACGCGTTTGATGAGTCAACTCCATTGTGTGCACATAGCAGTATCTTAAAACACCGTGGAGGCAATATAGGAGCGACCTTGGTGTCCATTTTCCTGACCGTAGCAGCGAAACTATCAAGTGTGTTAACGCAATCTAGAAGGAAATGTGGAAAAGTTGACAGATTACGTAATCACATACTTTTTTTAAAAAAATATATAGTACAATAATGATTTTATTAATTAGAATTAACTGAATTTATATAATAATAAGGAACGGAGTATCGATAGCCAATGGAAAGACAAGAAAAGAAGTATAGTATAGTCTTATCATCAGGTGTAACACTATTTTCCAATAAAGATGTTTATCTCTCTTTAACAATAAGGTAAGGTTAGAAAAAACAAAAAAATATAATTTTTTCAATCGTATAAATTAATATCATAGGTCAGTAGTAGGATGCAACATGGGGATAAGTCAGAAATAAGCTACGCTTATAATATAATGGTACTATAGATAACTGCTTTGTTAAGAATATTTATTATGTAGTGCATTAGTAATACCATAATTAAAAGCACAATTTATTGAGATATGTATGGAATACACTAGTCATAATTTATTGTGTCGATTGGTAATATGCAACGTCAATACTACTTTGTAAATATATGATGTTGTTGATATTCTATTACGTTATATGTTTTTAAATATACAATTTAGAAAAATTTGCTTTTTTTAATTTTTTTGGTATCATTTCAATCTATAAAATCTTAATAATGGATGTTAATCGAAAAAATAATACTAATTTTATTTTTATACGAACTTGAATTATTAAGGAAATCCTTGAAATATTTTTAGTGCTTATTTGAACTTCCGAATAATAATAGAATGGAATGATGTTTTTGAAGCATTTCTTTCAGTCTAATGAATAAGTGAGATTCATAGATGCATTATGCATCGTGTAAAAAAAATAATGATGGGCGTAACCAGTAGGATGATTGCGAACGTTCGATAATCGATAATTAAATTGAGTTAGAAAATTTCCCTTTTTAATTACCGACACTTACTTCAGTAACTGGTTGGGGTAATTCGTCTTTGCAGACTGTTTTTATTTTTTGATCGATTTAGTAGCATTTTCTCCAGAAGGCTGCAGATCTGAAGTTAATATGATTAAAAAAAAAAAAGGTTAAATGAACTACCACATAGTAACGGTCGCTACCATCATTTTCATTAATATGATTAAGTGAATATTGATGATTTTTTGAGAAGTGTAATATGGTTTGCGATTTTTGGCTGCAATCGCATCAGTTTTGGTTAGGATGTTGTCATTATTAGAAATTGAGCTAATTCCTCGAGGTCGTCCTGTGCTGCTGATTTAGTAAAAACTGATGAAAACCCCCATGATTTCGTGGTCGTTAAGTTGGGCAACTTGGGCAGCGTTTTACGGTTTTCTTGGATGCAATTATGCGGTTTTAATTAGAGTGATGGCCTAAATGAGGATTATCCGCTGTTGAAAACACTTGTAATTAACTCAAATGATCCGTGATCGGTTGGTCTATTAATTCCTAAATAAATCAATGCAATTGGCAATTATAAAATGTATCAGGATTTAAACCTGCTATATGTGGATTTTTTAATATAATTTAAATATTTATGTAAACATTTATTCGTAATCAATATTATATTAATAGATTTAATAGTATTCTTTATAGCATGCAAATTTCTGTCCATCAATATTTAATATAGCGGTTGCCATGAAAGCAATAAGGATATATTTATTGATATGAAAATAGCAGAGGAAATATGTCTTATTTTTTAAGGATGTCGTTATTTGGTTACAAAATATCTTATTGTGCATAAACCTGAAATAAATATTAAAACAAACATATATATATATACTTGATTACAGTAAGAATTACATTTAAATATAATACATAAATTTGCTATGATTTGTGTAGCCTTAAAATATTTTTTTCCGCTTTATTGTTAATATTGAATATTTTATTGTCTTTGTTGTGGTACAAGATTTATTTAGCTTGCTGTTAATTAATTACGAGTTAAAAAACTTTAAAATACATAGAATTATTATTATTTAATTGCGATGAATAATTTTAGTCTCTTAAATTGTTGGGAATTGGCAATTCCTTGTTTTCTGTGGAGTGTGTAATTCTTTTTAACGCCAAGTTAATGTGAAAGTTGGCACGAGTGGATATTAATAAATATTTAGGTAACCAATTCGGTGTATGATTTTTTTTTTTATTTCACGGTCGGAGGAGTTTTGGAACAAATAAATTTTAATTGCCGTAATTATTGGGTCATCAAGAGTCGCGTTTTATCGCGGCTAATTGGGAGCGAGCGCGGAGCTTTCTATCCCGGGATTTTTGTTCGAAAAGCGCGGAAAAGGACGTTGGGTCCGGGCTTGGTTTCGGCGTTGACGCGCGTGCACCGGTGCCAAGCGGTGGCCGCGTGGGCGGTAGTGGCATCGTGATTGAGAAGCCGAGGTGTTAACTGCAATTGGATAATTTAGTGTAGTCTTGGATTGACGGCGAGCCGTCGAGATATAGGTGGTGAGGAGCACTTTCTTGGATTGGAAAACGGTAGCGTGGCCACGGGCCGAGCGTGTACTGGCTGCGGACATCGCGATGTAGACGGAGTGACGGACTCCTTGGCTTGATTCAGTTTCAGTCGCGCGACTCAACTCATCGAAGTCGGTTCGTGAAGTTCGGTCTTCGCTCACAAATCAAGCATGCTTATTATCGTCATGCTATGATCGATACGTGCAACAAAAATATACCGTAATAAAGATATAGGACAATAATAACGCAGTGCCTCTTGAGGACGCGACTTATCGTCAGTATTTTGAAGTGCTTATCGCGCGGTCGCGGGTTACGTTTTTGTAATCAGTTTATATTTAATCCGCGCGCCGTGCGTCTGCCAATTGAAGTTTGGCTTAAACCTAGTGACCTTCGGTGCTCTATGTGCGTTTAAAAGGGTAATTCATCCCGGAAATGTTAACCGACCACATGTTCCTGGTGCCCGAAAGGGCCCTCTCCATGGACATCTCGCGCCTCCAGGAAGACCTCGCGGGTTTGGACTTTGACGCGCGCCTTCTACAGGTGGCGCCCATGGGAAATGTGTGGATCTGTAAGTTCGTGTATTATTTGGGTTACACCAAAAAACGCATCGGAATGTCCAGCACGTAAATTAGGTACCAAGTTTTTTGCCCTCCTTACGGTACACACACGCGGAACAAATATTAAATTCGTATCTAAATTCATTTTAATTATTTGGTTTTAGAATGTGCTCCAAATTCATATATTACATTACATATGTATATTAGACGATTAAGTAATTACTCTAATAAACCGTTCTTTCTCGGTACGCACATTCCACCCCGGGGTGTTCCCAGTTTAATTACCTCGCGCGTGCAAAAAAAAATGGCGTGATTTGCTTTTTTTCGGCCGGCAGCTCGCAATTACATGACTTCATTTCATAACATTGAGCTGAACTATTAAAAACGTATCAAGCGAGGTGTACTTTGTGACCGCGTGCCCGAATCGATGAAAAATGAATCAACTGATTGCAGGAGCGTCCCCTAATGCCATTCGAGCAACATTGCGTCGCACAGATAATGCAAAGCAACATAAATTATTTATTATTGCGCGCTCATACAATGACCTCAACCTTTCGCCATATGATACGCTGATTAAAAAAAGACACAAATGCGCGGCTCGTACCCTTTCAATCCTAATTGCAAAATCGATTTCGCGCCCTTTCAAACGCTACGTACAAGGAATCCTGGCACGTACATTTCAAAACTTCAATTACCTCTTATGGCGCGAAGTACGTGCTTTTTTTCAAACAGCACCATTTAAATTCGCTCAAAAACAGTCGAGGTTAACGCTGTTTCCGTTATTTCAATTACAATTCACTTTATAACAGCGCTATTTAAAAAAAGTTAGTCATGGTCGTGAGCATCATGATTCCACCGAAAACCCTTGGCGGCGGGAATTGTTTACTTTTCACTTTTCGCGGATGTTGCGCACCGACGAAAGTTTGTTCAAATCCGCGATTTTCAAAGACGGCGGCGACATTTCACTTTATTGTTGTTCAATTAACGAAAAATATTGTTCCGACTTTCACTTGCTCACATCTTTCACGCGCCCGAAATCCGTTTCTAATTCACGGCCGCGCTAATTGGCCGATCGGATATGTGGACCGCGCAAAAATTCACTTCGCATTGCATATCCTTATTTACATAATACCAGTAATCAAACTGTTTGAAATGCTCTCTCAACTTAATCATGCTCTGCATATACGCTCTAGATAGCGATTTTATGATGATATTCACTCGGTAGTACCGCGTGGATTTTTTTTTGCATTAATTGGGCCGTTCTGCTATGCCATTCAGCGTCTATTCTGAAATCACCAGGCTTCGTAATTACATACAATCTCTATACATTTTCATTAATCTATACTCAACAATTGCATACGTAATCAGCAATTACGCTTTCAGCCTTTTCGTACCCACCAGTGCAATGGTCGTACCCTTTTAACACGCGAATCATCCTCTTTTATTATCCAATATTCTCCGCGGTGTTTGCATACGAAGAAGAAGTAAATAATCTTTTGTTAATTTGTTAACCGCTACTTAGGTGATGATTTTATTAATTTACTGTTACATTCATTTCTTTACAATTAAATGTTTTGTTCGGGATGGTTTCCACGTCAAATAAATTAATCAAACAAGATCACATGTAGTTTGTTGTTAAATACATTGCGTGTAATGATATAACACAGACGTATTATTTTTTCTTTAGTATTTACAAGCTTACTTGACAACGAATCGTAAATTAGGGGAGATTAAAAAAAAACTTTTTGGTTATCGCGCACGCTCCTTCAATTTTGGCATTCGCGATAAACCGGATTCGCAAAATAAACAAACCGTACGTGTTAACCAGCCTGGTTTGGTTATCTGTTAATCGCAAAATCTTTGTTACGGACGTGTTTCACAATCAAGTTACAAAATATACAAACTGTTAATTCCTTTGATTTAAACATTCAATTTTTGTAATAATTATTAGTACTTATTACCACTGACTGTAATTCTGATTCTGATTGTTTTAGGGGTTAATTTTATATATGATCTTCTATCTTTAGTCATGACTATAGAATAACAAAAAAAAAAAATAAAGGAGGTATAATATGCACAACATAAACAACAAAGTACTTCAGAGGTCAAAAAGATTAACATACCAGTCGACGTAAATAACAAAAAAAAAATATGAAGTAAGTAAGTGGCAGTGCGAGTGACTATTAATTCGCATTTTTTTTGTGACGATAAGAACGTAACACGTCGCCAGTGATGATAATATACTGTGCGAGGATGTTTAAACGTACGAGGAGCAGCGGAATTTCTTGCAGAAGAAAGCTGGCAACCATATTGTATATCTTGAGTGTAGATTAGAAACCGTCGCTCGGAGGATGTGGAAGTATTTCAATGTTACAATACCGCAGAGTAATGTCTGCGTGTCCCCTTGTGACATTGCGAAACTCGAAAGTTAAGCACTGAATTAGTTCCATTGTGATCATAGAAAGCCTCACAATTAAATGTCTAATACGTATCGATATATAGTGATCATTAATTGTTTGCAATCATAATTTCGATTTCGCCAGATGCAAATGGCGGATCCGATCGGAATTTAGAAAATGCATTGTGATAATCGTCCGCGTTTAGACGGAAAAGAAAGCTCGCGCCGATTTAATGTAATGTGTGAACACCCTAATTAGGTCTTTTATATTGACACGAAGTTTAGACATTGTTGAAGTATCCTATTGATTATTCCGTAGGTATTTTAATTGCACCAGCTGGGTTATTGATTGTGAGCTAGCAAAAGCAAAATCGTTTCAGCTCCTTTCTCGTTAATTGGACACCAGCAGTGGTTAATTGTGCTAAAAAAAAATGAAACCCGTGACGCGCAATTAAAACGAAACTAGTATTAATATTGTTTTATATAAGCATCGGAATGAAGGTTTTAAGTACTTACACAAACACGCCACTGGTGATTTTCTCTTGTTCCGCATAGCTGCAGATTGTATTAATGTTGGGAGTTTTGTGAAATTTCTTGTATCGACTTCGTGTACCTAAAATAACCGAACCATAAGAAGTGGATACGTAATTACAAAAGCTTGTCGCCAAAAAAGTCCCTTTTCAACTAATGTTATTACTGCGGTTCACCGTTAGGCAAAAACGACAAGAATTGAAAATCGCTTTGTAATTCGCAATTAACGTTTGCCAGCACCCACGAAATCATTACGCGATTTATTAAAAATGTAATGAGAATTTCCCACCTTCCTCGAGTGACTCAGACGCATGGGAGTGCTGCGAATGTGGAAGCATGGAAGCGCCATTCACACTAATATAAAACAATTGCTATTGCATTTTTCGATATACACTTGACCTGCTAAATATATGAAAGCAAAAAGATCGCCTCTTCGCAATTATTGTTTATAATAATCATAAAGAGTAAAGGTTGCACGTTGTAACAATTTGCGTTTTTTCTCCTCTCTCACCTCGACTTATTAAGCAACTTGTCTATACAATGCCTGCACATGTGCACCGTCGTAAATTGTTGTAATCTTCAACATTATTTTTTCGCACTTTCCAATACGGCAACAGTTACACAACTCGATCAAAATAAAAACCGTATCTTATCATTTGAATTGTGACTTATCGCCTGAGGGTCTTCTCGTGAATCATGCGATCTCATAGAAAGTTTTTAATTATGCTCCGATTAATGGTCCGCTAAATTTACACCGGCGTTCCATCCGCGAATTAACATAAACATGCAAAGTAAAATTAATTGAATATGCATTATAAAAAAAA
This sequence comes from Ontholestes murinus, assembly GCA_963969525.1. Classification (NCBI taxonomy): domain Eukaryota; kingdom Metazoa; phylum Arthropoda; class Insecta; order Coleoptera; family Staphylinidae; genus Ontholestes; species Ontholestes murinus. The sequence continues at coordinate 1,696,463 of OZ018399.1, read as the reverse complement.
ATGAGGGTAATTAAACGTATAATTCAATGTTTAGAGTGAAAATTGTGAAAAAAAAATGTGGAAATAATTTAACAATCTCTTAATATTTTCTATGATTAAATTAGGTTGATAATATAAATTGTATAAAAATAAAAAAAACGTTTTTCTGTTGAATTTTTTTAGTAATTATATTTTTTTCTCAAAATAAAACAATTTTGATTATCAAGATGTTCCTATATATTTTTTTAAATTTTAAAAAGTTAAAGATCAAGCTAAATACCTTCAAATAATGAAAATTATGGTATTTAATAAAGGTATAATTAAATAAAAATTCATTAAATTGTTAGAATGTAATCTTATCGGGGTTTTTCTTAACAGTTTATTCCTTTCCCAAAAATATTAGTCATTAATTTTGCTTCTGATAAATTGCACTTGCATTTGTTTTATTTTTACATGTTTTTTTTTAACTATTATAATATTTGTTTGCATTTCAGAAAAAAAAAATCGCAAACCATTACTAATATGTAAATGGTTTTTTGTTTTTGTTACTAAATAAAAATATAGTTTTTTTCATTCATTTAATGTATGAAAAAAAATATAAGTTCAGGTGGACTAAATAAAATGTTTTAATTGTTGGATTGTGTGATGAATAAAAAGGATGAGATGGTAATAATTTATGACCATTTTACAGATATGAGCCGCTGTAGTGATGAAGATGACGTATTTCTTAAAGGTCAGTTTCCTAGAGCTTCGAGCTTTTTGGTTAACTTAGATTAATGCACCGTTTATCTTTTACACAATCGTTTCAATTATTTTAAGCTTTGATCTTCCTTTGTTGCCTAAGAATCATTAGCTATGTATTTTGTAATGTGATATAAAGGAATTTGGTATTTGATACATGAAGATTTAAATTTTTAATGGGAAAACGCGCATCATTTCGTAATCTTTTTTTTATGATTTAAGATTTTAATTATTAGAATTCTGAAGTTTTAATTTTCGTTTATTTTCGTAAGGCTTTGAGGAGTATAAATGGTGGCTTACTTTTAAAATTATTTTTTTATTTAGTATTTAGTTCTGCTGCTTATGCATACACTTAGCGATGTAATTGAGGCAATGTGCGATTTTACAGTACGTCACGAAAGTAGTTATTCGTGTGACAAATGGCGTTCGAAAAATCTTGACCAAGTGGCGATTGTTAACTGGAAACTAGGCGCAACTGTAAACTGCGACAAAAGGCAATTTTACAATTGCAACTTGTCGCCAGTTGGGAGGCACAAGATCCGGACGCTTAACGGATTTATTCGGGGCACAAATGTTCAATTCCTCGAGAAAATGAAACATTAATGTTTGTATTTCGAGAATTCAGAATGGATGAAAGATTACCGTTTATATTTTTATTTGACTATACGGCCTCGCACACCTGTCTTATTTATTTGAAGATATTTTTTTACAACATTTTCTTTTCGTGATTAAAATTAAATTCGTTTTAAAGACTTATATTATGTAGTTTTTAGATGTTAATAATATTATCTTTAATTTATTTTGTAAAATCAATATTTAGAGCAGTCGTAGGTGGTGCTAGGCGTGAGTTAATAGCCATCAATTGATAACGAATAAGATAATGTATAAACAATGAGTAATCAATCGTTAAAAAAAGCAGATAAGGTAAGATAATGCAGCGCAAACAAATCTTCACGCACGTACACAATTTACTGACAATTGTTATCACGGCCAACACTTTTGGATAATCGTTTAATTATTTTTAATTGATTCGTCTGTTAATAAATTATCTTTTTTTAAATTTTATTGTTTTATTTTATTTCAATATTCTGTGTTAGCCTCAATTAATAATCATTCAATTAGTAAGATACTTACTAAGATGTTTACAGAATCAAAAAACTTTTTAATTAGTTTATTATCTATAATCATTTAGTAGAAGTGGTACAAAAAGTGTACTAAAATAAAATAATTTATCGATTGGAATGCTAAATAATTCAAAAATGTCATTAATGATTTAACGGAATTTATCATCAAATATTACGAGCTTTTACAGAATATCCTTGCTGAAGCTATTATTCCCATGAGGGGCTATTATAAAGTAGGATTTACTTATTTCCGTAAGTCACTACTCATGGAATTAATTGACTTTTCGATTGAATAAAAGTTTAGATTTTCTTAGCAGTTTTTCGAAGTACATTTCAGCATTAGACGAGTACATTCTTGTCAGTTGAAAATGTCTCGAATTCGTTCAAGTGAAAAAAGCCTTGACACGCTCGAATTACATGTCTGGTGGATGTACATTTAGGTATCGATCGACCCATATATGTGATTGCGAAGGGTGTAACGCGCCCTACCCTAACCGCGGCGTGGCGGTCTGCACCCTGAAACGAAAACAAAAACCGTAAAATCGACGTTTTCACTTTCTACTGTCGCGGATCGAATCCGTGGATTTGTGTTTGTTACGAAATGACGGTCTGGCGGGCAAGTCTTTTTTGCTCCACTTCGTTCCGCCGATCCGCGCGAATCGCCCATGGTGCGACCCGTGGGTTAATGGGCATGTGTGAAATTCTTTTGGGCGGGCCGCCGCCGCCTGTCGCTGAGGCGGCATGAAATTTCTAATGCCATAAATCAATGGGTACGCCGTTTCGGGCGTAGGTCAGGAAAGTTTACAATTTCCAATTATCCGCGAATTCAAAATAGCCGTGACGCGCGCCCGCACAATAGACGATTCAATTTATTATTCGCGTCCCATTCCCACGAAACATATTGGGCGGCTTGCACTGAAAATCGCGCAATTAGAAAGCCGCGGACATATTGTTAGCGGGCCCATGGATTGGATGGTTACGTAAAAAAACTAAGTAGGTCTGGAAAAATCTATAATTCAAATTGTCGAAACTGGGGCTGAATTATTTATAAACACAATGTGGCGGCGTTTCCATTACACTAATGTACTGGTAGTCTAATCTATACAATCCGCACCTTGTTATCTAATTTCATGTTGTGTACGAATTTACACGAAAGATAACACTCTTTGTTTGCACAGGACAACTGTTCTGTTTTTAATTTGGTCCCCGTTTAAATATTTTCCATTGTTTACATAATATTTACAGAACACATTCCTGAATATACGTAATGTTAAGAAGGTACTTCTGCAAATGCAAAAAAACGAATGGATTTGTTAAATTTATAAGCAAAATGCGATAGCTAACTATATCTTATCATGCGATTAATTAAAGTTTTTGATTTGAAAATTTTATAAAATTAAATGTAGTATCTTATCAATAATCAGTAGTTTGAATTTAGAGACTCTGAACGATTGCAATTTTTGATCGACTAAAATTATTGGTAAGACTTTGACCTAAACTAAAAATTTCCTACTCTTAATATAAAATTGTCAGTATATATCATTACAAAACTCTTCTGGTCTCTTCAAAATGGCATAAGGCTGTAATTTAACCTGAATTTTTTGACATTCGATACTGATTAGATATCATGGGAGGTATATTATTTTTTAAATTTACAATTATTACAAAATTGTAGTTATTTATTTCTTCTCCTTAAACAGAAATAATATAGCTTTTCAAAGGTATCTAAATAATGATTACATATAACATTCCATTACGGTGTAAGTGAAAAATGATTTCAAGAAAAATATCGACGACCAACGCGTACTATTTACGCGCACGATCTGTCATTATCCAGTGCAACGTCCACTTAGTTCATTCTCTAATTTAGAAGCATTAATGATGACATGAACGTGCATTTGAATACCCCTGGGCAGACACATACCACAGACAATTTTGAATACGGTTAGCCAATTGCGCAAGGCCTGCTTACATCGAATTAATTGCGCGTGCGTGTAATAAAGTCGGTTAGCTGTACATGTGCTAAATACGGTGTCCTAATTAGGCGATTAATTAACTCGTCAATAAGAGAAGTAACATTTGATTTTCAAATATTGCCCGCCGCACCGTTCCGTTGGAAAATGAAATACGTGTTGACTCACACTGTGCAAGTGACTCATGGGATCGTACTTCATGCAAATAAAAATAACACGGTAGGAAAATAAATTGAGTACTCCCTTGCTCACAACCACTACTTTAGTAAGTTATCGAACTGTACATTGTATGCAACCATATCTACAAGCCGCTCGAGTGAAAATGGCACGCGAAATTATAATTATTGTTATTAACCCTTTACCGTTCGAAACGATTACTTCACCTAGCCTTAATTAAAAATAATAATATAATACATTACAAATGGTATCAACTAAATATCTAACTCATCTTTCCTTTAAAAAAATATATTTTTGAACTATTATTATCATTACTAAGGAAAACAAGATGCTATTTGTGGTTTTGAAATATCGAACATCTTGTAGACCTATTACACTTCTGTATCATATCATAGTGTTGATTAGTGATAATTTAATGAAATATTTACTTATTTTCAAAATTTTCACACGAAATTCCTTACTAACCCCAAATATCAAAACAAAACGTTTACAAACATTTACCATTTTCCATAAATATGTACATACACTAAAACCTCAAACCAAACAACACCAACCATTCGAAGTCCCATCGTTAGATCCGGATGTTATCTTATCTTTAGTAACGTGTCAATATTGAAATGTCTCACTTGGCCGATCGTACATAAAAACGAAAATGCCGACCCGTCGTGACCGTAGGGTGATTTTTGCGGCTTCTACAGACAATCGATAAGTGGGTTGTATAATCTTGACTTAACCTAGCCCTAATTTAATGCGAGACAAGCCCACGCGCCTCGGGAGCGTCTCACAGCGCTCTTCTGAAGAGCGAATGTCTCTCGTTACCAATTGAGTCATGCAACAGCAGAGTTTTAATTGCTGAAGACGATTCCTTAATAAAAAAAAAAATGTTAAAAGGAAAGTTTTTTATCTAAAATATATTAATACGATCAGTACATCAATACATTATAATTTCTCAACTTTTAAATTTCGTAAGAATAAATTTATTTAAAACACATAATAATCACTTAACCTAATGTACCAGATTATATTGAAGCTTTATTAACGCCCTGGTTCTAGACCTACAATCAATGCGTCATGTGGTGCGGTACAGAAGCGGGAGACGAGGCCCAGATGCTGGTGGCGAGGTTTTCAATTAACCCAGTAACCATTGCAATTAACGAATCAGGTGTGGATTTTTCGAAAATCCGAACGGCCATTCCCCGACGCCATCGGTGCGATAATTAGTTCAATTAATTCCGTGCGCGATTTTTTATTGAGTGCCGCGGACCTGGTAGAAAATGGCCATTAAGCCCAAGTGTTGCTAATAAAAACGTAGTCCGATCTTCGCCAGTAAGCTCGCATACGGATTAACGATTGAAGACGAGAGGGTAATTACCGCACGGTAATCAGACAATAAACCTGATTCAATTTTGATCCTTAGATAATCACGGCTAATTAGCCGCTTTTCTGGTTTTGTAATTGGCCCAATAAAACCATTAATTATGTATACGGATGAAAATCGTAAACTGGAAAGTTCGGACTTTTGTTGTTTTCGCAATATTCGCCCTAGTTCAGTTCAGCATGTGGGTACGATTTTTTGAGTAAATATTCATAAGCGCTAATTAGATATTTCGTAATTAATTGGTAACTGAAGCAAGATCCCTGGAGAGCAACGTACCCGCCTTTTTGTGTGAATAATTTACGTGACGATTTCCGGTTTCGTTTCAGAAATAACTATCGATTCGGCTGGACGTTAATGATCGTCCTCGTTTATTTTAGATGCAAACAAATCATCTAAACTGTCTTATTTGTATTTATTAATTACTTTTTTGCATTCAAACAATCGATTTTTTGATTACTTTTAGGAATGATTCAGTGTATGAATTTTGGATTTCAATTACATCGTCAACTTTCAAAGTTGATGGCAATATTACAAAAGCTAATACTGCTTTTTTAAATGTTCACAAAAAAACAATATATGTTTCATAACGTCATTATTTTAATAATCTTCAAGAAGCGAAGGAAAGTAGGCCAATTTGCGCTAACAGAAGCTACAAGGAAATCACTTTAATGAACGGCTCCTAGAGCTAAAGCGTAAGACCTTTTTTCAGAAATAAAGTTCACCTCAGCATAACGTTTATTAATAACGTGTAACAAATCTTAGATCTTAGGTAATACCTTTTATATTTCGTGATGATCTATTGACCTATTTCTAGAGATATAGCCAGAAGTCAAGGAAAAAGAGTAGGGAAGTATTTCTGAGATCAAAAGATGAAAACATTCTTTAATAGTATTTAATGCCCAAAAAATCTGAAGAAATAATCACGATCACTTCTAATAAGATATTAATATTTTTTACCGTTGCTAAAAATCAATATTTACACAATTCGTTCTAATACACTTTTTCTTCGTTCGTTATATCTTTTTTTAGTGAATTTTTCAGATCGCTAATTTTTTGTTTGTAATAACAATGATGACGACCGTTATGGCTATAATTTACTCGTTAAGCCGTGGCTGCCGATCGGCGGACCTCCATGGTTTTTGGCCTACATCGACCGTAATTAGTTGGCGGCGTGATTGCACACGTAGTGGGATCGGGTCGATCGATCCGGATCAAGAATTGCGCGCCTCGGGCACACCGTTTTGGAAGAGCTAGTCATTATCTCTGTGTAATTGGGAAGTCGAAATCGGACGGGCCTGCGTGGCATCGCGTTATCTGTGCTTTAGTTTCAAATACAACCCGCAATGTGCAAACAGGCGACATCAGCAAGGATTTACAGTCACTTTACGTTTTGACCGAAGATTACTGACTCAAATGTAAGTTTTGTTTTTTTTCTGACATTCAAATAACTTATAGTTGTTGAACAAAGTTGGACAGATATTGATAAATTATTAATACATCATGCATTAGTTGAGATTTGATATTATCTTAAAGATATTTAAAGATTTAGTATGTTAAGGCATTTGAATACAAATCTGCTGTTTTCATTATAAATCATTTGTTTTTTTTTCTTCTTTGATGAATACAAGATTGTGACAATGCTGTAAAAGGTTAGTTGGTAGTAGTAGGTATTTAAATATACAATCCGTATATATCAATCCACTATCTCAGTAAAGGGGTTTTTGCCTAAACCACTTCGGACTCCCTGTATTTAAATATTTTAGTTCCATTTATTAAAATTATTGGTAATATATTTCAAAATAGGATTACAACTGTTGCTCTAGAAGTGAAATATTGGGCGTTATTGTTATTATGTGCATACAATCTATAACACACATTTTACACAGATTTTTAATGTTGAAACACTACGACAATTCTTTCAACACACAGTGGCTTAATCAGGCAGAAGACAAGTGGTTGCAAACTGTGTCGTGAAACAAATGTAGCATTAAAAATTTGTACAAAACCCAACATGAATGTATCATTATCTAAAATTTTGACTTGAAGCCTAAAGTTAAATACGATTCTTTCGTTTAGAAAAACTCTGAAAAACTGAATGAACAAGTTGAATACGAAGGCTTCTTATCAAACATTTTTAATGATGTTTTTTATAACCGGAATAATCTAAAAACATTTTAACGCTCTTCTGTTATTGTAATTTCGAATCTCGTTGGGTCGACAAAAATTTTACGAGTACGCCATTCAAGGATATCCAAAATGTGAATCTAAATTTATAAATCGGCTTTGGCAGGACGCCCTTAGCGGCTACGCCAATTTCCTTCATCATTCACGCTTCTTCAACCCGAATTCTTTTATTTTGATTAACTGATCCTTGCTAACAAATCTAAATGGTTTATTAAAGTTAAGAAGTGAATTGTTAATTGCACGTAGGAATTGTATGCACTTTCTTCCTTTTAAAGTTTTTAAAAGTTAGGAAATTTTTCAACTAAAATAATTGACAATTTTTGTCAAGATCATTTATCTGAATAGAGAAATTTATAGAAAACGGTTTAAAAACAAAAATATGAAGCCTTCTCTTCGTGTCAGTACTAAAACAATAAATATACCAAGTCATTGGTTTAATTTGCAGGAATGGTTTCTTATTGGCGTTTGTATCTAGAATGTAACACTTCACTGATGACTAATAATTATATAATTTTACTATTTTGCAACAAACTAGATAATTACTTGCTGTATCATCACGTAGCCCCCGTATTTGTCATGTTGCATCAATCGTGCGGATTGATTACAATTTACTTTCGTTTTGTGTGCGTTGATTGATAGGTTTTTGGTATAGGAAAGCTACAAGTACGAAGAAATAATTTGGGACAATATTAAGTATTCGAAAAATGTAACGGTGCTGGCACGGAGGCGATTAAAATTAGTTTTAAAATACACTGCTCCTAATAAGTGTCCCAGTAAGCGGGTCCTTGGCTGCGGTAAATAGGTTGCCAAAACGCAGCTCGGACAATTAATTACGATCAATTAGTAGGTAAATATCATCGTGGTGGTAATTGTTACCTGAATGCAGGATCATGTTTAGTTGGTCTCCCCAGGCGTAACTAATTAATTGTCTTAATTGCGTTGCTTCGTTCCTGGAGATGTTCATGTTCGTGTGGATTAATCTGCTGCGAGTTTTCGGTAAAATGCTCAATTGGATTGGATTGGATTGGATTGGTAGTAGATATATACAATATTGTTTATCTTATCGGGCAATGCACAGCGTACCAGATTGTAAATACGAGTATGCAGTCAGTATGCCGAGGAAGATGAGGCAGATCGTTGGATCCGGATGAAAATATTTGCACCTGTGGTTATTAAATGCAAATATATAATTTGCTTACTCATCGCGTATCCTGATCGCAGATGTAGATGTCGTTGCGAGCGATTTGTTTATAATTGTTGTTAAATATAAGTTTGTCGCGGTAGTCGAATGTTCAGTCGCGTTATCTGTGGATGACTAGTTTCGGATACGCACTCCTCCGTTAAGGCAGTCGTCGGTTGTTTACCACGTCTGCATCAGTTTTTCATTGAGTTTACCTTATGTGTCGCGAGTAAGTGATTAATATTCATAATAACCAGGGGACTAGAGGCGCGCGCACTGCCCAAGTGCTTTTTGCTCAGTCCGAATAGACTATTGGTCAGTGTGCATAAGAGCGCGATTCTTGACTTCCGAGTGACAGATTTCCCGGCACGCGATGCTATGAGACCAGAAATGTGCGGGCGAGGTATACCCAGCAGTACCTTGGAACACCTTCGACTCGTCCTGCTTACGTCTCTGCCCGAGGAGAACATCGGGCCGCAGGACAAAGCTAGGGCCCGGCGCCTCAAGAAAGTGCAGCCGAAAACCTGTACTTTAGGTGAGAGTGTTACGCATTTTACATGTTTCAACATTCCTCCGAAGGCTGGTCACCGCATCAACTGGTTCTATCAGACCGTTTACCCCTTCCACGTACCTGGCTTGTGTACCTTTACTTCCTTGCATACCGAAATAAAAATAATTCCGCCGAATTGAATCAACACCTACAAAACGCATTCAATCATCACAAATTTCACTCACAGCCGCTAACAAAATGCAATACATTTCCTGCAAGGTTAATTATTTTTGCACCTTGGCACAGCGTGCAAACTGAAATTCCACGGTAAATTACGATAAAATATTAACTTTTTAATGTTGACAAGCTATCTATAGAACGATTCTATAACATTTCCACGACGAAATTCAATCATATTAATGTTACTTAAATAATATCGTTAAATCGGGCCGATAAGGCTATATCCGTCGTTACATTATCAGCGTGTGCATGGCTTTATCAGTTGGAACTGGTCGAAAATGTACAGTGTGTATCCTTGATTAAAAAGCAAAGGAACACTCTGCTGATTAATTATGGATTACCACGTAGTAAGGTCGCTACCATCCTGATGATCGATATCCTTGATTACTTCTTTGTTACGATAAAGTATTATTTAATAACAGTAATATTTATTTTCGCCGTCATGCGCCCACACGAAAATACTTGGAATTGTGTACGTAACCAAACTTGTTAAATGTTATTCCACTTCGTTATACATTTATATAATAAATCAACAACGTTATTACCTAGTCTCTGTGTACACCTAGGATATATTTATTCTATCAATACAGTTAGGGCATTTCGGTTTGCTTACATGACGTCCTAATTACTAGCGATAACACTAAATCATTCTTTGGGGGCACTGAAAGCAAATAATACGATTATTAATGCTGGAAGCCGCTATATTAAATAATCATAGTTATTTCTAGTATAATATTAACATAAGCACAAAGCAAACGTGATCTGCATGAGTCTTAGCAATACTTCATACAGCTCATAATAATCCTTGCGAATTCGAACAAATTTAATGCTGTATATAATAAAAATAATCCTCAACCTGAAGCGTATATATTTGAATCCCACGCGTGTTTCCAATCCCCTTATCGTTTTAAACCACGATTAAGTAAATTGCGTATAATCATACTTATTTTAAGTTGACTTATTTAAAAATTTTGTTTGAATAATTCATTAATTTTCATCTCCTTAAAGATCCTTACACACTATAGGTTAGCTGATTAGGCCTGAAGACAAGTCAATAGATGGGATACACTAATTCAAAGAAACCAAAAGCTTCTGAACATATTCAACAATAATTTTCATCACATCTAGAATTCTGTAATATTTCAGACATGTATGATGTAACACACACTGTTACAAAGGTTGTAAAACAACATCAACATAAGCAGCTACATTCTTCATTCGAGTTTTAAACAACATAAATAAAATCATCAATTGCATCACACAGCAATTTTATTAATGGCCTTGTAAAGGTCGGAATGAACAACCAACAAATTGGATTATTAATTTTCCTGACCAGCTCAATTATTCTCCGAAGATATTTATAGTTGTAACCCAATTCATATACATAGGTCGTAAAAAAAGCGGTTCATATTTCACACGTCCTCGTAGTAATAGTAAATTCTAATGGGTTAGTAATAAACATCGTCCATTCATCTTAGAAGTATTATTATGTAGAACGTTTCAATTTCTTCCACAAAACCTTTCCACGAAAATGTGTACTGTTTAAAGGTAATTTTACTTATCTTATCTCGCTTTATCTCTTGAGAGGACCCTTGGAATTTGCAATGTTGAACGTGTGAAATATCTAGGTCATAATTGGAAGGTTTATTATAGGAGCGTAACTTTATTTAAATCTTAAATTATAATACCATAAGATCTAATATGTGTTCGTACTGAGAAATCATTTATGTGATACCCCATGATATTAGATATAATTTTAGCTTTTCAAAATAGTCTTTAAATTTAGATTAAAAAACGAATTCTTATAGGATGCTTTAAAAGCAGTTAATTTGTTGATTGGATATTTTATTTGAACTTTTCCCCCAACATTATATTATTACTTAATAAAATACTGACTCAGAATATCGTTTCAAAAACTGGTATCAGCCTCATCAATCCAATATTATATTTATTATTAAGATGCTGTACAAAATGTATCAAAATTAAACAGAAAAATTGTACATTAAATTGAACATCATAAACCTTGTCTAAAATTATGACTTAATTTTTGATCTAATCTAATACACACACCTGATACTGCATAATCTTATCGACAAAGTTGCTACATTATATTCCATCTATTAAAATTTTATTAATAGTGAATTAATTAGCTCTAAAATGAATATCTCTCAACTAATTTGTATAGCCATTTATATCAATCTAAATCTTTAATGGCCTATTAAAGCACCTAATGGTGTTAATATTTTGAAAATCTCATGATTAGTTGTTTTTATTCTCAGTTGATTTTTTGACTTCGTCAATTACTCCCACGCATACCCCGAATTTAATATGATGAGTTTTCTGACTCACCATTTTTATGTAAAAAGAACTGAAACCTTTATCTGTCTTTAGAACCAACAGTACAAATGCGTCAGATTATTACGATCAAATTCTTTCGTCGATGAAGGCCGAGCGCTCGTCGCCTTTCTACAATGATGCCATTTTAATATTAATGCATTCTATCATTCATATCTGATTTTAGATCATAAGGAATTTCGAAATTAAATTTAGTGTTTCAAAACTTGCTGTTATATTTTTTTTACGTTTCCTGTTTGAATTTCTGAATTCAACAATTTGGAAATGCAATCTCAATCATTTTTATTTAATTATTCAATAAAGATTAGTTTAAAGTTCTTAGGAAAGCCTGAGCTCCTATGATCTAATGGATTAGTCATGAAGTACATAAAACGTTTTAAAGGCTATCATCGTGATTTTTATCTGAAACGACAGAAGAATAATGCCCAATACAAAATGAATAAGTAAATAACACATCGGCTAAAAATGACAATCGCGTTCGTAAACAAAACAATAGCCGAACGGATATTGCGCTCTTTGCATATGCATGCTACTATCATCCATGTTTAAATTTAAATGCAAAATTGAGGAATTGAAAAGTATTATCTAAAAAAAAATAGTATTTGCTTGAACGTTTTATTTCAATTTCTTACAAAATGCACAACTTTTAAAATTACTTAATTTAAAATTTAATTCAGTGGAAAGTAATTGAAGATCGGTAAAGATTATTGCTTTACAAAATGTATGTATTGACACGTAGGAAGATATCAGGATTTAAGACTTAATTGGAAATTGAAACGATACATTACACGTTTCTATTTCTGAAACGGCACTTTAATTTCTTCGCCGGAACAATCGGACAGACATCTCTTGTAGTATGTAATAAATAAATTGCGCCACATGAAGAGATCCAGCCTCTTTGTGTACATATCCGAAGGAGTGGTTATTGGCAGCAAATTTTTGTTTGGATTTCTCAATTTTAGAAAGTGTGCGGTGCCAGTGATAGTGCTATTCGTGATTTATATAATCATTGACGAAAATTGCTAGGAAGCCTTCGCCGGCTCCATTCTTGTAGATCGAAATCCTTCAATTATACATGCATATTTACCGATTAGCGATTTCATTATTATTATTTGCACGGCGTAACGTCCATTGTTCGACGCTGAACGTGACTTAAGCCGAACGCGCGCGCAACTCTGAACACACAGAAAGAACAAAATTACGCACAGGACCTTTTATATTCTAAGCGATGCTGAAAAGATTTATGTAATATACTTTTTTTATAAAGAAGTAATTGAACCTTCAGGTTTACATAATGTGGATTAGTTTATTTGTTGGTTATAAAAAGTAGTATTTTAAATTATAATATATTTTCTCCATAACAAATTGTATTTGGACAAAAAGTTTCATTCAATTTTTTCGGAGTAAATCATAATCTTTTCAATTATTAACCTTAACTGTTACGAATTACTATTAAATTACTGTTATTTTTATCAAAAACTTTTTAGAAAACATCCATCCTAAAACTAAAATCGTATTATTAAGCAATGAGTCTTTCGTATTTTAAGCTTTATATTTAAAACTGAAAATTCTTTAAATATAGATAAGAATTAATGATTTGCAATTCCTGTAATTATTACTTTTTTTAGTTACTAGCTACCCAACTATCTTCCAGACACATTAAATCCTTTAAATTAATAATAATACATTATTAAATCTTCTTATCCTAATCATTCCCTTCTCAATTCTCGTATGCAGATGAATGTAATTCTTCGACGATTATGAAGATTCGAAAGAAGACATTTGCCTCTTTTTTTTCCGTTCTGACATGCAAAGGTAAAAGTTGAAGTACGCGACCTCGAGTGACCTTGAGCGTGCCTCCGCTAATTTAATTTTCATTTCGCGAATTCCTAATCGCGCATTTCTCTCTTCGCTCTCGAAAGAGGAAAACAACGGGCACGCTCGCCACTTTCCACACCCCGGCGCTTTACTTTCAGTGAATTACTGTCTTTCCGTGACTACACACGCGGTTTCGTAATTAACGGGTACGAATTAACCTCGGTGTTCCATGATTACATTAGCGGAAACCGGAGGGCCGCGGTCGCGCGTTTGGCAATGGGCTTTCCAGCTCGCGGAAAAAAATGTCTAAAATTTCACTTTTATTATCGAGGGGAACAATTGGTGATGCCTCTGCGCCGATAAAAGAGAAACGCCTCATTGATCATTGTTGTGAATGAGATAATTCATTTGGGCATCTTTATAATTGGCGGCATTCTTTATGGATTTCACTTCCCGTGGAGCAAAATTTCGAAATTTCTCCCGTTAAAATGTCGCGTGTTAAATAATTAATTAAGAATCCGCTTAGGCTGTAATAAACGGCCGTAATTAGAAATCGGGCGAGTTACTATAAATCATGTCGTTTATTGAAATCGCTAGACTAGTTTAAATTAGTTATTATACACATAGTGATTCTCAGCTTTTCCCAAGTTTCTAAGAAACTATTTTAATGAGTTAATCAAAAAAATAACGGAGGTTAATAGTTCAGCGAAAAAGTAAATAAAGTGGCTGTGGTGCTATTTGTAGTAATACTTGCGTTAGCCGATGATCTGTTAGGTGTTTGCCAAGGACGTCGCTGGAATGTGTGGGTTTCGTAATATGGCGGGGGGCCTCATTTAGCTGCGTTACCTAATTCTCGTCAAACACTACGATTCAATTTCGAATATGTTATTGTCTGAGGCACGTCAGAATGAACGGTAATATTTTTTTAAAGAAAAAAGCAAGCAGGCCTTGACTTTGAAACAGGCTGCTCATTACTTCGTTAACTTTCTTACCCAATATTAATAGCTTCTCTAAAAATACACTCACAACCAATTCCTCTGGGGAGCATGTGTTCCCAAACTCCAACCTAAAGCCTCACACCAGAAGAACTAACCGAGATCCTCTCTCTTTTCCAGCTGGGTCCCGTCCATCGTCTGCTACACGAGGTACGTAGAGTGATCACTATTGTCGTCCATTTAATTTATTTTCCATTTTAAAACGATTGTGTTGATTTTAATTCCATATCATTGTAATATTTTTCATGACGTGGAACGCATATTGTAGGTGGCACTATGCATTGGTTTGCATATGTGGGGCCAGATCCCCCATTAATAGAAGGTAAACAGTGGAGTGAGCTTCATACGCATATACATTTAAATAATTTCAATAACATGCAGAGTTTGGTGTTTCTAATATAACTAACCGCATTCAGTGTTACGTTTCGTTTATTTTTTTTCCCTGTATTATTATCGTTTTTCGTCTATAATTAATTGATTTGTGTTGATTTGCAGAAGACCGAGAGGCAAGAATTAGGAGCCTGAAAGAACGTCAAAATGAGGAGCGGCAGAAAAAACTAGAAGAGATTAAATCCCAGGCTCTAGCAGCTCAGAGGTATAAGGAACAAAAGGAGGCCGAAAGGCGGCAGAGATTGGAAGAACTGAGGACTAAAGAGGATTCACGTCGGCAACAGGTGGAGGAGAGAAAAAAAGCCATTCATGAAGCCGAACGAGATAGGCTAGAGTCCATACTAAGGAGAAATCAGGAGAGGGAAGCTAGAATTGAAGCCAAGAAGAGGAATGATCGAAGTTCAATGGTTTTCGCATTTGGCTCATCGACACCTCGCATGCTGGAGCCGACCGACTCCATTGGCTCCTTCTGGGGCCACAGGAGGGCGACTTCCACGCAAAACATCACATGCACTGCAGTTCCTTTAACTAGAAGACAATCTGAACGGGAATTAGATGGTGGAAGCAAGAAGAGGGCCACGTCTGCCGGTGGCCTCGAGCGTTCCGGAGAA
Source organism: Ontholestes murinus (assembly GCA_963969525.1). NCBI lineage: Eukaryota > Metazoa > Arthropoda > Insecta > Coleoptera > Staphylinidae > Ontholestes > Ontholestes murinus. Next base: position 1,680,828 of record OZ018399.1, on the reverse strand, counting down.
GGTAATAAGTCCTCAAATTCGTTAAGTGCATGAGAATTTATTGCAACCGGGTATTCAGTATGCAACTGTTTTTATTGGGCTACTTTTATTTTCGTAGCCGTTTGTTTTCCGCAGATTTTCCTCCACTGAACTGGACGTTTTGTAGGTATTCGGTGTTGTTTTCCAGATGCCCTTCGAATGTCAACATCTATGTATGAAATTTTCAACTGGGGCCAAGGATCAGGTCACTCAGTTCAATCTGTCACACTTCCCCAAGGCAATTTATTGATCCGCAGCTCTTCGGCCCATTTTGGTATAACTTGTGCAGCCGCATATCCATCAATGTTATTCATTTTTTTATTTAGAGTTGCTGCCTGCTGATTACTGACATGACTCCTGCGACCCGTATCTTCGTTAATGTTTGTGAATGTGCATCCCCCGCTATTATTGTTTTAGGACATCCCGGCACGCTTTTGGTTTTATCATTTCGCTTGTAATATCTTTGTTTTTGTGTTGTGGTGTTGTTTATATTTTAAGTCATTCATAACAGGTCTTAGTAGAATAACAAGCAGACACAGTTTAATTATAGTTCACTTTTAGTTAAAAGTTTGTGTACATCTTATTTATATTAATAACCTAGTTGATTTGCCAATTAATACGTATAAGAAATAAATACACAATAATAAGTATCTCAAATGTCAAACTTAATAATATCTTGCATGTTTACTATGCATATATCATTTATTCATCTATTATTGATCTTGTGATGTAACGTGTTAATATTTAGGTTTATAGTTCCAGTAATAGGTTGTCTACACACAGATTTTCTATTATATAAATTCGTCGGTTCGTTTTTGAAAATTTTGATCAAAATTCTTCTGCCTGACAACAATGTTTATTATTTTATTTAGTACCCGGCGTATTTTAATATGCAATTCTAACACTTATTTGAACCTAAACTATCTTATTAATTAATTAAATTATATAAACTTTTTGCCATTCTCACTTGATCATCAATTCACATGTGAAAGCATTCAGTTGAATTCCATATAGTACTGATTTAATTTAGCTAAATTAAAGTATATTACTAGTTTTTACTATATAATTACTTTTTCTTAAATCAATTTTGTATTATTTTCAATTATATCGTCTTAAAGACTATTATAGCGACCGTTACTAGTATATTTATAAAAATGCCTTTTCTTTATATTATCTTTAATGAAATTATGTAACTTTCATCAATATTTACAATTATGACTGTAAATCCAAGTTATCAATTGTTTTAGGCGAATATTTACGACAATTTTGAAAAACAAATTGGAATCTTTTTTTCTCAATTCTGTAACCAGACAATATAAAAAATATGATCAATGCAAGAAATTTAATTTCATAATGTTTATGTATTTAAATAAAATTTTAACAAAATGAAGAATAATTCATATTCTATTTTATGGTATATAATTATGTAAACGTTGCAAAATTTGTATTGTGTGTATTAATTATTCCACAAACACAAATCTGGATTTAAATTACACACCACATACTATCCAAAACAAACAGATGTACAGAAGCTTTTATACGATTTTTGCTATAGAGTTTACAAAATCACACAAATATAACTTTTTTTAACCAAACTAAATCATTTTAATGGCGATGTAAGTGATATAGATAGCAAATTTGTAATAGAATTATGAATACAATCGATGAGGTAATATACAAAATGAATTAATACAAGTGTTGTAAAAGTTGCACAGTTGTTACCTACTAATTAAGAAGTACACAGTTGCACATTTTTATCGAACATTATTATTTGAGCCAATAAATTATTAATTATAAAAGGAATTATATTCATTTCTGTGATATAGCATGTGATCATACATACGTCATTGTTGTTCCGTTAATTTTGGGTACTGACGTTGACATTTTCTAGGTACTCCACCACAAACACCCGCCGGTTGTGTTAGTGGTTACGTGGGACGCCGAAGAACTGATCTAATGCCAACCATTCCATCAAAAGATTCGCCGTCCTCGGGCACACGCAAGCCTTTTACAAGATCACCAGGTAGGGCCTATTCGATGTCGCGCTTAGATCAATTGTCGAAGCCCCGTAAGCGGCCAGACTTACCTCCGGTATCTGAAACCTCAACCCTGAGACCTCTCAATCATCCTCAACAATCCTCGGTTAGTCGAAGCATGAGCCACTTAGCTGTTAGTAAGCTAGGATCACCCCAAAGACCTCTACGTAAATCAGATAGTCGAAGTATGCACCAGCTATCTGCTGCTGCTCCTTTGCCTCCCCCTCGAACCACGCGTGCTACCCAACTACGTCAACAGAAATTAGCTAATGCCAACTCCAGCATTCAAATCGAAGGTACGCATTTACGGATTATAGGTAACTCAATTCAATTGCCTTTTCAGTTATGGTGGTTGTTATTAATCTGGGAGAGGCCTTAATTATGGATCGCACATATCGCTTCTTATCAACAAGTACTTACAATTTGCACATAAGCTATTTTTATACATGGTGGCTGGTAGGAAACGACCCTTTCTCACCTCTATTCCTTACATTCTGGTTCTTATAAACTCTGTTTTAACATTTTGTACTTCATAAGCATTACTAATAATTCATAATCTATGTTAATCTATCTACCAATATATTATTATAAGATGGATTAACATGGAATTAATTAGGCTGTTGCTAATAGGACATTTTTGTAGCTCCATCAAGACCCAGTAGTTCTCTTAGTCAACAAAGTACTAGTAGCGTTACCAGTTCTGTAAATATGAGAACAAGGCCGATTGCCGCTCCTAGAAGACCTAGACCAGTTAGTATAGCGGTGACGGGAGTTACAACAGAAAAAAATTCACCTCAGGCTGATAAGAACACAAAGCCGCCGCTACCTAAGTCAAGAAAATCTAGCCTAGTTAAGTCACAAGAGAAAATTAAAAAGAGATCAGTCAACTCACCAACTGAAGGCACGCCTAAATCAATACTCTCGCCCACCACCAATAGCGCTCCGTTTATTCAAACAACCGAAACTAAATCATCCGACAAGTTAGACTACCTTAGTAAATCTGTTGAAATAGTAAATGAACCCATTGAAGAAAATATAAATGCTGAACCTGAAGTGGAGGTTACCGCCGAGTAAGTACAATAGAAATATCATCATTAACAGACTAAATCGTTTTTGTTTGTAGACTAATAGTAGATGTGACCGCGAGCGAACCTCCACAAGAGCCACCTCAGCTGCAAGAACCGTTGCAACCATCACAACTGCAAGAAACTGCCCCCAAGGAGGTCACCCCACCACCTCCCACAGTCGCCGAAACCCAGCCTGAGGTCGAATCGAAAGCCAAATTGGAAGTGAAGAGCAACCAGAACGGGGACGACGAAGTGGTCGACATGACGGCCTCCATGACCAAAGTTCGCATCACCACAGAGGAGGAAGCTAAAGCTGCTTTAGCAGAAAGGAGACGTTTAGCTCGGGAAGAAGCCGAAAGGCAAGCGGAGATGGAAAGACTACGCATCGAGGAAGAAGCTAGACTAGAATTCGAAAGACAGCAGAGGGAAGAGGAGACTCAAAGAATTTTAATTGAACAAATGAGAGCAGCGGAGCAAGAAAGACTGGAAGAAGTAAGCACCATTTATATTCCCTAATTTTATTAAAAGTTGTGACGTATTACTATACAAATTGCACGTCACGACGTTTGTAAATACAGATGGGATTATACTAGTACATTTTTCTATTGCAGTATTTCCCAGAAGCTTTTTTAATGTATAAAATTTACAGGTATTTTCGCGACTTTTACCAATCTAGTTATTCAATTCGAATAAATACGTAGGTAACATTATTTTTGAACATGTGCACTATATTTTTAAAATAATTATAATGTATCTTAAACATTTTTTTTAATTTTGTCACATGAATATTTTACTGTTGAGAATTAATTTACATTTAAATTTCTATCCTTCAAGGTCATTATCGCTTTATACTCTATTAAAAACTTCTTGATTGATCTTCACTTATGTAATAGTGTATTTATACTGTAATGTTTGTGGTAAACAATATGGTGATTATTTTGCGGCAGTTAAAAGGTAAACATATGAACAAGAATATCAAATTATTTGGCAGATATTGGAATAAATATTTTCAAACTGTGCTGCATCAATAATTATTTCATTTAATTTACATATTAATTTTATGACTGAGTTAAATAAAGAGATATATGACGAGGCGGATACATGATGAAACTCCATAACAAATTGAAATAAAACAACATAGTTGGGAGGGTTTCACATTTATTGTTGAACACTGCAACATGTTTCGCCAAACTGTGGCTTCATCAGGCAGATAAATAATTCATCTGCAGTGTTCAACAATAAATGTGAAACCACCCTCCCAACTGTGTTGTTTTATTTCAATAAATAAAGAGAGTTTTAAGTAAATTATACATATCAGTAGCTATTAATAATAAAAACCGGAAATATACAATAAATTGGGAAGAAACGAATTCTAATTACATATATATTAATTTATTATTTATTAAGCCTTCAGTATAAAACAAAATACTAATGAATAGTTTGGTCATTTTAAAACAAGCGAAATATATTCGCGGAATCGCATTAGGGTAGATATAGATTTCACAGCGGGGGGAGGATAATCCTCTTTATTATGCAAAACTGGAAGATATAATGTGTAATTTATGCTAATTATTAATAGGAACCTTGATATATAATTATATGTGTATAAGAGTGGCAATTATGAGTTATTATTTTTAGGCAATAAAAGAAGCCAAAAAGAGGGAAGAAGAAGAGAGGTTAAGAAAGGAAGAGGAAAACCGCCAGAAGATACTGAAAGAGGAAGCCGATCGTAAGGCCAGAGAAGAGGCGGAGAGGCAGAAGGCTGAGCTGCAGGAGCGGCTGAAGCACGAAGAAAAGGAAAGGGAGGCGAGACGGAAACGTGTAGAAGCTATTATGTTGCGCACCCGAGGGAAGAATAACAGCACGACACAACCACAGGTAACTAACGTTTCCTGAGAAACACGCTTCAAATCAATTATGGAACACATATACTGTCCGGCAACTTTCCCTTTCAAAATTATTTTTGTACCCGTAAGAGAGAACTTGTAGCTCGTCAGAATAAAATCCCGGAAATCGGAAATGACTTGTGAATATCTAAATGTAACCTGTATCTGTTCGAAATTTTTTAATTGTATTTATTTAGCTCTTTGGAAAATAAAGTTAACTTAACGAGTACATTTTTGCTTCCCACATCATGCTTCGCTTACACATGGATTAAGGTTAAGACATCCAGCAGCACTCTTTTAACATGCTTAATTGCTTACAAATGAGGGTTTGAATTTTCATTTCTGTTGTTATTTTGATAGACTGAAGACAAGAACGAAGAGAACAGTTCAGACAAAATAAATGGGTCGAAAACGGACAGCTCAGAAAATGGCCACAAAAACGGTAAAGACATTGAGACCGTAGATAATATGTAAGTTGTTTGTTTTAGTCCCTTCTATTGCATGTTGTTTAATTTATTAAATTTTTTAGAATCCCCGTTGAAACCTTAAAGAACGCAAATACTGTAAATGTCGACAATTTAAGCACTGACGATACAATAAATTCTAATAACTCTTGGCAACATAACACACAAACTGGTGAGTTTTCATAGAACTAGAGTAGGGTTTATTAATTAGTTATTTACTTTTTTCAGATTTGTTGATGTGAGTTGCCATGAATTCGTAAATAGGTGCTTGTACATGGTTCTTTGTTTTTTATAAATATATATATAAATAAATTTAGTTCTTTTTAAGTAGAATTGCCGTTTGCTAAGTTGTTTTTGTATGTATTTGTGCAATAAATTACAGGGCAGTCATGAAACGGCAATTTTATTTAGGTGTATTTAGAACAGTATACTGACTGAGATTATTAAAATATAAATATATTTTTGCGTGCGCAAATCCTGATCAAAAACATATTTTTATAATTAGGTGGGTCCATTTAGATATGTAAATCATAATAGTTAGCTTATAATTGGTGTTAGTTATTTACAGTATTATTTATATTTGTTCGTTAGAATCTCGCAGCGGCTTAAGCGCTTTGAACTTGTGAACTGTCCGTTACACCTAGCCAACCATCAAAAAAATAAATGTTCAAAGTGCGACGACTTTACACAGTTTCGGTTCTTGTTATATACTTTTTTTAATGGTTGTGTTTGATCAGGATTCCATATCTTCCATTATAAATGAGCTCGGTCTTTACTAGTCATCTTAATTGAATGTTGAGTTTTTTTTTTATATGTTCTAGTTCTGATTCGCTGATAGTTTAATTAAATAATAAAAGAAACGCGAAACACTAAGTGAGATGGAATTATTCATTGTCAGCAATCTACTATCATAGTGCACAGATAGCTATTACTGTAAACTGTAGGTAATGCATTTTAGTCAGGGTCTAAATGCCTTGCACGATTACTCATTTCTTTCGTTTTCTGTACATTTTTTCAAATTAGTGTGTGGAGAGAGATAGTGAGTGAGAAAGGAGAATACTTGTTTTAAAGTTAATTAAAATGTTGGCATGTTGGCATTGAGCGTAATTATATTTAAAATTATACATATGTATACTGAGTGTTCTCCTAACACAACAGTAGCCAGTGTGAGTGGACACTCTCTATATGTAATATCCTAATCTTATATATATATATATTTGATTGAAGCATACCCTTATATATTTATCAATGAAATACTTCTGTAAGTGTTATTTATTAAGGTGTTTCTTTTTTATAGAATAGACTAAATTCCGATTTAGCATTGCCTCTTATACAACAATATAACGGGCTATAATGTTTAATCATATGTTACAATAATTTTAAGATAACCGATTACTTCTTGGTGTAACAGAATTTACAAATATTTAATGTAATCTAATAAATACCATCAAACGATCTGCTGCTTTTAACTGAAACAGCCGACTGTAAGTCGAGCTTTAAGTTGAGCTAGTTACGCAGTTAATGGCGGTTGATTTCACTTCATTAACAGATATACCTAAAAGAATATTTGTAAAAATGCTTGTTAAAACGTGCTTAATAAAATTAATAGATTTATTTATCAAAATTTATGTTAAATATATTTTTAAATTATTCTTTATGTATTTCATTATTTTTTACACCACACCTTAACTCTAGCCTCACTTTCATTCTAGAGCTGAACACCTCATACCCAAAACAGAATATGAATATTGTAAGCTTACTAATCCAAGTGTGCGACAAACCAACCACCACCGATTTTGTTAATCTAGGACCTGTCACTTCTCTGTAAATAAGTATCGATCAGTGTTTAAATTCATGTATTTGTGTTAGGCTTAGATACCTGTTGACATGTAAATCTGGCGCCTAGGCCGCAAACCGTCCAAACAACCCGCGGTCCTCGCCGGTGGTGGTTCGTGTGTTCCTTTCAATTGAATATGTATGACGGCTCTCATTCAAACATCACGTTTAATGACAATATTAATAAGAATTAAGCTGTTCCTGTTCTGATCGGCGAATATGTACATGGAGGACCGTACTTTCTGACCTCCAGTTCTTATGTTACTCTATGTATATGAAGATTTTAAATCTATTGTACCTAAGAATAAATAATTATTAAAGAATGATTTTATATTATGTACCACGTGATCCTTTATTGTTTTCGAATGGTCGATATGGATCTGCGGTTGGACGCCTCAGCCAAGTGCGCATTAACTGCATTCCGATATTTCTTCACCTCTAGTTGCAAGCAAATGAAAAATCCAATTGTTTATTTGGCTCCCGGCGTGTTGTACATCAGAGTGAGAGCGTGGGTGTGAACAACCTCGGGCTCAATAAACTTATTATCAGTTATGTCTTAACGTGTTAGTTATAGTTTACGTCTTTATGAACATAACTTCACGCGCGATTTAAAAAAAAATCATCAAGAAATATGTTTGTTTTAGTTTATTATAGACGTCGTATTTAAAAATCTTTTGACTTGAATATATGTAGGAAGTTTTTAAATATTTTTTATATTTATTCTAAGCGAAAAAAAAATAATAATTTTAGTACTTTAATTATTGTTTGTTTTGATTTGTATATCTTATTTTCAAACATTTTTGATAACAGTTTAACTAAATGAAAATATTGAATTATTTCTATATGTGTAGATGAAAGTAGTTATTTTAATAATTAAAGTTCCTTTGCGTTTTTGTAGAAATTTGAATAATCATTTTGTTAAAGTGTTATTAAAAATGTTTGTAAACTAAAAATCATGAATAAAAATTCAAGTGGAAAAAATGGTTATAAAGCAATCTTCGTTATTGGTTGTGAAGGAGTAATGGGGTGGTAAAATCTTGTCGATATATAAATTTGAATAAATCGCTATTATATTGTCTACAGTGGTATTAAAGTCAATAGTTTTATTAACGAATGAGTAATTAATTTTTAAATCGTGTCTCTAAAAAGTTTATAGAGACAAAGGTATGAATGAATGTATTTATTACTGCCAAATAGATATTAAGATTTTTTTTTAATTTGTATTGTGTGAATTTGATGTAAAAAAACAATATCATTTATTATTTTAAAAACCTTGGAGGGGTCTTTTTAAGATCTGGTCCAAAGAAGCATTAGCACATACAGTTTGAACTTAAGATCAAGAAATCAGTTGAATGTGTAGTTTTTGGCCTAATAAATATATAAATATGTTGAAGCTCTTCATAGTCTATCTATTCAGTGCAGATACCAATATATTCTAGGTGAGGTTCTGTGATTATGAAGATTGGATTAAGGATTAGGAGAAAATTGCAAGACCAAAATCGATTTTGTAGTTTTATTACATCTAATCATCGTATTGAAGTTTTGAGTTATTTGCAGTCTCCTTAACAAATTGTTAATTAGATTTTTAGTAGTAATAGTGGTAGTGTTTGGTTATTGCCTACGTTATTTGTACACAGGTATAGATATTAGTGATTTAGATTTATTAATATATAACAGACAATTACCAGTTTATAAATACAAGGCTATTTTACCTCAGCATGTTTTGTAATTAACAATAATAATTAATTATTGTGTTTTAATTCCAAAGTATTTGCTTTAATACCTTTATATATAAATTTTACAATTAGTCAATTTAATTATAATAATTGTAATAATACTAATGAGCTGTTGTTAATATGAATTGATTATTTTTTGTAATTACTGAAAAATAATAATTATACAGGAAAACAATTTTTAAATTGACGCCATTCATATTTATGCATTCATTTCCTGGCGCGTGTTTCGCCGTTTAATAGCCGTTAATTCCATATCCTTTACTCCTTTTGTGAGTCCTGCTAAACGCGGAAATGCGCGTCGGGAAACTGATAGGGTAAAAATAAAAAAATTGTCCAGTGTGTGTTTTTAATCATAACATCGGTGCGTGGCTCGGACGTTGATAATTAGATTTTTTCAGCTCCGGTCTTATTGATTATTTAAATATTTCATGTACTGCATCGGCACATCCTGTATTGGCGCAGCCCCCCCATCCGAATCGAGCATCCCCCGATCGCACGTAACTTCAGAAACTGCCGATTTAATTAAGATGCCGGATATGACTGCTGTTTTTCCTTTCTTGTTGGCAACGATCTGCAATTTCCTCTGCGTCGTTTGCCTGGAAGTGTGAAACCTCCGATGAACTAAATGGCCACTTTCCAGGGGCGCTTTGAAGTGCGCTGCAGGTCCTGCACTCAAAGGGCTTTGATTGCCCTTTGCGTTTGCCTAAAAATTACGCCGCGCTGCCAGATACTGACGCTATAAACAATGCGCCTGTTTAATAGAAAGCGCGGTCGTAATTAAGTTATAAATTATGTAATGCTTTGAAGAAAACAGCGCGAATCATATTAAAAATTTAATATATTATTCAATAGAATTTTTGAATTATTACCTCAACAGTTATAAAATTACGTTTATATAAACTTTAAAATTAGTTTTGGTGAAAGCATTGTGAATTCCTCTTGACACTAGATTAGAATTTTAAACATTTACTCTACAGTAGTATCAAAATTAGAGTGATGTCCCGCGGTCGACATAAATAGACGTCGAATGCGAACGAATTTTAAACCGATTGCACCGGCAGTTTCAAGCTAGTTATCCTTTTAAAACTTTTGTCACAATGCATGGTTTATAACTCGCATAAAGTTGGCTTTTCGCATCGTTTTCAAATCGTTGACGAATTTTTCTTTAATTAATGCACACATTTTTCAACTGTTCCTTTTTTACTGGAAACTGCAAAAAGTACTATTGTATAATAATTAAAAGTTTAAAGGTTCTAAATATATCACAGAAAAAACATCAAAGAGTTAGGTAATTAATTTATTTTTGTAGTTCGTTTAAAGTAAATGTGTCATAACTTCAAACAAGAAAAATGTTGTCACAGTCTAAAAAAACTGAAATTATCTGATTTTAAGTTGTATAATATATTAATGGGTTGATTACAAAAATTTTATAGGTAACGAAAAGAAAATTCTAAACATACATAAAATTGCATAGAATTGGATGCCATTCACTTAATAGCGTAAATTTGGTAAAGAAAAACGTATATAATATATACTTTAAAGATAATCATTACTGATCAGGCTGCTGAAAATAAAAGCTCATTTTTTTAAAAATAAAATCTAATTAAGTATAACTTTTCGTTACCTTTTGAGAGAAAAAAAAATTTGGACTTCAAAGGCGTACATTATATTTTGGATCATCGTTTCATTTTTTTTATAATGATATCGGTGTTTGGGAATCACGGCGTAATTTTTCATCAGGCGTAAGGGGCAATCAAAGCTCCTTTGAGTGCAGAACTTGCAGTACTTCAAAGCGCTTCACCGGAGCGGCTATTTAGTTTGTCGAAGGTTTTACGCTCACGGAGAAACGGCGGGCGGAAATTGCAGATCGCTCCGAACAAGACGGGAAAAACTGTACTCATATCCGGGCTCTTAATTAAATTGCTAGTTTCGGGATTTTCATAACGGCCCGGCCACATATTTTTTCTATAGATCTTCATATTGGGATTGGAACACTACTGGGCATACCAAAATATATCAATATGAATTAAAATCCTTTACTTTGTAGAAAATTAACTAAAAAACGAAATGATTTTGTGTTTTTTCTATATATTAATATGATGTTATCGATAAATTCACCAGAAGATAAAAAATTCTTATTATATAGTTACACATTTTTGTGTAATTTTCTTTTGCATTAGAAATAATGATTAGTTAATTATTTTATAATTGTGATAAACAGATTTACCAATTTAAGGTTGCTTGATTTTTCGTAAGTAAGTTTCCTGATACCTTAAACAGATAGTTTTTAACGTCAACTACCTATTTAAGGTATGAGAAAATTCACTTACGAAAAGTTGAGAAACCTTAAAGTGGTAAATCTGTTCAGCTCACACATGCACATGCAGACAATTACCTATAATGGCTGAAGTTATCTCATGGGACCTCAAAATTGATTTTTCATTTAACGGAAGGACGCTGAAAACATACGTTGGAAGTGAACGAAAAAGGAACTTGGATGTAGGCTTCTGGATTTTTCCAATTTGCCTGTCTAGGTTAGTATATAAAATTTTATAAAGATTTTAATATTTCAATTTGAAATATTAATAAAATATTTTTTTCTCAATTTGCTCTAATTTTCTCCTTGAAATTTCCAATTCAGTTCGTTCATATATTTTATCAAATCGACACAGAATATTAACTTCAACAGCAAGAAGAAGAACGCAATGCTCTTTATTAAAAATAGCAATCGTTACTACAATTAAACTTAGTTCTTAGTATGTTTTTGCCTCTAAAAAATTATGTAGCATTAACAAGATGATAACTTTTTAAAGTCAAAACTTAAGTTTGTAATATATTTATATACATTACAGAATTATTCTAGTGCTAAAAATATGGTAAGTGTTTTAGTTTGGTGTTTATTTCTCCTTGGTGCGAACGCTCATTTGCACATATTTTAATAATTACATAATGTTTAATTTCCTTTCGTATCCAATTTTTATTGGAAGCAAAGAATTAAATTAAATTGAAAAAAAAAATAATTTATCGATCACACAAATGTTAATTTGGTTGTATACATAAACAAATGCGTTCATACACACAAAAACCTCAGAACATTATTTTTTTTATACACACAATTAATTATAAGCGATCACTTCCTATCATAAAAACGTCATGACGTTAAATCGATAAACGAGTTATCAATTTTAAATAATCAAGTTGAACAGATTTATTAAATTTTATTATATATATATATATATATATATATATATATGAATTCGTTTCTTTTAATAACAATGACTTAATAACCAGAAAATTGATCTTGGTATGTAATTTGTTTACATATTAATGAGACACGAGGCTCACGTTTTCCATTTATTTTTAATTACGTGGCAACTTCTCGAATTAACGGATTTTAAAGGTAGCAATCAAAATTCCACAAGTCACTTGATGATGAAAATGCAATACATGGACGACGATTATGGGAAGAAAATCATTAAAGAATTTTTTTGCGTTTCTTTTTTTTTAAGTTTCCATATGGTTTTTGATATATAGCTAACATTTTTTACACTACTATACTGTCGGCCTGATTTACGCTGATAATGCTGATTTGAATATAAATATTTTACATCATATACATACTTGATAACGTCCTAAAGAGGACCAATAGTAATATAAATAAAACTATGTTTTATGTTATGCACAACAAATAGTTCGGTTTATAGTTATTTGTCCGTGTTAGTGCACACGTTGCAAATTATTTCGCGTGTCATTTCGATAAAGCAATCAACCAGATATGATAAAGCGATGAACAAGTTCGGTTACCTAGCTAAACAGGCATGGCTTATTGACTGACCTTGTTAAAAAATTCGTTTTGAATCGATTCATTATTCCTATTTGTGCCGCAGTTCGGCCGGAAGAGGAGAGGTTATTTATTTGTTGTATATATTTGACTGATCATTCATGAAGTACGGGTAATCCCATGCAAATGCAGTAGTGTGGCAAATTCGAAAATACTGTTCCGTGTGTGTAGTGTGTGCGTGTGTGTAACCTAAAGCGATCACCTTGCGAGTCCTGGCGCTATAGAATTGCCACTATTTAACCCCCTTTCGCCCCTCTGTTAAGCCGTGTCAGTTCGCGACGTGACCATTTACCTGGTCGGAAGCCATGACTACCCCACGAGCCATTGATCTAGTTAACTTTAATTTTGAGTGCAGTATGGACGCGTGTTTTACTGCATTTGATAAAAATGGGTGAGTAAATATTAAGTTCGCCGGTAACTACACGCCATCCTTGCAATTTCTTTAGTGAAGACATCTTCATCTGCGCAATAGTATTCACGACACGTGGCATTTTCCCGCCCTATATTTATATTGAATTCTTTACGCACTATTCACAATCGTAAATATTTTTACTAAACACATGTACCGGGTGTAATCGCATATGTTATACCATTTTTAACAGGGACGGCAAATTAGATATCGATGAATTTCGGTTAATTACAAGAGCACTATTTAGAAACGACAGAGGCAAAATATATTCATTAGAGGAAGAGAAGCTGAGAGAAGTATTCGACGTATTCGACCAAAACAAAGATGGACTTATCGACAGGGAGGAATTTACTTTTTGCTGGAATCACTGGATTAAAATCGTAAGCGACTTTTGTGCATTCAACCCCTTTTCATCCTCCCCATGTTATTGTATCTCGCCGAAGCGGAACTTTCCGACGGCTGGCAATCAATTTTAATATCTTGATACACGACACTTTCTCACCCTCCGTATAGAGATTCCATTTTAATTAAATTCATCAATTACGTCGGATGGCAAAAAGAAAAAAAATCGATATAGTTCATTTTTCTGTTATTTGCTCGTCGAGTAGCTTTTGCCCGTGAGCGATTTCCTTTCCTTATTAAAGAAAACGGGCGCATAAATTGGAACACCGAGTAATGCGACTGGAAACTTTGATGCTAAATTGAAATTTAATCCATCAAGTTGTAATTGAATTGCACGCTATAAATGCGGTTACCAGATAAAAATCTACATTAAACACAAGTTTAATGTTGTTATCGTACCCTTAATTAATAATTATCGAACTAAAATTAATTCATATTACAGATTGTACGTCCAATATCGGTATTCTTAATTGTTGACGTGCAAAATGATTTTATTAGTGGCACGTTAAACATCAGCAACTGCTCTGCCCAGCAAAACGGACTCGAAGTAATAGAACCCATAAATCGACTAATAGACACCGTCGAATTTGATGCCGTGTTCTACTCCCTCGACTGGCACCCTAGTGATCACGTATCATTTATAGATAACATCCAGCAAAGAGAACTGCACGCGTCCAGTCCTGTTAGTGCTGAAAACGCGCAAACATACGATACGGTCATCTTCGCAGGGCCACCTCCAATGAAACAAAGATTGTGGCCCAGACACTGCGTGCAGGACACCTGGGGTTCCGAACTTCACAAAGATCTAAAGGTGAGGCCTTTTCAAATTATGCAGAATAAAAAAAAATAAAAATCAATATTTCTGTGTGCAAGTTGACGTCACACACGTAATTTTAAATAACAAAAGAAATGATGAAAAATGTCGATTTTCTAGGCGGCCCTGGAACGCCAAGCAGACAATAAATAGAAAAAATCCCCCAACAGCACCAGACTATAAAAGTTTTATTCGAATTCAATATCACATTTTCCCTGGAAGCGAGGCGTTACTATGATCATTAAAACAACCGTAAAGCAATTCATTATCAAAACATTAATACAAATTCCCATTATAGAAAGTGCACGTGAAGAGGAAAGGAAACACATCTATTCCATTTCTTGGCAGTTTGCCCTGTAGTACAACGCTCAGTATGTTTGTCTGTACGTTATTGTTGGACACTCGCCCATTTCCTTTATTCACAAACCACCGCTGTACCATCATCATTAATCAGTTCCAGTCGAAGAGAACTAAAATTACGCTTACGCCAAACTTTCACTTGGTCACCTGAGAACTATCAAAATCTTACCCATAAAAAAATAACCTTCGCCTTGTGTGAAATAAAGCGAGATTGCGAGCAGTTTAAACGGCGGGGATTCTAATCATCCCCGCTCATATAAACTACCCAATTTCACATGTTCCCCGAATCAAGAAAATTGCAGTATATTTTTCTTTTTCAAGCCACGCTATGTAATTTATTGCCGCACTGTTCCAATAAGCAATTATAAACAAGAATAAAAATAATTTCGTTGTTTGTATACAATTCGGATTGATGGTGTTTATTTTTAAGTTAATGGCACTGTTCATCTTCACAAAAATATTCGTTTATCTTATTATTGCCGAGACGCGAGTGTTTTGAACTAATTTTAAAACAAATGATTTATCTTGGCAGTTGGTGGGTCCACGGAGAGCTTTCAATTATGGCGATAAAATGAATTGACAGAGCCTCGTTTTTTTTAGATTCTAGATAATGCGATTAAAGTTTATAAAGGCACCAATCCGGAGGTTGACTCATATTCGGTTTTCTGGGATAATAAAAAGTTGACGGACACGACCCTCTGTGCGCAGCTCAGGATAAAGAATGCGACGGACATTTATATTTGTGGTTTGGCATACGACGTTTGTGTAGGTAGGTTATTTATTTTGTTTTTTTTATTGTTTCCGTCTAAAAGGTGTATTTTATAGGAGCAACGGCTGTAGACGCCTTGGCCATCGGATACAGGACGATCCTCCTCGACGACTGCAGTAGGGGAGTGGATCTGTTAGATATAGAGAAGACAAAGAATACTGTGATTAAGAACAACGGTGTGATCGTAAACTCGGATCAAGTAAAGGCGATGGTGGAAGGTCGAGATCGGCGGCCGGAGTTAGGATATAAGCTAGCTATGGAATTAAAAGCTAACTTGTAATCTAGGTGTGCCTCAGCCTTGGTAGTTCATAGTAAAATGCTTCACCTTAATAGTAATTAATTGTAATTCACATAAAGTAGTGATAATAATTATATATTGAAAGTTTGTTGTAGTTAACTTTATAGGTGTTAATGAATAATGTTAACTTTGCTAAATAAAGAGATTAGTTTTGCATGATTTCGGGGCTATCGTGTTTAATTATGGAAATTTGTACTAGTGTGAAAATAGTGGAATAAATGGACGTTAAACACGAAAATGTCGACAAGTTACTGGTTAGTGGGTAGGCACGGGCAGGTACAGCAGTGAATCCCGCAGTCACGCCAGCTGCAGCAGACTCTCTTTCCTCCCGTGTTTTGAGGTGTGAAATAATTGTGGCGAAGCTGTGACGTCAACGCGCCCAGATGACGTCACGTAACGTAAGGAGGAGAACGTTGGTGTTGGGCCGTTTGATATTTTTAGCGCATTTCGAATAGTTTGAAGTGGGGCAGTTCGAGTTCGAACATTTGCCAAAGTCATATATCCGTTGGTCATTAGTGCGGTTGATTTGAACTACGAGGAATGTATTTATTTATGTCAGAACTTAAGGCATTTAGATGTCCCGTGTTCCCTTTACTGGGAAACCGTCGAGTACCTATAGCATGCTATATGCCGTGTGCTAATGCAAGCGGCGACGCGGACGCCGTATCCCGGGCCACCAAACGCGCGTCGCCAGCGCCTGCCTGTGCGCACTCTTGCACATTCAGTTCACGAGAGCGGATCAATAAAGCGTCTATTCTTGCGACAGACACACACAGTAACGGTACATGGTGGTTGGTGGCTGCGGCTGTATAGTTCGCGACCATTTCTTGGTGTATTTCGTGAGAAGGAGACCAGCAAGAAATGACTCAGTGAGCTTTAAAAGTGAAGGAGGCCCGGTGCCCAGCCCGATGGCCTAGTAAGCCAGCGAGAGTCTGATGCTGTGCAGAGGCCCGTTCACGATGAACAAACACACCCTCTTTGTGATCGCCCTGCACGTCATCCACGTGTCCGTGTAAGTTAATAAAATTAATTGAATTTTCAATAGGCTTTTATCGCGTTTACCATACTAGTAGTAGTTCATTTGTGAATATTCAGTAAAAACGTGTTATAAAAAAAAAAAACACTTTCCCAACTTTCATTGTCATGGCGATTGTTGTAGTAGTTGGTAGTAGAGTAGACGTAGACATTTGTTTTAATATCATTGTATGTGAAAACATGTTTTGATTAAATGACTCTATTTATTATTTCTTAGGGTCGTAAGTGCCAAGGTCAACTTCCGCGAAAAAGAAAAGGAGGTGCTGGATCAAATCCTTGGTCCAGGACGTTACGATGCACGCATCCGACCCTCCGGCGTAAATGGGACAGGTGAGCACTCTAATAATACGTTTGTATTTGTGTCTTGTCTAGGTTGACAGAGTAAGGTCTCTGTCATAAGTGTCGTGCTTGATGTACATAAGACTTAATGTAACATCTTGTCCATCGCTCCAGATGGACCAGCCATTGTCCGAGTAAACCTGTTTGTACGCAGCATTGCGACGATTAGTGACATCAAGATGGTAAGTGGCGAGACCGGCAACACCGTTCAGTATCGTAGGGTAGCGTAGAGGTGCTACACGAGCCAGCATGGGGTTTAGGCGAGCGGCGGGCCGAGTCCCAGAGACGACCACCTCGTAGTTGTCGTCGACAGTCTACTCTTGTCTTCCACTCCAGTTCGTATGCTGGCATCCGATCAACTTACAGTAGATTTATAGTTTTAATCAGTGATCAGTCCACCAGTTAAGTGACCATCCAAATGGAACGGAACGGACACACCAGTCGGTCATATCTCTGTTTGTTTTCTACGGCATATTTGTTTTCCTGGTGATGTTGGTGGTAATGTTGGTGGTGGTCTCGGCCGTCGCTCGCCGAGCCCTTCGTAGCTTCTTAGGTGATACATAGTTTGATTGCTGAATGCGTTCCCCAAGAGGGCACTAAGGTAGTCGCAGTCGCTGTTCACCGTCAGTGTCGCTCATGCCGGTGCCGGTACCTCATTGCCTCAACATGCCGTTTTGGTGATGATGTCTACTAATTTGATTCTTTTCAACTCGCCAGATGGCCCCGCTATTGTCAGGGTCAACATATTTGTGAGAAGTATCTCAAAGATTGATGACGTTACCATGGTAAGTGGCTGTTGGCAGCAGCGAATGACCAATATGATATCTCTTTATAGTATAAGTAGTGCAATGATCATTGATTATCGTAATAATACTGGTATGGTAGAATAGCTCATCTTCTCATCTCCTCTGGGGCGGGACGGCGTACGTGTGCTTTCGGTGTCTCTTACATTCTTGAGGGGCGGCGTGCCGGCAGCCTCGTGCTTGCATGCGGTCGCGGACGCGGCCAATGCGAGATGTGATTGGCACCGTGCCCCGCAGCCGAGACTTTTTTCCCTTTCAGTAATACTGTTTGTTTTATTCACACAATGTAGGAGGCCCGACGTTGGTACACATCAACTTCTTTCTGCGGTCTATCAGCAAAATTGACGATTATAAAATGGTGAGTCGCGGTCTGCCAGTCATGTCAAGTATTGGTATTGGATAGTTACTTATAATAATGATGTATTCCCATGACAAATGTATAAAAATATATCTAACCATATATTAACTAACTCGGTTGCGTTCACTTGCACAAGGCCGAGTGGCAATGTTGCAATGAGGGCACCAGCACCAGCGCGAGCATGCAGTGTGGCGCTGCAGCCCCGGCGATTAACACGCGGTGTAAGCTGCATGCTTCTGGTACCGTACCACCAAAAAGCCATATCGCATCGCATAGTCGCTTGCCTTTTAGTTAGTCGCTTGCATGTGCTTGCATGGCTTCTTAGATTATTAGAGAACCGCTCGTCACGACCTGGATCTTGCAGGAATACAGTGTACAACTAACATTCCGAGAGCAATGGCTGGACGAAAGGCTGAAATTCAACGACTTCGGGGGCCGCCTCAAATATCTAACTCTCACAGAAGCCAACAGGGTATGGATGCCTGATCTATTCTTCTCCAACGAGAAGGAGGGCCATTTTCACAACATCATTATGCCCAATGTTTATATTCGTATATTTCCATACGGCTCTGTGCTCTACAGTATAAGGTAACACGTGTACACACTATTCAGAACTCATAACCATCTCTAATCCATTTTTCTTCTCCTCTATTATCTTTTAGAATATCACTAACGCTATCATGTCCCATGAACTTGAAACTGTATCCGCTCGATCGGCAGATATGCTCTTTGCGTATGGCTAGCTGTAAGTATTTTCACGAGAATTTACCTTATGCACGTTCACCACTCCACCCATCTTTTAGATGGTTGGACTACAGACGATTTAGTTTTCCTTTGGAAGGAAGGCGATCCTGTTCAGGTGGTGAAAAATTTACACCTACCACGGTTCACGCTAGAGAAGTTCCTTACCGATTACTGCAACAGCAAAACAAACACAGGTATTTATATTTTGCTTTAATTTCGTTCGAGCATGATTTCTTAAATTATAAAATGTTTCTTGCAGGAGAGTACAGTTGCCTGAAAGTCGATTTACTATTTAAAAGAGAGTTCAGTTACTACCTTATTCAAATATACATTCCATGTTGTATGCTTGTCATAGTGTCATGGGTGTCATTTTGGCTCGATCAAGGAGCCGTTCCAGCACGTGTATCATTAGGTAAGGTTTCGATTCATTCCTTCGCACTTTGTATTACATTTCCACATATTCGCCCTTAATTTAGGTGTAACCACATTACTTACCATGGCTACGCAAACGTCAGGTATTAATGCTTCCCTACCACCCGTATCTTACACCAAAGCCATCGATGTGTGGACTGGTGTGTGTTTAACTTTTGTATTCGGGGCGTTACTGGAGTTCGCACTTGTAAATTATGCGTCTAGATCAGACATGCATCGAGAGAACATGAAGAAGCAACGTCGACAATGCGAACTAGAACACGCTGCTTCCATGGATGCGACGTCAGACTTGATGGACACGGACAGCAACGCCACATTCGCCATGGTAAATGCATTTATTGTTGTTGTGCTTACTCGTAAGCCAGCCAATTTCTCTAACGTGCGTGTCCTTGTGAATTTCTAGAAACCCCTCGTTCGTCATCCGGGAGATCCCATGAGCATGGAGAAAGTTCGACAATGCGAAATCCACATGCAACCGGCACGGCCGAATTGCTGCCGATCGTGGCTCTCGAAGTTCCCAACTAGGTCCAAACGTATCGACGTCATCTCTAGAATTACGTTTCCTTTAGTTTTCGCTCTGTTCAATGTCATTTACTGGTCAACATATTTGTTCCGCGAAGATAGTGAGGAATCATAAGCTGTACATAAGGATGTGATTTTTTTTGAACGGAACTTAAAAAAATACTTTCTTCGCCGAGAACATGTTTTCTGGATGGACGGATCGTTCCCGCACGGTAGTGATACATCTTACGCTCCTTGCAGCACCTCACATTGTGAGCACAATTTTCTTATTTAGATATCGACGAGCACTCAGTTTTACAATTTTATTTCTTTATTTACTTTTCATTTATCATTTCATTCATAATTTTAGTAGTGAATGCGATGGTAGGTGAACGTCCATTCCGAAAATCGTTCTTACAAAGCCACGGTAATATTTTACGAACGGACATTATTTGCTCATGTAAGCTAACTCATGTTTTCCGGTGACCTATATGCCTATGTTGTAGGTAAATATAGTTAATCAAATGCTTATACAGGGTGGTGTAGTTTTACAAAAATTAATGAATCATCGTGTTTTCATTCCGCATACCGTTGGAATCGTATCAGCAACGGCATGCGCCCTAGAACAAGCACCGACGAGTGTTGCCCAAACTTCTAAGTTCCTATAAATTCAGATAATTTTCTTATATTTGAGTCCGGCGCGAGTTGTGACGCGATGATTCTTTTGGTCACGTGTTTTTTTACCAAAATGTACAGCCAGTGATACTGTCTATCTGTGTTTACTCTCGACCCTTGCCCAAAACACATCGACTGTCTTTTTTTCAATTATCACAAGGGCAGATGTGGGAGTTAAATAATAGTGTAACTCATTGCTA
Source organism: Ontholestes murinus (assembly GCA_963969525.1). Classification (NCBI taxonomy): domain Eukaryota; kingdom Metazoa; phylum Arthropoda; class Insecta; order Coleoptera; family Staphylinidae; genus Ontholestes; species Ontholestes murinus. The sequence goes on along the minus strand of OZ018399.1, from coordinate 1,659,805 downwards.
CTACGATCTCGGTCACTACAAATTGCACCAAGCCCTTTAGAACCTATTTAAATGACTGCGAGCATCACTCAAGAACTGAAAAATCAAGTCATTTAAGTAGTACCCTTTCTTTAAATCTTCACTAATAAGTTTGCCTTATATTTAATAACCGAATTTTATATGCATATATATAAATAATTATATGAGATTACCACAGCATCATTTAGGACGTTCTGTTGAATCATGATATATATTATATATATTGTAAAACTTAGCAAATCTCCCAGTTATTTTTTAAGTTATCGTTTAACATATACTATTGAAATAAATTTTATTATGGCAGGCCCTAATTGTTGTTTTGTTGTTAGATGATATGTGATTGGTTTTAGAGAACAAACAGATTTTTACGATAGAATTATATAAACAAATATAAAGTTTGTGACTCTTGACGAATATATAAAATGAGATAAGGGTTAGGATAGGAGAAAATAAATGTGTTTTAAATAAAAATTACCGTTTTATTTGCCCGCCCTGTGTGATTACTCGTGCAGTGCCCGCGAAGGATTTGGACGAGATTGGAGCGGAATTGCCGGAAATGCAATTGCAAAAATTTCAAACAGATTCAATTTTATGCTCGAATCAAAGCTGTTACGAAATGTAAACAACGGATTGACCCAGAATTGCACGTGCCATAAATAACGCAGTTAAATATTTAAAATAGAACGTTATTTACGCAAGTGAATTTCGAACGAGGGTTGTACTGCTACAATGGATGGCGCATCGGAGTGACGGGCAGATATAAATATAAGATAAAGCCAGGCCAATGCAAACACTGGGGGGATTATTTTGAAATGCTCCTGAATTATATAATAAAACGGCTGGTTACTGGGAAATTTGTCAACGCCAGCGTTATCAGATTGTCGTTGGCCAACACCTTTCAGAGAATTTTATGCGTTTCGTTCGATAAGCTCAGCTTTAATATTAACGATTGAAGTGAAATGTTTATATCTGTGCTTGTGAAATGATTTCTTTTATTTCTTAAAATTGCTAGTGTAATAATGGAATGTAGATTTTTTAAATTAATTTTAGAATAAATTTTTTAATTTGAATGTTTAATAATTGGTCTACTGTTTAGGAGTTAGTATCAAATAATTGTAATGGATTAAGACACACATGTAGAAAATCTACTTACGTATTCTTTGCAGGAAAAATAATAATTAAATAATGTTTAATGGTTTAAGGGTTGAAGGTAAAATTTGCATTGGTTAGTTTGGATGTCTAATTTGAGTATAGTAAAAATTAATAATTCATTCAATTATGGATGTTATTGTGTAATTATTTCTTAATATCGAAATTAGGAAGAAATTTCTGAAAGGATATGAATTTTGTTTTTTTGTTTGCGATAATGATTTTATAAAATTTTCACTTTGTAAAAAAATTTTTTTTTTCTAATTTATTGATTTAAAAAAATATATGTAATAGAAATTAATTAATGATTGATGAATTGTCGAAACTATAGTCACTAAATAAAGTTCGTGTTATACAAACAAAGTTAAAAAGTTTTTTATTTGTGAAGAATTATGTATAACGAAGTAGAAGCCTCCACCGTTAACAGTTTAATTAATGATAATTAAAAATAAATAAGTCTCAAAATTATTTTTTTTAATCTATAAAGTAATATAGTGAAGAAATTAGAACTTGACGAAGAAATGCATGCGCTTATTTATTTTATATATACAGGTGTGAAATAAAATAATTTAAAGGCACAAATAAAAAAAATTAAAAATTATTTTAAAAATCCTTGATGCTCAATACTTACTTAGAGACGAAATATTTTAAAAACTAATTTATGAAATAAAATATATATGCTTTTTATTATATTTTATATATAAAATGAAATAAAATTTAAAGAAATTCTAATAAAGTATGAAGTTTGAATCTTGAGAAATTTTTGAAAACAACAACTTTAAGCAATAAAATTCCTCTGACTTTAAACTGTACGATTATTTATATTATATTATATTATAGAAATCAAAATCTAAGAATTTTTTCGGCCATAATTTAAATGGTTCCATTTTTAAAAGGTTTTTAAATTTCGTTGTATTCATATTGCAGTGGACGAAATCTAAAAAAAATATGTAATTATAAATAATCGTACAGTTTAAAGTCAAAGGAATTTTATTGTTTAAATTTGTTGTTTTCAAAGAATTCTCAAGATTCCGATGTTTATTAATATTTTTTGTGAAGATTCTTTAAAGATAATAAGTCTATATCTTTTACAACAGTAATTTTCTCTACGGAAAGGATAATTACGTCTAAATGCTTAAAACCATTAGTGAATATAGTTTTATTATTCTTCCTGATTTCTGGTAAAGTAAAAGCTAAATTATGAATGATATTAATATTAAGAATTGAGTTATATAAAGATTTTTTTATTATGACGAATTGAATATATGTGCCAATTGAGGAGTAAACAATAAGAATTACATAACCATATGTTAATTTGTAATTTATGCGGTAATGGGTATTATTATATTTAATGAGAATCTATGTAAAAACCGATAATGACGCAATTCACACCGATCTGCAAGAACCGTTGGCATTCAGTTTTCCATGTAAATGTGTGGAAAACGTGAAACCACAATTTAATTTTATTATTCCGAGGCGCCCATCACAGGAAAAAAAAAGGTAGCGCCAAGGACAGTTGACGCTGTTAATTAGTGACGGAAAGAAGAAATTTTGGCAAAATCTGTATGGGCACATCGGCTAATTGATATTTACATATTTTGCAGCGTTGTAGGAAATTAATTACAGCCTCTCGGGAGGTAATCATTCTCTGCCGCTGCTTACGTAATTGTGTTTTTGTCTGTAGCGTCGATGTACACTTGATCGCAAAATTATTCCAATGTTTTGGTAATTCCGGATACACATGGGTAGACAAAAATGTCGCAATACAATGGGGAATTTTGTAGATTTACTTAAGCGTGCAATAAATTATACACTAATCAAGTGTTGGTTTGAAATGATAGAGCGCGAAACTCACAAGCCGCATTTTACGCTCAGGTGTACACTGGTTATTATGATGGGAATATCATCTCCTATCCGTCATATATAATAAAAGGATCTTTTTGGTGATCCGGTACTTGATATTGCGGCTCCGGTGAATCGAGTGCTCGATCATGGGTTACAAATTAATTGTGTTGTTTGCTGTTTTCATCGGCGCCTCATCAGCACCTACGGGTATGTAATGCGATTTAAATTTAGTTTTAATCTGTGCAATGATTACATTTCAGATCTTTTATCGTCTGTTGGGAAATTCTTGGAGCCAATTCTTAAAAAAGATTATGGACAATCGAACGCGAACGCTAACGCTCATGCAACGTCCATAAATCTAAGTTTTCAGGGTAGCTTTTCGCATGCTAGTGCAAATAGTAATGCCGCAAGTGGTGGTGCTGGTGCCGGGGCTAACTCGAATGCTCAAGCGGCCGCTTCGGCAGGAAATGGTTTCACCAACGCCAACGCAAATGCCAACGCTGCCTCTGGAGGCGGTTTCGGGAACAGTGCCGCAAATGCAAATGCGAACGCAGCTTCTGGTGGTGGTGGTGGATTTGGAAATAGTGCGGCGAACGCAAACGCGAATTCCAATGCGTACTCTGGAGGAGGTTCCTACCACGGAGCACCAACATACGATGAACGGCCACAACATCCAGGTTTGATTAAAATATTTAATTGCATTTAAATGTAAGTTACAACATTATAATTTTAGGTTACGGTAATAGACGACCGCGACCACCACCACCAGGTAATTTTTACTATAAGGATTCAATAACTTATAACTAATAAATAATCTTCAGGTGTTCATTATTACGAACACAACGATGGAGTAAATGCCGGCAGATACGATACAGATTATGATTACGAGCGTGGAGGGCACCGTTATGGAAACCGGGGTCATAATCGAGGACACGGCCACGGACACCGATATCAAGGACATGGTGTTGGTTCATGGAATGGTCGTGGCAAAGGTAATCCGAATCGATACCCGTACGAATTTGATGCCGGCAGTTCATCGTCAGCTGCAGCGGAATCTCAAGCGGCGAGCTCTGGTTCCGAATCGAGTGCAGCCGCCGCCGCCGCCGCCGCAGCCCAATCATCTTCATCCGGCGGTGCTAATTCAAATTCGAATTCTAATTCAATCTCAGAAGCCGCAGCGAATTCCGGCTCCGGATTCGGGTCCAATTCAGCCGCCTCCAGCGCGAATGCATTTTCACAGGCAAACTCAGGAAGCGGTTCCGCTAGTGCGAACGCGAATGCCTCTTCGCAGTCAAATAATCAGGGAGGCGCGAGTTCCAGTAATGCTTCCGCCAATTCAGAATCGATTGGTGGGAACAGCAAGAGCCAGGCGGCGGCGAACGCGGCGAGCAACTCCGGGCCCGGAGGATCCTCGAGCTCGGCGTCCGCCACCGCACAAAGCAGCGCCGGCGACTTCGTATTTCCCGATTCTTAGACGCCCGATTAATTCGACTCTTTCCCCTTGAATTAACAATTCATTTTCTTTAATCATTATTATTCAGATGGTCGAGTGATTGCCTTTGAAAAAAAAAATTGAACAAAGATCCAACAAGGACACGTAATTATACCTCGCCGGCTCTCCTAGGGGCCAAGGTTGAACACCGTCCAAACGAATATTTTTTCCCATTACTTATTTATAAAGAGAACTCACATTATTCGCTTACTTCAATGTATCTTCTGTGATATTAATAATTACACAATAGTATTATAAATCATGCGTCGTAATTTGCAATTTTAATTTATTCATATTATTAAAATAGGAACTGAATAATTTATATCAATCATCTTTTAATAATATAAGAATAAATAAATAAATATTATGTTGCCTTTTATTTTTATCATAGTATAATAATCTTACAACAACAACTTTATTTTTTTTCTAACGAAATTATCTTTTAAATGTTAGAAAACCACACACATAATTTATGTAAAATCTATTTTTCAATAAAGTTGTGTATATAATTATCAAAAAATAGTTTTATTTATTCTCTTGAGATAACAACATATAAAACCAAATATTAAACCAGTCACTGAGAAAATTCATTAGGTAAAGAAAATTTAAAAAAGGAATTAAATTATTAATTATTCAGAGAAATTTCGAGTGTTTATACATTATTATCATTATTTCAATCGATTGCAGTCGTTTTTCGACTACCTGTTCAAATTAAAAAAATCTTTTTCAATTTCTTTTAAAAACGACCAAAATGTTCAGATTTTTTTTTGAACTTTATAGATTATTATAAAGCTTTCATCATCCTCTATCTGTCTTAATAACAAAGCAAAAGAAGCTAACTTCGTTTTTTATTTAAAAAATATGTTATAAATCAAATTCTCGATGTATAAATATAAAAAATTGGAAATATTTTAATCCAGAAATTCAATGTTCAATCCGAGAAAATTCCTCATAAAAAACGATATACAACGACTTATTAAATGTTTAATTGTGGAGGCGTTTATTTGTGGTACATCTTGAATATAATGAAGAAGGAGAAACGATTACTTTGTTTTTAGTTATTTAATCTTGGAATAATAAATAATAACCCTTCATTTATGCATTTTTAATAATCACGTTGGATAAAGATGTTTATAAGGCAATAATTAAACTTGTCTGAATCTAAATAACAACTGTTATTGCAGTACACGTTGTTTATCATGTAATTAATGTAATTGTTTAAATTATAAGGTACAACTGCTCGTTGGCTTCTACTAATTTCATAGGAACAATTAAATTGTTTATTTTTTCATTCCGTAAATATTTACACAATATATTATGAAGTTTTTTAATTTATCCTTGAGTTCATATTTGATAAGTGTTTACCTAAATTGTTTTCAAAACCAAATAATAATTACAGTGTCCCATGAATGCTTTAAAAAGCAACAATGAATGTTTCGATCTTGTGCATAAGCCTTTATTAAAGTCTAATCGATACAAAAGTAAAAATAAATTATACGCCAAGTAAATATAAATCATGCAACTATATGCCGAGTTTTGCAAATGATAGGATAATTACACTTGGAAATGCAGAAAAAAATCTAAAGTTTGTTGGCATTTCTAGTGCTATAAAAAAAAATAATTCATTCCGGAAATGTAGTGCCGCGTGGTAACAGCCGCCAATATCACGTGAACGTTTTCATTAAGGCGAAAATCAAAATCGATTTTTTTGCATTTTTTCTAAGTGGGCTGCTTTATCTAAAATTACATTCGCAGCTGTTTCGGGTGGGTGTGCGGCGCACGCGAGCCGCCAGTAGATACATTATTAATTTAATATAAGTTCACCCAACAATCGATTCTTCGATCCCCATAGGCTTTCACAGAGCAAAAACTTCATTTCGAATCATAACCGAAATATTAACATTCAAGTAAAATAAGTAAAGTATGTCGATCAAATAAAAAACTAAATTGATGATGAAACTCCTTAATACATTGAAATAAAACAACACAGTTGGTTATTGTTGATCACTGCAACATATTTCAAATTAGGAGAAGTAAAGCTTTTGTTATGTTCTTTATTTTGAGATCATCGAAACACGTGTCAGTTATTTGTAAATAAAGAAATGGAACATCTGGATCGAGTTTGCCAAGGGCAATCATTGACCAGAGCACATACGCCCGTTGTGTTCCCCTGATTGGGAGAAATGGAACATAACAAGAGTTTGACTTCTATCAATTGGAAAATTTGCTTCCATCAAGAAAGTAGCAGAACAAGTATCGATTATATTAGCAACATATTTCACCATACAGTGGCGTCATCAGGCAGATCAATAAAGTATACAACAATATACAACAACTGTGTTGTTTTATTTCAAAATAAGAAATTATTAAGGAAATACTCTCATAACATCCATCCTTTTGATGCTTATTTTTACTAAACCAGTAGGATGCTTTATACATACAAACGATTCTCAAAGCTGCTGCATAGGATACAAGTAAAGGTGAGTGCGTTAAAGTTTTATGCGGAAACGGAACGATTATGTAAAGCCGAAACATCTTCTCGTAGATTTACCACCACGGGACGCAATATCAATATTCATGTGCGCATTATGCATATTCGTCACCCTAATCTTAATCGCTTCGGAATGTGTTCCTCCGAGCGTCGAGGGCGCAACGGAAGGTGAGAATTCAGATGACGAGCCTGAAATTCGTTTGAAGTTGTGCCAAGACGTATAGGTGTGATGAATATTATTAGTACGTCCTTATTATTTTAATATTTTAGAATGCATAACGTAGTATCAATAATTATGTTTGTATAAGTATAAATTTTGATCATTCAAAATAAATCAAATAACTGTTTGATAATAACAAGCTGAAGTTAGCGAAACTATAGTAACATGTTTAAATACGCCAGAAATGGCCAAAATATTGCTTTTGTGGCCAGAATTGCTGAGTGAATACCATTACCTATAATAATAATAGGTTGAGTGGAACAAAATGAGATTAGTTGTTTTTCTGTATGTATTTTTATGTACATTTCTTTTAATAGAACTTGTCAAGTATATAACATAAAATAAAATATATTTTATGGTGATCAACATATTAAGTGTTTTATTGTATGTGATACCAAAAAAAGTCCCTTTTTTGTATGGATTATAAAATTTTTATGAAGAACATGACGTAGAAATTAAAAAAAAAAACTGGAATACTAGAAGAGAATGTATCATTTGACCTCCAAGCATAATATACAGCGTTCGAACTATTAAAAACGTTTGAAATATTGCGTTTATGACTTTGAAATATCATCGTTCTATACGTAATAATTTATAAATATAATATATTTTGTAAATCACAACAATGAGTTTTATTAAGATTAAAAAATAAATCACTTATTGAAACAACTACTAATATTGGTTTGTTAATCTGTGATTAAGACTCATTGTTGTAAATTTATTATTATTTTATATTTTTAAAGTAATTTAATAATTTAGGCGTTTTGAATGTGTTAAAAAAAATAAATTTCTTGTTTAAATTGTGATGCTCGTGTTGTTGTTCAGATTGGCCAAAATACATTTTTTAAGTAAATTTAGATTTGATTTATTTCGTAGGAAATTTATTGTTAGTGTGGGTTTTATTTAAAAGGTGCAACTTATCTTTGGGTGTGTAAAAATAGATTTATTTGTATTACTTAAATATACGATAATTGTGTACAGAGCATTTAACTTTTCGATGCAGCGTCAGCGTTGGCGTTTGATGTAGCGATGCCACCGCCGCCTGGGTACTTTCCTCCGTAGCCGCCGCTGCTGCTGCTGCTGCTGGAGCTGGCCGATGAAGAGGAGCCGGAGAAACCTCCATGATTGAAGGACTGGGAGTTGGCGTTTGCCTTGGATTCGGAGAACGCTCCGGAGCCAGATGCGCCGCCTGATGCGGTTCCTTTGCTGCCGCCGCCACCACCGCCGCCTCCTTTTCCTCCGAAACCTCCACTGCCGCCGAAACCGCCTCCTTTACCTCCTGATCCGCCGAATCCGCCGCCGCCTCCGTTTCCAGCACCGCCTCCATTTCCACCACCGAATCCGCCGCTACCGCCGTGTCCACCACCACCGGCACCGCCGCCGCCGTTTCCTCCACCGAATCCACCACCTCCGGCTCCTCCGTGTCCGCCTCCATTTCCTCCTCCGAATCCACCACCTCCGGCTCCTCCATGTCCGCCTCCATTACCTCCACCGTGTCCGCCTCCTAATCCTCCCCCTCCGCCGCCAGCACCGCCGCCTCCATGTCCTCCTCCGAAACCGCCTTTTCCACCTCCACCACCAGCTCCGCCATGTCCGCCTCCAAATCCTCCACTACCAGCTCCACCATGTCCGCCTCCGAATCCTCCACCACCAGATCCACCATTTCCACCTCCGAATCCTCCACCGCCAGCACCGCCGCCTCCGTGTCCTCCGCCGAATCCACCACTTCCAGCTCCTCCATGGCTTCCTCCATATCCGCCACCACCTGCTCCACCTAATCCTCCTCCATTACCTCCGCCTAATCCACCTCCGTGTCCACCACCGCCGCCTAGTCCACCTCCGTGTCCACCACCGCCGCCTGCTCCTCCGCCTAGTCCACCACCTCCTCCTAATCCACCGGCGCCACCATGACCGCCGCCCCCATGTCCTCCATATCCACCACCGCCTCCAGCGGCACCAGCTTGAGCATTAGCCTCAGCTTTGCTATTAGCAGTAGCACCAGCGCCGCCTACATCACCCCCATATCCGCCGCCCCTTTTAGGAGAGCGTGCAATTCTGACGTGACTAACTTCCTCAGGTACGTAAAATGTAATCGGAACATCTAAACAGATTACAATCAAAAACAAAATAAATTAAAAAGAGGGTGAATACTTACAACCATGTGGGGCAGAAGCCGCACACGCCACGAATGCGGCAAATGCCAGGACGTAACACTTCATTTCCGAACAACTTCAGAAACAATGATGTCTGATCACAGGCTGTAATCGATTTATATACTCTTAGAAGTGTGTGCTGATTTTTTTTACTAAAATCCCCACCCGCCTAATGGTTAATTAACATCTCGCCGGGAATTTAAGTTTTTCAGAGATCGTTGTTTACGGGCTGAGTCATCAGATTGTTAATTTGATCATCACCTAAGTCATGGCCGCGGGATAAAGCTCAAACATAATAACAAACAATAAGATACACAATACCAATTAAATTGCGATTTGCCGGGCCGATGACAATTGTAAAAAAACGGAAATCGAAATAACAATTAGTTTGAAATGGTTAGAAACCGAAATCGATACGCGCGCATATTTTTTTTTCCGGGAACTAAATTTAGAACTTCCTTTGAAAGGGGCATTAAAAGGGGTGGATTCGGTTACAACGCCCTTGTCAAACAAACTTTAAGATAATTTGCATCAATGGATTATTATTAGTATTTCGTACTTGTTTTTTTTGCTTTTAATCGTTAATTACAAATTACTCAACTCTTTAATATTAATGAATTTTATACACCGCTTATTTTCCTGAAGGACGATAATTTTATTCAAATCGAATGGTAAATATTGCGACGGCATTATGCCGCTTATTTTATCATCCAGAAATTAAATTTCTTGGCCCGATACCCATTAAAATTTATGGGCATTTTGGGATTTTTTTCGTGATGAAAAAGTAACAGGTCGGATCGGGCGTTCATTTATTATAATATGCAATTACATAACGACTACATCATCGACCGCTTATTGTCGGTGGCAAAAAAAACTCCATCGCTTGTTAATTAATAGTATTTCCAGCTCGGTTAATCTTGCGCATTTGGGCAATTATCAAGGCCGGGAACATCGGGCTCTGTACGGAAACGCCTCAAGGCTACTCGTCCAAGAAATTTTAATATGCATTAAGGTATTAATTGGAAATCGGAAAACGCTTCCCTTAATTAGAGGCGACTTTCCGTAATCTCGCGCAGAGAAAAAAAAAATAACAAGTTCTTGGAGCAGCGTCGCCCACTTTTTCCGTTTATTTGTTGGTGAACGGATGAAGGATTCTGAGGGGAATTACTTAATTCAAATACGTCTTTTCTAGATCAATAACAATTTCTAGTATAGGTTTTTTTATGCAGACAATTTCTTAAAATCGATTGTAATTCTGATTATTTACAAGGAAAACGAGTTATAATAAATTAATGTCTTGCAGTTGAGATTTTAATAACAATCATTTTATAAAATGGTATCCGCTAATTAATACAAAGCAGGAAACTGTTTCTTTCATTTGTTTTTTTTTAAACACCGTGGTCCTTTGTTGATTCGTATCTTAATTAACCCTTCCTTCATTAAATTCATATATTATAGGTCAAAGGCTAGTGAAATACTCAGAACACTGGAATAAATAAATAATCATAAAACTGGTCAACGCGACGAGAACATTCGTTACGTAAGGATGTTGAAGAATCCGCAAAAATAAAAACGTGAATTTTACGGTCCAGTTTAATTAAGGACTACAGCGATAAGTTTTATTATGCCAGTTCCATTTGGTACGCATTTATTTGTTATTCTCTTGTCGAGCTGGTAATTACTGATTTGATATCTGATGGCGGTAAAATGTATTCAGAAACTACGCATTAAAAGATAATATTTATTGAGCTACGTTTAGAATTTTAAAAGGTGATGTAATAACGTTTTATCAATAAATATAATAGATACAAAAAAATATTTATCTAATATACTCAAGATGAAGATAATGGTTTCGACCGTTACTACGTGCTTACACTGAGTTCAAAAATTTATTTTCTTGTCTTTAAATTTTAATCAAAATTTCTTATAGTAATCGTTATCTAGTATCTAATTAAAAAATAATAATCTACTTCGTTTAATATTTATTTCCAACGTTATACAATTTAAATTATCCCTAATCATTCTCTATTATGCTTAAATAAAGAAAAATTAATTAATAATTCGGGGTCAATCCCAAGATACAAGAGGAACCCCAAAGTAATCGATATGTTATATTGTAGAGGTGAATTTTGCCTCAGGGTCGACTAAAATTCAGATATTAAGTTTCAAATTGTAGTCCCAATAGCCATACTTTAGATCAGAAGGTCGGTGTAGATTCTGGGATTATCTTCTTATATTTAGAAGACGTTTGGTAAAAAATGTATTAACTTCTAAAAATTAAATCATTGATAATAATGAAATGATTTTTTTCTAATTTATTTTACATTAAAAATAAAATAATTAAGTTGATATTCATTTCCTTTATTCGATAATAAAAAGATTCAGGAAATAGACTCCAACATTATATTTAAATACAAATACGATGAATTAAATTGCGTGGTGAAACACCAAGAGTTTAATTAAGCTCTAATTAATAAATAAAGATACATAAAATAAACTTCATTTATAAAAATAGTGTTAAAAACCTTCCTTCGCACTTTTATCTAAAGTATTTATTTAAAATTTAAGACACAGTGATCATTATCAATAGTTTAATGCAATGATCACCTTGTATCAGAAATATATCTAGATTTAAATAAAAGTGTGGAGAAAGACTTTTAATCATATAAAAATACGAAAATTCTTTTATATTTCTTTAATTGATGGAATTCTATGAAATATCTACAAATATATCTCATCAGAAAAATAATTTTGGCATTACAATGTTTTTTTATTTGTTCTAAGTCACTTTAAACGCACGAGTGCGCTCCCGATCAAAACATCTTGATGTAACTGTCTGACATTGTATATAACAGTTTTTGCGCTCTTTTCGTTTCTCGTTAGGAAATAAATACGGTTCTTATAATTGAAAATAAATTTTATAACAATTACAAAATATTTTTGTTTGATGTTTTAATACAAACTCAATCAATAAACAAAAACAAACGTATGTGCATAATAATTCTTTTAGTATTAGAATGTAAAAAAAATAAACCTTTAAGACGCTCAAAAAATAGGAATTTTAAATTTCTATCTAGTTCTCAGAAGTATTGTAAAAATTTATGATCAATAAAAATGTAAGAAAAATATTGATCATATTTATGACGGACAATCATTCAAAATACTATTTTTTGTTAGATCTAAAATAAATCACCACCTCTACACGCAATCCCATCATTATTTTTAAACAAATTTATGATATAAAAACGTCTTATGTTTTTAGCCTTTAAATCATAAATTACTACGTAGTAACCATCGTTATAATTAAACAAATTGATATTTCTTGAATGATTTTCTCATTTACGTCTTTTTAGAACATTGTGGAATAATTTAATTACCTATTAAATAATGAAAATATTCAAATATAAGTAATTTTCTTAACGATGAATAGTAAATTCTTAAATATTTAATTAACCTTCTAATTAAGAAAAATAACACAACACCAAGGATTTCCATATCTTTTTATAGAACATGTTCGATTAAAAATGTTAACCAAATTTCCCCAAATTGCTGTAAACTGTTCTGGAGGCGCGGGTTCGGTACCAATTGAAATACACACAATTAACGATACGATGGTGGCGAGCCGTTGATTAAATTTGCGCAAACTTGAATAACCATTCAGCATTAGAGTTTGAATTAGTGCCGATTTAGATCCATTCAACATAAATACTCGAAATTATATGAGATGTTGGCACAGGTCCAACAAGTGCAGTCATTTAACGAAATACAATGCCGCTTTATAACATATCAGCGAGAGCTTCAGAAAATTGAACGCTTGGTTATTTAACGTAGATTAATTCGCGAGTGTCTGCGCAATTAAAGTTACATAATTCAAGGTATCGATTCGCAAATTATTTTAAATGTTAATATGGTTGCCTACAATAACAACCGATTTTAATTAATCAATTCAAAGTAATTAAAATATTGATTAATTAAAGGAATAATTGAATAAATTTAAAAAAAATAATACTTAATAAACAAATGAAAAAATTTAATAGTAATAATGATTAATTTTTATATATATGGTCGTAGTTAATTCTTGGCACCCATCAGCGTTATTTTCAATCTATTTATACGTTCATGCGAAAATAGCGGGCTTTTTCGTTATTTAGAGTTTTAAATTCCACAGATGTCGTGCCAGAATCTTAATCACTTTGATGGACGCATTCCTTTCTAATTTTCACGGTTCAGTTAACACAATTATCTCGAAAAACAAAGAATCTTTATCGACTTATTTTTTCTATAATTTTATATATATGTATATGTATATAAATTCTAATCCGGATTATCAGGACCAGTTGTTAAATTGCATTATCCTTCCTAGTGGTGTTACAAGTGTTACAAGATCATTCGATTCGAAGGCGCGCCTTGAAAACATCAGAATCCTTGAGATGTTTACGGGGACTGGTATTTCGAAAAATGTCGAAAATGCACGTCTCTTCCTGTACTGAAATTCCGCCGCCTGATGAGGCTTCAAGTTCTGTCCTTGCTCGAGCAGACACCGCCCCAAGCGTTCGATTCGATTAATTTATTACAATTTTATAACATGTTTCGCGAATTATCGATAAAAATTTATAAATCACATTAACAAACATATATTATATTTAGATGAAGTATTATAAAAAAAAATTAACTGTATTAATTAGTACTAAAAACAAATTACTTTTTTTGAATTACCTAAATCGTTTAAGTTTTAGTTATTATCATTATAAACCACCATTCAAAAATAGATCTTGATCTTGTTAAATTTATCATAGTAAAATCATATTTGCAATGCCAAATAAAATAAATAATAATTAGTATTATACGGTTTAAATTGTAATTGATTTTTTTTGTATAAATAACTTATACGGTTATATTTAATTAAAATGTGCTTAAAAAAATAACGGTAAACCGAACGAATAAGGCATTATTGCTTTATTCAAATCAGTACAATTAAAACAACATTTTGAAGACAGTGGGAACTATTTAAAAAATGCAATGGTCCTCCTAATTTAGATAGAGGTGAATGTTACCATCTTCATTAATTCTCAATTCGTATAATTTTGTGCCTGTAGATTTAATAGATAAGAGTGCATTGTGGATCGTTAAATCGATAAATTTGAATAATCCTTGCGATCGTGCGTAGAATAAGTTGCCTAGCCCACGTACATTTTTAGTACCTTGGATGGCGCGATGAGCTAAGACGAATACATAAACCGGTGTCATTTCATTCATTTAAATACTGGGATCCGTGATGATTTGAATAATATGCGAATAAATCTGGGTTTTCCTCTCTCTCGGCCATTAAGGAGCGTTTTCATTGAGCGCGGCCGAAAAATGGGAAAGATCTTAATTCGATAAATCTTGGCCGTAATTAACATCTGCTTAAGCCGCACTGGATGATTAATATTCGGGAAGGAGGACTGAAGAACTGGTTATTGGGCAATTCTGAAAAATCCGCCAGGTCCTCAATGAAACGCGCCCGGCCGTGAACTTCGATTTTCACTTTTACGATATTTGATTTACAAATGTCGTTATTCCCGGTGGTAATTCTATAACAGTACTTACGCAGGAATTTATCATTAACATAACGTTTTCGTGGATATTAATCATACCACTATTATTAGGCAATCTGCTAGAATAATGGATGGAATCTTGTGTGGCCTGAAATTTCGTAACGTACGTAATTATCATCTATAATATTAATGCGTTCGATAGGTCAGTTAAATAATCACCTTTGCTTATATTTAAATTATTTATAAATTCAAAGATTATCAAAAAATAATAATTTCAAAGAATAAAAATCAGTTATATATAAGATAATCAAAATACTTGTAACATAAAAATACTAAGTTTTGAAACTCTTTTACAACACACTAAGATTTTCAGGTAATTAGTAGTTCTTAGAAAAAGTAAAATTGTATTTCTTAATAATTAAGAAATTTAGAAAACTTACCAATCCAATTCTAACAAACCACAAATGATCTCAAAACCTTATATCTATACAGCTTGCAGATTCAAATCAAAATAAGAAGAATTGCATATTTTTTTACAGATTTTCTAGTAAATAGTAACAAATATTATACACTGTTTTGTTGTATCTATAAAAAAAAGTATTTTATCATTTTGATATAAAACCCTCCTATATTGAATAATCCACTATTTTTCTTCTTCATAGAAAGTAAGAATCATATATTTTCTTTCTCAAATTAGGTGTTCCCCAAGTTTCCCCTATATTCTCAGTAAAATACGACATAATAATTAAAATATATAATGAAGTCTTCTCTTCAATTGGTAATTTGAATATTAAATTAAACGATTCGTTTTATTAAATTTGAACCATTTAAGCTACCGAGTTTATAAATTAGGTATTACCTCTGATAATGAGCTTTCACATTGGAAACACATGTCAGGAAATTGCAAATAAAAACTTAGAACATAACAAGTGGGTTTTCTTCACCTAATTTATATTAATCAGTTCATGGATATTAATACGGTTATCAGCAACTTAAAACACTTCTATAGATTATTTTCGGACACTACAATTACAAAAAATACCTACTTAATAACTGGAAAAAAATTTAAAACTACAAAGGTAGTACTTTAAAGATTATTTAATTGGATTGCGTCTGAAAAGTCAACTTTTCTTTGTAATCATAGGAAAGGATATTTTTAAGTCAGTCTTCCTTTTTAAAAGCTTAACATTAAAATAAATAAATATTATCCTAGCGTACTCTTGACCTACCTCAACAAACTGTGTATTAATCTAGCGTACCCTTGACCTACCTCAACAAAATGTTTATTGTCCTAGCGTACTCTTGACCTACCTTAACAACCAGTGTAAAATCCTAGCGTACTCTTGACCTACCTTAACAAACCGTTGCTTAACCTAGCGTACCCCTGACCTATCAAAACACATTGTATATTGGTCTAGCGTACTCCTGACCTGTCTCAATAAACATTGTATTGTCTATTAAAATTACATTTACTTATTTAAAAAAAATGTAATACAAATATCTAAAAATGTAAGTGTATAAAAAGCTTAGGAATTTTAATAATGTCAATTTCTTTAATAGCGGTTACAAAACAGTTCTATAATTTCAAAGATTGAAAAATTAGACCTTTGGTTTTAAAAAATTAAGTGTTTTTACGATGATTGACACTTCCTATGCTGTATTTTTGCCTAATGGAAATAAAGATTATTATCATTATGATTGTTAAACAAATAAGTCTGATCAATTATTACATTAAAAATTTAAAAAACAGAACTACATTCATCCAAGGAAAAATTTTTAAATGTGAAATTGTTCAAAAAACGGTCAGCTTACTGATTTTAAAAACATCAAAAATATTTAATAAAATACGAAAATGTCTTTATATTTAATTATTTAAGATTATAATTCATATTATGTTTGTTTATTGGAAACATATAATGAAACACATAAAAATGTTTGCTTGTTTGCTGTAAAAAATGTTTTATGTTAATCATTTTCCATTTTGAATAACGTTTATAAACTGGCAAATTATAAAATAGTTTTTAATACTGAAAATTTTCAGTATCTTGTTATTATTCGATAATGATAATATGTCATTTGCCCCTAATTTTTAATCAATTTATTATATTATTCAGCATCGTTTTAATCAATTTACTGTACGTGTTATATTTTCATTGGCATGATTTATAAGCATTTTACATATTTCCCATCAATTGGCAATAATTATTCACCTGGATTTATCTTCACTATTATCAATTTCACACAAAAAAAATGTGAACTAGTCTTTAGGCGCTAGTGGCTTTGTTACAATTTTTTTATTCAAATCTGATTATAAGAATTCTATAGGCCTAATGCGAAAATGATAAATCGTTTAGTTCACGTCCAAAAATACCACCGCGCCTATTAGTTCGTCGCAAAATTGCATTCTATCGATTTTACAATTATACCCTTTATTCTGCAAACGTTTAACACAGGCGTTTTTTTTTAATCAGGGCACAATTATTATTCAATACGGACAGTAAAAAAAATACGTAATCTAAAAATCCCAAAAATAGTGTGACATTTGTATGCTTTATATTTATTGTTCATTAATTTTTGTTATTTTAAAATCAAGTGATTAATGACAAATATTTTTTTATTTCCTCATTTTGTATTATGAATTTATAAGAAATCGTGCTTTTGAAATGTAAACATTAAAGAATATATTTAATATACTGTCTTTTTTGATACTTTCTTGCACACAAAATGTTTTTTTTAAATATTTTAATAATTTACTTGCGACACAAATTAACATTTGCTTTATAATAGATAAACCATTGAATTGGAAATATTATAAATTAGGTAAAAGTAAAAACAAATACAATTTATTTTAAAATGTATTTAATAAATTAAAATGCGAGTTGTTTTTTTTATAATAAATTAAATCTAGCCGTGGTAGCTTCCATAATAACCGCCACCATGACCGCTGTATCCGCTTCCATAACCATATCCGCCATAGCCATGTCCGTAACCGCTTCCATAGCCGCCACCGTAACCGCCGCCGTACCCTCCGTGATATCCACCTCCGTAGCCTCCTCCATAGCTTCCGTAACCTCCATAACCACCCCCGTATCTTCTATATCCACCATAATGTCCACCTAACAAACTACCTCCTACAAGAGCGGTCTTGGCGGCAACAGCTCTGAAAATTTTTACATAAAAATATTAATAAGGATCACATGTAAAAAAACAAAATAAAAAACTAACCCTGCAGCTAAACCTAAACCAACTTTAGCAGCTCCTAATCCCAACGCAGCTTTCGCGAGCAGCAACCCTCTCTTTTCCCTAACACTTTCCTTAGGTGCCTCCTGCGTGGTAGCGGCGGCACAGACGGCCGCCACGAATATTAACAAACAGATACACACCTTCATTTTAACACCGTTCGATTAGGACTGAATAAAAATTCTGAAATATCGTTGATTATATAGGCGAAACGCCGTCTCTCTCTCGAGCACGCCGTATTCTTCTTCACTCTTCTCGAATTCCCGCCCAAAAAGCGTGGACGAGTCGCTAAATTTCCAACAAGGACACCCTGCACGAGACCTTTCTTCCAAAGCCACTCGTGACAGGCACACAAGTTCGAGTTCACTCAGTAAGACCAAAACCTTTTCTGTTTAAATCCGATTTCATAAAGAAGACGTGCTGATTTTTCGTTTCGTTGAAAATTTCAATGACCTCTCCGGCCGGTTGGGTTACGAAATAAATCAGGGAAATATTGTGTTAATAATTTAATCTATCATAGGCCTAACGGGAAAATGAGATTATATCGCTTAGTAATTTGATCGTGCATTTGAAATCCGCCCAAAGTTCACGTTCAAAAATACCACGAGCCTATTACTTCCTCATAAAATGCATTGCATCGATTTTATAATTATGCCGTTTGACCTACAACCGTTTAAAATACACAGATATCGATCAATCGTCTTTTGGGCCTCAAACCTTTAGCATTTTTCCTGCTAATTTATCAAATCATGTCACGCTAATGCAAATTCGAATCACATTAAAGGATGCGGAGACAACAAAAACACGCGAAAAAATAATACTCCAAATTAAGCGCGTTCGTGCAATATTTTATTTATGACTGGGGATTTGTAAAGTATTATTGAACTTTTGAGAATATTGGCGATGCCTCAGTATTTGCACAACTGCAGTGTAAAGTGGTTGGCCAAACATCCTTATTTTTTCGCCTTGTAATTCCCATTGACTACACCTAGATAAATACTTGTAATCACACGTCCCTGTACATTACTAATGTATACAATAGGTTCATTACACTTTCATATTAAGTATTTATTAAGAACGCATGATTTTACTATTCCTACAAATGTGAACATAAATAATTTAATAGATTACAAATAAACAATAGTTTATTTATTATCAGTCGCAAAATTGACCGAAGAAGAAACAATAATACAATTAATACTATATATACATATTTTTCAAAATTGATTTTATAATTAGCCATTTCTAAGTAAATCAAATATTTACTTTATGCTGCAATGATTATCTCAATTAGACTGACGACCATCAATCAGACACATTTGAATATTAGTGTGTGTACCAAAGAAGATCACTCTTAAGTGCATTAATTATATCTCAATGTCATATCTATCAACAAATTATCTCTATTACCTCAAATTTCGGATACAATAAAATAATAAGCCGTTAATTACGGTAGCGTAATTATTTACCAAATATTGCGTTCAATTTCAATGATATATAAGTCTAGTTCACCTTCAATTAAACCGTACAATTTGTGCTTGCCTTTTTTTAATAAAAATAAACAAATAATATATAATTTGAAGGAAAACTACTTGTGGTGGGTGAAATACAACCATACACAAGTTGAATAGTATATTTTATAATAAATAATAGAACGTTTTACTTTTTCAACATGGTGTAAACATTGTACAACAATCACAAAAACTTATTTTCTAGATATTCATTTTCTCTAAATATCTTTGTAAAGTTTAGAAAAAAAATGTATCTTTCTGTTTGTCAATCGATCTCTAAAATCGCTAATAATCTTTAAACTAAAATTTTTATTGTTAAACGGTTAACACTGGGAGCGTTTATAAACAATTGAAAACATTTTATTTAAATCTTTTGTCTTCTAGATAATGTGTATAAGATGGCAACAACATAATTTATAGTTGTCTCAAATACTCATAATCAAAATAAACTTTAATTTATGAAATGAAAAAGTGATTTACTTTTGATAAAAATGATGGCGACCGTCACTACGTGGCGATTTATTTTAATTAAAAAAATGAGACACTTTTCTAAGTTTTTTTACCACAATTTATTGTATAATATAAATATAACCAAGTTTACAGTAAATTACAAACTATGGTTGTGCAAATAATATACTGTAAGATTAATTGTTGTAGATTTACAAAGTGTTTTCGTATTTTTAAATTACTGTAAACTTAATTTTATTTATATTAGACAATAAATTGTAGTATATATTGATATGGGTTACTTTTAGGAAAAAAATTGGTACAACTTGAATAGGCGTTTACTCGACATTCAGGATTTTTGTTCATTAATTTGTTTAATTTTGGAATTGTAAAAATTCAATAATTGAAAATAAAAAACAAACGTTTATTTAGTTAATAAATTATTTCAAAACTGTACACCACATGGTGAGGATATCAATAATTTAACAAATTTTTAGGAAAGCTTAAGGTGTAATGAAACGTAAATCATAAAATGAATAAATTTTTTGGTATTTCAGAAAAAAATTACTAAAAAAAGACAGTACATCTGGAAATTATTTGATTGGTAATTGAATTAATTTAAATTTTGTTGAAAGCAGCAATGTCGACACTCTGGACGAAGTCTTCTATTGCCTCGATCTTCTCCTGGAGCAAATCAATGGAAACTTTCTCATCTTCAACAACGCAGTTGATCTGCAACTTATGAATACCATAAGCTAAAGGCACGAGTTTCGAAGCACCCCAGAGCAGGCCGTCCATCTCGATCTCCCTCACCGCTGCCTCCATCGCCTTCATGTCAGTTTCGTCATCCCAAGGCTTCACGTCGAGGATTATACTCGATTTGGCGATGAGTGCTGGTTTCTTAGATTTTTTCGCGTTGTAAGCAGCGAGACGTTCTTCTTTCACCTTGTTTGCCGCCTCGTCATCTTCTGAGTCTGAACCAAAGAGATCCACATCATCATCGCCGTCGTCATCTTTAGCCGGCGCAGGCGCTGCTGAAGGTTTTTTACAAACTGGCACTGGGCAAGATGGTGAAATTTTCGATTCCATCAAATCTAGGCGGGAACTGAATGCGTCGAGCTGTTTTTGAATATTCTGCATTACTGAAATTATTTTAAATTTAATTTAGCAAAGCATTATTTAAGGATTTGTGTTTATTACCATTTTCAAAGCTTGCTACTTTCTTCTCCAGGAATTTAATGACACCTACGTCCATGGATGCAAGGTTGCAAATTGGCTGTGGAGAAGATGTAGTTGAATATATTTGTCATAATTACAACTGACATGCAATAAACAATTACAAGCTAATGATGCATACTACAAAGAAAAATCTAAGAAAATTAGTGGAAGAAAAAAAAATTGTTACAATGGGGAAGGAAAAACATTCTCAAATCAGTTTACCGGTGGTTTAGAGGTTTCTTTTTCTTGTGCTGGTTTTGTATCTGATGTTTGTTCTATGTTATTCTTCTTCTCCTAACAATAATTCAAATCTTAGTACTTCTTTATGCAATAGCATCGCTATTATTATTAAATTAGTTATATTATTAGTGTACTTTTTCTAATTGAGCATCTCTCAATAAGTACCACTACTTGATTATTTTTTCTAGCAGTCATAAACCATATCCATACGCATTTAATTACTACTCCAATGATATTATTTACATTGTAAATTGTACATATTATCTCTTGGTTTTTTTTTTCTTGGCACTATTATCAGTTGCCTGTCATGTGTTTCGATCCATTACATTCATTTTCAAGGTTTAAACTTATTTGTATTATCCCTGAAATTGATCATAATGGATTGAAATGAGTATCAGGCAACTGACGAAAACACCGAATTTAAAATTATGTTTTCATCATAATTCTCAAATATATAACCAAAGGAGTCACATTACTAATTTATTAAAAAATGCATTTTTAATTCTACAGCATCCATTCAATTTTGCTTGATTAAATTCTCTAAAAGAGAACTTGGCACCAAACACTTGGAAAAAAAGATTCTTAATAAAAAATAAAATCAACTGTTTTAACTTACATATTTAAATGTTAATCTAATCATAAAAGTATGTACATCATAAATTGCATATTAGTAATATGAAAGCATGACATGACTAAAATGAAAATGATTGGTCTATTAATAAACAAATATATGTAATATGCATATTTAAAATTTTATAAATAATATCTAAACACAAAAAAATAATAATGCAATTACAGTACCATTTTGTAATTATGTTAAAATAAAATTTAAAAAAAACAGTATTAAACTAATGACAAAAAAAAACTAAATAAAACAGGTGGTACTAAATAAAATAAGTTTTACAACAACAACAATATCATTACTTGGCAAGCATCTTACCGGTTCAACCGTCTGTGCAGGTTGAACAACTGCCGGTGCTTGTGCTTGCACTGGTATAACCTCCTAATAAATAATAATTTAGAAACTAGTTAACACAAAACCACAACCACCTTACCGGTTCAACTGTTTTACCACACTGATCTGGCACTTTTTTAGAAGTAATTGCCTAGGTGAATACGAGAACAGTAAAGTAGTTAAATAATATAAACTTGTGCTAAGATGTACTCACATCCTCAACATTGTCCCTAATTGCATTTAAACGTTGCCTCGCTCTAGCTACTTCATCAGCCAGAGGTGTTAAAATTTCCTACACCAAAATAAATCAGAACATATTATAAACCTGCAAGAGGCTCAGATGATTGTTAAATCCCAATATGAGAAGCCCTTGAAGCCCATACTATCCATATGTGAAACACTTACATTTCCTTGACCCTCGTAGTATGCACGTTCTGCATCATCGTATCTACATTTGTCCACCCAGAAACTGTCCAAGGCCAAGTATTGTGCAGCCATTCTAAAAATAAGATTATTATATAAATATTACCCTTTAATGGTTTAAAGATAGGTTATATATAAATCCACGTGCGACATTCCCATATTTTGCGGAAAATAAATAATTATAAGACAAATAAAGCCCTATATAAGGGAAGACCAAAAATAAATTAATTATTCACAAAAACACAATATTTTTGGACAATTTACATACTTCGTGATAAAATTGATTCAACGGCTAGAAAGATGACAGCAAAAAGAACATCTGCTGGTCAAACGCGTAAAGTCACTAGAAAACGTCAGCAGGGAATTTCGTTTTAAAAAATATTTTTAATATATTTCACATATACGCAAATCAAATTGCAGAATTGCAATTTATTTGATGATATCAAATATTCAAATAATAATAAATATAGAAGAGTATATA
Source organism: Ontholestes murinus (assembly GCA_963969525.1). Lineage (NCBI taxonomy): Eukaryota > Metazoa > Arthropoda > Insecta > Coleoptera > Staphylinidae > Ontholestes > Ontholestes murinus. Next base: position 1,636,385 of record OZ018399.1, on the reverse strand, counting down.
AGTTATTATTTATATTTAAATATTAATCTAGCACATTAACAATCTAACCATTTCAGGTAAAAAATATTAACAGCGATTATTAAATAAAATGGCAATCATATTGCCGCAATACCGTAATAAAATATAATAACCTATTACATAATTTAATTTTATTTAACTAATTTACACATCTCGAATATAAAACGATATTTTATTATTTTTTTATTATAATTTAATGTCAATGTGCATACATGGTTGTCTATCTATCCAATTTAAAAATTTATTAAGCAATCTAAATCGTTTTAATCACGATTTCTTTATAATCCATTTTCTAGAATGACTTTTTAAAATAAATACATTAAATTACTTCAATTTAAAATTAGAAATAATTACTATAATATAATTATACTTTATATTAGTTAGAAAGTTAGGTTAGCAGAACTGATAAACAAATGCATCAAACGTCATTTGCCGGTGGCGAATTGCTTTCGTTCGTTAAAACCTTTAAGATTTAATTTTTAAAATAAATAATTTTACCACCATGGCAAGCTGCATTTCCGATTTTTACCAGTACACAGCATTAACAAAAGTAAGTACAATAGCGAATCAACACTGAACGAAATGTGTTTAGTTTTTACTTCATCGTTACTTTTCAGAGGGTTTCCAATCTCAGGGAAAGAAAGACTGAACTCAGCAACAAAATCCTTTTGTTGGAATCTCTCCAGAAGATGGTAAAGGCTCTAAACAGCCATGCCGCTCATTCCATTCTAGTCCGGATTAATCATATTTGCCATATTCAGGCCCTACTCAAACCAAATGAGTATGTTGTAAAACATGGTTCGCACAAATCACTTCTAACCTTTCCACAGCTTAAATTATATATGGAAAAGGCTTCAAAAGGTAGGTTTGCAGTATAACCATTATTTTGATATGTCAATTTATTTTCACTTTCAAATGTATATTGTATAATGCTACAATTGTTTCGCCAATCAATTATTTGAATTTATTTTGCCATAGATTATCAGGCTGAACATCGGCGATGCTTGCTAGAGATTGAACAAATTGAACAGCGCCTTAACATAATGGATGAATATGGCGTAAAAGAAATAGTCCAAATAAATGAAAACTCATTCACAGTAAGTCACAACTCATTAGTTGAAATTGTAGAGGTTTGCCCTACACCATACCAAAGACCTGTACGTGCATGCCGTTTCAAGACAGCTGAGGAACGTGATGCTTATTTAAAATCTGCCCAGAAGAAGAAGAAGCCCTAAACTGCCTAATTTCAAAGAAATTGTATATATGTACATTTGTGAATATTCATATTTTTATATCCATAACCGTTGTTGCATTCATATTTTTAGTATTATTACCAAAAATGTATATTTATATTGTCTTTTTATTATATTTATTTTCCAATGCCAATGTACTAGGAAATAATTCGAGTTATACGTAAAACATTGTTCAATTTTTGTAATACTCAGTTTTTTTTTTTAATATAGTTTCTGTTTACTTTTCAATTTTGTGTTATTTTTATATAAAAAAAAAATTACACTTGCAGACAAACGTGTTAGTGAATCAATATTATCACTTCGAAACGGTAAAAAATGTTGACGAATCGATTTCAAGACTGAAAAACTAACATAACAAATACGTACGTGCCACGATTTATTCGAAAATAAACAAGAGAAAATAACACTCTAACAAAGATGTATTTAGAACCCGTCATCGGGTACTTTATTAAATTGACATAACATAAATACGCACTCACAGTGATGATACATCATTAAAAAAATAACATAAACATCCATCAGACTAATGCACGCTCGATTATAATCGATGAAAACGGTATGAGTCAAAGAATATTTAAAATATAATCTTGGCGTATTTAATAAGTAATATGTTAAAATAATAACCCATTCTAACTATAGAATTTGTCGCATGAAATAAATCAAATTAAAAATAAGTGCATAAAAAAACATTTCTAAGCTGATTTATGTTGCCGAGTTACAGAAAACATGTTTTATTTGTATAGAGGTAATTTTATTAAAAAAATAAATGAACCAGTTCTATTCTTTGAAATTATTTATTATTAGACCTGTTGCTCCTTGAGGAGAATAGGGCATCTTTTCAGATGATTCTGCCAATATTTAAAAAAATGTTCTAAGGTCAGTCAAATGTATAGCTTGTAAATAAGAAGAAACTAAAAATGTTGAACTATATTTATTTAAAAAAAGTAACACATTACAAAATACCTTAAAACAATGTAGACACAACTATATTATAAAAATATACTATGGAAATAGGTACTAAAATTAACATTAATTAGCCATTTCTGAGTACAAAACATGAATATAAATAGTCTTTTTAAAAAAGTATATACAGTTATTTAAGCGTAATGTTTGTAAAACCAAGTACCATATTCGCAAATTTTTACTGTCAAACTATATATCATTATATAAAAGTTGAAAACTAATTGACAACCAACTTGTTAATAGAGTGGCACATACTCTTTATTAATAATAAACCAGTTGGTTAATATTGATCACAGATTAAACATCGTTCTCGACCGTGATTAAGTTACACAATTTTAACAGAAATTTGTGATGGACAAAACAAGGGTTACATCACAACATATTAAAGAATGGTTCCGTTTTTAATGTGCTTGAATTTCATCATGAGGAAATCGTTGTGAAGGCTGGCCAAAATATCATCAAACGTTACAATAGTTTTCTGAGTTAAGGCGAAGATGTTAATTTTTCCAAGCTCATAATCAGGATCAGTGGGGTGTAATGGGGGTGAATCGACGATATGCTCGATGAGCACTTCCTTTGCCGGTGATAATTCATACATCACAACGCAAGGGGGCGTTTGATCAGCTACATCTTCGGTTGTTTCATACTCGACTTCGCCATTTTCTGTCTTAACTTTTCTAACGAACACTTTCCCAACTGTAATACCACACTGCTCTATGCGCAAAACGATGGATTTTTCAAAATAATCTAAATCCATTAAATGCGTTTGTACGCAATGATTTTCATCCCTTATTATTCTAGGGACGCTATTTCTTATATATCTAATAGTTCCACTCAGTCTTTCATCTTCAATCTCGGGTATAATAGCCGATAAGCGTGGATCAACCGATGCCTTAACAGTTCGGTGGAATATGGACATATAATTCACACACGGACTTAAATTTCTCCACTTTAAGCCGGAAACTGCTAACGCGGCCTTTTTACCATATATAAAATATATCGCGGCTGCTGCTATTGTGCTGTAGCTAAATCGCAAAAATGTTGGATCCATTGAAAAAAGGTCCATCAAATGAGATGCACAAACAAATAGATAAGCCGAATATTGAGGATATTGGAAATTCGGATCTACTACAGTGTTAAGTTTTAATTTGTTGGGTTGGGGGTCAATGTTGTTATGGATTTGCATATAAAGATTCAACCAACCACTTGGTGTTAATGGATTTACTTCCCAACCCAAGGCATTAAGTAGCAAAATTTCACAGGATAATATTTCCTCCTCAGTACAAGCCCCATCACATACATACGAAAATTCTGAGAGCTTTGGCGGGTAAATTTCATCCAGTTTGGCTGCTATAAATAAGCATGAGATTCCTAGCAATTGCAACTGAGTTTTAGGTACGCTTGGCTTAATTGTAAGGTACCTATCTATGTAATCCACGGCTAAGTAATAAGTATTCCTGCGCAGATGATAAACTTCACAAACTTCCATAATCCAGTCCAGTAGGATGGCGCGCATTCTTGGCAAGTATGCGGAGCGTGTGTCAAATATCTGCACATTCCTTAGTTTCAGTGTAGCCTCTTCTTTATACACAATATTCTGCCAAATTTCTTCATTATCAGCCCAATTCAGTAATGGCAGGGGCGTGTTCCGTACCTTCTTAGGAGTGGTCTCAACTTCAACGACCACGCTTTGTTCAACTTCTTGAATGCGACTCCTGGGAGTTTTATATATGCCTTGGTTTTTGTCGTGAGAGTTCGACTCCTAAATAATTATAATCCTCATTAGTAACAATCACAATATACTTTTATAACATTAAACATTAATTGACATATTCTGTGAATATGAAAATAGTGAGTGAATATAAATATAAATAATAATGGCAAATAACATTACTTTTAAATTTCCCCAAAATAAATACTATTAGACTTGTTTAATTATAATGATGGTTGCAATTGTAGGACGTACAGTGTTTTACTGTTCTAACTACTAAACATTATTGTAAACATATCACAAATAAAGAATTTATAAGTTTCTACATTTAAAGATCTTTCTTTGGTATTTGATAATCCAAATATTAAACCAAAAAGAGAAGAATTTTATATTAAAGAGATTGTTTTGTTTTTTAAAAACAATAAAATAGCAGCAATTCCCTTATATGCATATTAGCAAAACAATTACATGCAAAAACAATAATAAACAAAATACAGTAACATTTTGGTAACTTTAAAGCATATGCATTTATGTAACAAACTAAAGTGTGATAACCATTATCCTTCTAACATATAAGAACTACAATTGTCCAATCAGCACTGACACCAATTGATGAAGGTATGGCTGCTGATCAAACGAAACTTAAATTATATATTATTATTTTGTAATGTCATGCGTTTATATTTGCAGCAACACTTGTTCATGCCATTCATCCACCACAAATGCTCCTACAAAAGTGATAAAATACATTTGCAATACATTAAGTTTATAGCAAAAGTAGTAGAAATAATAATTAGTATCTAAATAATTAATAATTTAATCAACAAGGATTGTAGTAGAAACATGCAATAAATTAAAGACTACGCCAATCATTCTTTTAATTATTTAAACTAGAATAAGTCACCAATCAACATCAAGCACATACAATTTGCAAGCATAATAAGCAATTAAAATGTAGACTTTCCAGTAAGAACATACTACAAACCAAGACTACATTTATGGGTCCTACAGGAATAATTACACTACTTTCTATAAATTAAAAAAAAACATCTAACCTTACAGAAGAGGAGTAAAAATTGTTCTGTCTGTTTTCCTTCATTCTACAACCAAGGATAATTTTAAACATTACATTTAGGAATTTAATTTTCAGTTTCCATCGACTCAACAAAAGCAACTGTTTCATCACTAATAATAATTAAATTGTTGACACCCCATAATTCTTTTATAGCTTTTTAATTAAGACTAATTTATATTACAATATGTTTTGTTGTATTTAATCAAAATCTTTAAATATTATCAATTTATGTTCCAGCAATTTAAATTAAATTTTATACATTTTAAAAAGTAATAATAAACTTACCGCTGTTTCGTTTCCATTTTCAAAATCACTAGGGCTTATGGGTTGTCCAGCGATAAAGTCAACAGAAAACTCATTTCCGTTAGATTCTGCAGGTGAACTACTCCCAGCCTCGCTAATGTCCGTTTTGAGATCACCTGGTTTAATGAATGTATCACTTTTAAGTGTAGTAAGTATTTGGTTGCCTTCTGCAACATCGTCTTGCTTTTTGTTTGACTGGTTGGGTTTATCTTCCAGGTCCTTCAGTGTGGGGAATGAAACAACAGTGGATGAAATGAAATCGTTAGCATTTATCAAATTAAATGCTGGCGGGCAATTCTTCGCGGCTACTTCCCTGGAGAATTCATCTAGCCAATCAAAGACTTCTTTGGTTTCCAAAGTATCCTCATTGATTTCTAATTGTAATAAGCTCTCCCCATTGCCGGAGACTAAACCGTACGAAGGGCTCTTTTTACCTTCCATATTATCTGAAACATAATATTTCCATGAAAACGATGACGGAATAAGCGCGCCAAAACGATTCGGAATAACAGTCGAAATTTAGTGTTTTTGCACGAGAAATTGACCGGGCGACCTTACCAATTCATTCACATAGCTTTCTGAGAATGTTTATCTAGTTTAAAGGCCGATAAATGCAATTATGAACGAAATGTTGGAAAAGAGCGCGCAAATGATCGGGTGTAGGTTATGTCTGGTTTTGCCACTTTTTATTGCTTGAACGGATTGATTCAGGGGAGTGTTTTGGGGTTTTTTCCTTAGCTGTGTAAATTGTTTGAGACGTCATAAACGTACATTGCTGTTGTCGTGGATAAAGGGTGAATTTTAAGGGTCTAAGCCCCAAACCCCCAACAGTGATTTCTGTCGAGAAAACGACAAATTGGCAAGTTTCGCGTAAAATAAAATACGGCACATTGTGACACACTCTATTACTTACAGTTCGCAGCGTGCGTTTCATCAAAAATATTGGTATTGTTTATACAGCAATTGGATTTACTCTCCCGAGTCAATTGAATAAAATTACACTGCTGCAATGTTCACGACATGTATGATGGTTTGCTCTGTAGTGCTACGGCGCATGCCCACTAAGCAGCCATAACTCGTTCCAGTACAACTGTAAATACCAATCAGCTGGATAAAATTTGGCGCCATTATATGTTTAACATTATTATTAAATCCTTGTTTACATCACGTGTACATATTTTTTTAAGTAAAGCCTCAATTGAATATGTACTAATTGGAATAATGTTATTTAAACTTTATAAATCAGCACATACTTATAATTATCGCAGTTTTGTCGTTTTAATCGTATATTAATGTAGCCATATTATGTAGAATGTCATTGACATCGGAATGAAATGCTAGAAGTTTTATAATACTTATAACTTGGTATTAACAGTTGGCTAAAAATTTATATTTTTATCAAAAAAGCTAAAATCCTTTGATTAAATTGAATGTTATAGCTTCAACAAACATTCAACATCTTTTGAAGTGATTATTGTATTTAATTTTTATAACAGGAGTTGTTGAGTTGAGCAGAATTGCTCAAAGTCGGATGGATGACGTATACTAATCACTATTAAGATACAATTAATACATGCTGTGTACCAATGCAGATGAACCATTTTTAATCCTCTTATTTATATCCTCGATTATCCCGTTTTGTTTTTTCAGTAAAGACCTAGCCACTAGAGTAATTTACCGAAAATGTAAACATTAATCTTCTTAATGAGCGAATTGATTTAATCTTTTTGTCATTACCACTCTAATAATTATTCCTTTTAATTTAATCCCTTTTATGTGCGATATTGCACGTAATCGTCCAATACAAAATAAAAACATATATCCTATTTACACATTTTAGTATTAAAATACTATATACGTTTTGGATTTCGTTCCAAGGCAAGATGTTAATTTTGAATTCTGATTTAAGAAGGAAAAATAGTGTCCTCATAGGACTATTTTCTGTATATGAATAAAAATTGTGAGGAACTCAGGTCTTTAGCTAAAATATATTAAGACAATTATGTTTAATATTATTATGTAAACTAGAGTTATGTCTAGTTATATTTAAATGTTTATGAAAATAAGCATAAGGATAGGATAGAAAGAAAATTCAATGTTTAATACCAATATACATTTTTCTGTATACAATACAAAAAATATTATGTTTATTTGGACGTTATTGGCGCTTCTGCGACATTTTTTTACAGTATTTACAGCTGAGTAAATAAAACTAAGTAAAATTGTTTTAATTATAATATTATAATACATTTAACTATACTATTGACTAGACTTTCATAAATGCTCCTTCTGCGCCTTAAACAGCATCGTGGTCGAGATGTGAAAACCAGCCACATACTTGGATAGCATGTAGAAAGTTAGCAGCACAATAGCCATGACTTCCATGACGATAAAGTGCGAGAGAGACTGTCCGATCTCCTTCCACGACCCTTCATTTTTCACGTTCAGCATGAAATTGAGAACCATCTGGTTTAGTTGCAACATCACGATGGTGAAAATGCTCATGATGTTCCTCTGCTGTGTGGTGTTTATTGCCAAGTAGGCGCAGGTAATGAGGAAGAACGGAATGACCATTTTGAACATTATCAGAGACGCCATCAGGAACGGACTGAACGTCGACACGTAGGCTCTCGACCACAACGGGTCGAATCCGCTGAAACTGGCCATGTTGCCTATTGCGAAGAAGTAACAAATTGTTATGGCTATCTAAAATATTGTTAAGGGATTTATATTAATTTTAAACTTTTAATTTTTTTATATACATATATAGAAACTGAAAAGTATTCTAGTGTTTCATTTATGAATATAGTGATAATGTTGTTGGTATTAAAGGATACATAAAAGAAGCTACTTCGGTAATAGTCAAAGCTCACAGGATGATGATTGTGCTGGATTACTGTGGTGTACTTCTGGTAAAATATGCTTTGGTTCTTGCAGACTTTCGTTTCGATGACGATCCACAGATTCAACCAGAGAACTAGGATCATATAGGAGATAATGTCGTAATTGAAGGACATCAAAATGTAGGGCACTGCTAATGTGGCGCAGATGTAGTTGAATTTGATCATGATGTTGTTAGGGCAAAATGGAATGGAGAATAAAGAAATGCCTAAAATTAAAAAGACACGATTAATGTCTAATCACTAAAATATATTTGTAATCTTTAAATGCATCACCTGTTACAATCCAAGAGATCATTCGAGGCGCATTTAAAACTCCGTCGTCAACAAACTGCTCTGCTATTATATGAACATTTATTATAGTTATAAAACAAAGAATTAATGGTATCCATGAGAAAATTACAGCAATCTTCATTTTGGTCCAAAGGTTCTTCTTCAAAATATATAATGTCACTGTATAGTAGAGTATCCACAATACCACCCCTATGTAACTAAAAATAAATGATAAATTAATATTTTTATTCAATGAAAGAAAAAAAAAACTTACAATTTATCAAATTGAAATGAAGTATTGCGTGGGAGAAATAAACACCCGGCAAGGCTTAGGTTAGCAAACAGCCATAAGCATTTTAAGCTCTTCTCTAAGTATCCAAAAGTACTAACCCAGATTACAAGAATAAACATCACCAAACCATAAATGTACTTGTGGAAAAAGCCTACAACCTAAAAAAGCTTACCTTAGCAATAAAACTAATGTTAATTGCTTAAAATTTATTCTTCAAATATTAAAATATATTGTAATAATTATTTGAGGTTTAATTAAATTAAATTTTATTGTGCTTACCAGCAATTGAACCAAAGTCGTTAAAATCAAAATCCGAATAAAAACGACCTTATTATTGCGCTTCTTATTTAACGTGTAGATATCAAAAGCAGTCCTTTTATTTCCGAAAACAGACAGGGTTACTAAACTCGGGAATATAATGTACAAGTAGCTGAAGTACGATGTTCCTAAACCTAGCAAAATTAATCAAATTAATTTTTAATCTTCCTTTACAGCTGATGAATCTTAAAAAATACTAAATGCATCACAATAGTAGTATAACTTTTAAATAGTTAAAATATAAATTAATGTTTTCTTACAAAATGAATATCCTGCAATGCAGAAGGCCAGAGTAAGAACGGACGCCCGAAAACGAACTCTTCCTTTCTGGAAGTTCTTTGACCAACTGCTGCTGATACTCCCGCCGCTCTCATGCAAAGATACTGCCAAATATATCGTCCACAATATGAAACCGTACCACACGGTTGCCATTTTGGGACTAAAGTAATAGTCGTTGAGGTACTTGATGCCGTGCAAAACTTGTTGCGCGACCTCTTTTATGAGCATCGCGTTAGCGTCGGGGTCTTTCTTTAATTCTTCTATGATTTCGTCGGGAGTGCTCCGCTTGAAGTGCTCAAAGTCTTTGAAGAAATAATCTTTTTTGTAATCGTTCCGGAGGTAGTTGTACAATTCCGTAAGTTGCGCTAGATTGGTCAGTAGTGCCCTATTTACGTCTTCTTTAGTCGCGTTCAATATGCGGTGCTGTATAAAACCCTGAAATGTTTGTCAAGGTAGATAATATATGAATCATCAATACAATTGTAATTTAACGTATATAAATATCCAGATGTTTTTCTAATGAAATATTTTTTATATTGTATTTGCCTATAACATAGGATATATAGTCTGTCCGTTGGATCTTCCGTCGTACGTCACAAACTATCGCTCCAAAAAACGACGAAAGTTTTACAGTGCGTTCTTTTTCTAACGCATTTGGTTTACTTTATCAGACTGAATGTTTTTGCGTCGTTTCTCGAAGGATAGTTTGTGACGTACGACGGAAGATCCAACGAACAGACTATAGTTACTTTTATTGGAAATACTTACACATGATTTAAACATATTAGTTAGTATTAGTTTTATTACTTACATATGAATTTGTGGGAACTGGAACTCCAAGCAGAATGGATACCATCGGCGCAATATCTGCTTGATATAAATGGTACTTCTCGCGTCTAGCTTTGATCCCTTTTCCCCACATTATGAAAGGAACCTCGGTTTCCATATGCGATCCATCACCGTGGGACCCCCAGTCGGTCATCCCGTGATCCGCTGTGAAAACGTACGCCGTTTCTCCATCGTTAAAAAAGTCCTCTATTAACATCACCGTTTCCTTTACGCCTTTGTCTAGATTGTTTAGCGTTTCTAGGAATTGTCTAAAAAATAATTCATTCAAATGAAATTTAGATGCTACAAAGATTCACATATAATCTTTCCAAAAATATTATTACAACAATCATAAAATTATATAAATTTAAAGTAACTAACTCATGGATTATATGATTAATTAATTTCCCACCAAGTGCTTAATTAATCCTAATCTATTCCCATAGATTATGTTAATAATTGTAAACATAGAAATGTTAAATTGAAAACAGGATTAAAATTACAAATGGTTATTGTTTTTAATCATATAACTAAAATGGTAATATTTTATTTGTTTCATTAATAATATACCGAAATTTAAAAAAATAAATAAAAAGGGCAAATCTCTAACCATTTCAAATAGAACAAGAACAGTTGTCACTAAAACACTATCAGTAACATTTCATATCTGCAATCAGGTTTTTGTTTTCTTTTTCATTCATTTTGTGATGAATACAAAACAGACCATAATATTTAAAAAAAAAACTATTACTAGCTTAAAAAAAACAAGAATTAGTTCATATATATATTAACAGCTTATTAAGAATAAAAGTTTTATATATTAATATTATATCAAAATCATCATCAAAACATAAATTATATAATGAAATAACTTACACAGTATTAGGTTTATGAATATGTCCAGCTGAATCCATTCCCAACAAATGCAAAAAGAATAAATTTCCTGATTCGCACAGTGTTCCATCACAGTTCTTTACAACGTGTGCTGAACATGAGTGCTTCAACTCTTTAATTCGCTTATTTAGTGCTGTAAATTCCTCACTAGGCTCCTGATTGTTGTACTGCAGATAGCAATATGGCTTTCCTATGAATTCATCCAAACCTTCACACTTCTTACCATCATCAACCTCAAATCCACTAAAATCCAACATCCTTTGGTACCTTCTCAGCATAAAAAAGCTCTCTTCGCAAGAACCCTGTTTATTGTGTAGCAGTTTTTTGACTTCTTCGAAAACCCAAGTATCTAAACTGGACGTGTTTCCATTACCACTGAAGTCCTGAAATAGTGGTGAATATGAAAGGGCCAATAGTTTACTCGAATCTAAAATAAAAGTTGCAGTTATTTGGAGCAGTAAGGTATACTTTTGTGTTCAAACCCTTTTTGGTGTAAGCTTGTATGATGTCGGGGCTCCCGAATGCCCAGGCATAATTCGATTGATTCACAACCGTATCAAATTCGACTATGTTCTTCTTCCAGCCTGAGAATACGGCACTGGGATCTTCATATATTCCACCCAGAAGGGCTGCATGTCCAGGTCTTGATTCTGTCGGCACTTTTGTATGCACAACACCATGAGCTGAATTTCCATTCAGAAGTTCACTGTTAATAAACACATTTTTATTCGAGTCTTCAGTTATGATAAAATAAGCTCGTTATAAACTATAATAATAATAATAATAATATTTTTAAATTATGTGGAAAATAATTTAAGAATTATAATAATCACTTGTATTAAAACATGAATACTTTTTGTAGTATATCTGAGTAATTAGTATAACTGGAATAAAACACTAACACAATTTGAATTTTTATTTTAACTAAGCCATTAATAATAAAATCATTTATTTTAACTTAAATGTATATCTGACATTTAAAAATAAAAGTGAAGGAAGTGTTTTAATTCAATAGTGATAACTTTGGACAACTCAAATCAAACGGTGATATTTTAACTTGACTAACAGTAAAAAAGTTCTTTTTATGTTAATTTATAACTTTTTTAAAATACATATAAATAATTTAAGAAAGTTATACTGTTAATATAGAATATCTCTAACATATATCATATATGAGTTTAAAATAATTGCGTACCTGAGATAAGGAGTGTGTAATTTATGCCTCATCAACGATTCATGCCTGAGACCATCTGCGACAATTAGCACAACACGTTTTGCGAAGGGGGTTCCTCTGTGCACTGCCAGGCCATGGTGTATTGGTGATTTAAAATATAAATCCGAAACGAAGGCGAACAGCAAGAAGTAAATCACCACGCTGAGCAACCACAACTTTACGAATCTGTAGTTGTTGCCTAGCTGTGGAGCGAAACGGTGAATTAAATCGGCACTCATTTAAGCCGCTTAACTTTACCATTTGTTCTGTGTTTCCGTGGCTCTTCGCGAAAGGCGAGGTTGAGGAGGTGTGCATGTCATAGATAAACAAACGGTGCAAATCTGAGGTTAGAGCAATATTTACATTGTTGACACACCGCATGCACTGACGTTAGGTGCGCGTGCGCATTCAGGCGGCGCCAAAATTCAAATTTAAACTTTTAAATTTTTATATATTATATTAATGAGTACTATTATTAATCAATATGGCAATTAAAATAGCAACAGTTAATATGCCAGTTATGGCCAAATTATTGCTTGAATGGTAAACATACTTTGAAAACAGAGTCTGAGTTTTTTTTAAACGTATGTGTCGTAGATTGGCAACAATCCATATTATTATTTAAGTTTGATAGTTTACAAACACAATTCTGTAGTTTTTGTTTTTCGTTTAAATTTTATTAAAACAATTGGATTCGAAAGTAATTTGTATGTATTAGTTAGTTGAGCAAATTCAGTTAGCGCATTTCTGATCTACTCTAAAAAATTAATAGGTAAAGTTATTTATTGTTGACTTGACGCGATGAATAATTTAAAAAAAAAAATTATTATAATTAAACAATTCTTTGTGCACCTTAAATTGCATGTTAACCTACTGCGATAAATTAGTAGTAGTTTGGCTATCGAGCATGTGGTCCTTCGCTGTGTGATTGTAAATAAGCTTGTTACTTTAAAGTTTGCCTTCGTCACTCTAAGGTGCAATCAATTGCATTCCAATGGCGAATGGTACTGGTTACCCATGTAATTGCTGACACAGACTTACAATGCTGCACTTTCGCTATCGCTAGTTCGGTTGCATCGGTTTGTGCCCTTCAGTGACGTTTGTGATAAATAATTAATACGCTTTGCATATTTCTGACCTATTCCAATAAATCGTTCTTTGAGGAAGCGCATTCCTAAATACAAAATAATAACATTTGGAGGATCATACAAACAAATGTACTTCAAAAACGTTTACATTTTTTACGTGATACACATTTAATTAATTTGCTAGGCTTATAATTCGTTTTCAATCAAACTTTTTTTTTACTGTTGGACAATAAAAAAATATTATTATTATTATTATTATTAAATGAACGTTACTAAAATAATTATATTAATAATAAGCGTGTTTTCAAATTACACGCCCGTAGAAACCCAGCCACCCGATGCAAGCGCGGTAGCAGAAAAAGGAGACCAAAGGTGTGGAGGCGCGATCATATTTACTGCGTTTTATGGCCGTCGCCAATCGCATTAAAAAAACCGCTTCACTGTTAATTACGCGGAGAAAAGAGACTGTAAAGTTTCGAGTTACATGCAATAAAATAGATAAATGAGGCTATCATTCGGTAGATGGCACTCACGATCAATTTTGGCACTCGTTTTCGTAGTTTGAAAATAACACAAATACACAAGCGAAATAGTGGGGTTTTGAGGCTTTTAGAGTCGGTAGCGGTAGAGGCAAAACAAGTCCGTACGGTTTCTCAAGAAATTCGAGTAAAAGGCGGCCGCAAAATTACCGACTTACGCGGTGGTTGCAGTGTTTGGGGTGCTTCGATCGCACACGGCCGTACAATCGTCCGATTCGGGAGAGCACGAGTGTCGTTTGAGCGGAATTCATTGAAAATGTGAAAGTAGTTATTTTTATTTTTTCCAAGACACTTTTAGAACGGTAGTGTTGTGATTTTCGTTTTACCATAAGTACATAATACCGGTTTTTAGTTATGGATGAGAACGAACAAGAAATAAAATCTCCAATTAAACGTTTGGGTTCCACGAGAAAACTTCTGGTGTTTAACAGTAAGTGCAAACAATTTTGAATAACAACCAAAAAAAAAAGGTGTATCCCTACCCATCCCCGAATTTATTTCAGGAACCGTCACGTGTTATTTACGCTGTCTTCTCATTCATTTCTGCAGTTTTATGTTCGATGTAAATAAATACTTTCTAATTTGTATTATATAATTGTAAAACGATGGCGAGCCAGTTGATACAAACAGAAACACGTTGTCTATAATACGCGCTTGTTGTTGTTTATTTACCAATGTTTATGGTAATGTGTTGTTTTTCATTTTTAACTTACGTAAGTGTCGTTTGGTGAACGGTTTTGAGGTATGCAGGTGCAAGATAACCTAGGCTTTTGTAAAAATAAGCCCTAATCTATTTCGATCTCCCCATTGTCGACTAATCCGGCCGGTCCTCCTCAACAGGCGGTCATAATCTTGAGACCGGACGCGAACATGCGACCGTCCCTTGGAATTAATTAATGATTTTCCAGATTTCACAATTTGAGAACATTTTCGTTTCGGTCCACTTTGTCATGCGATACCGTCTGTTGCTCATGGGGAACATATGGCTGTCAAATTCTGGCATCACAAAAACTGTGTGTGGAAAGAAACGCCGGATAGAAACCAGAGCGCACAACCGTCCGTTAAATATTTATGTTCTCTCAACTATTGTTAAGACCTCATTTGAATAAATGTTTAAATATGAATGCTTTGTTCGCGGAATAAATCTTCTCACCCCTTTTTCTTCCTCTCGAGCGGGGACACTTCATTACTCATACCGCTTGCGTGCAGCCGGACACGTTTTAGGTATTCCACCCCGCCGGCGATATAAAAAAAAAAATCACCCCCGCGCGTTCCCTTATGTCTGTCTCGTATGAACGTAGGAAGGTGCGTTTTTAATTCCACTTAACTCCCACACCAAAATCAGTTAGAAAATAAAAACTTGTTGATTCTTAAGGGATTAAAATTAATATATAATTATATACATTAATAAACTTTTTTTAAATTTTAAAACACGTAAATGACTTTTAATATATTTTTATTATTTTTTATGCGAGCATCGGAAAATCTCCAGAAAAGCTTTTCAATTTGCCTGGAAATTACGCCGCGAAGGGATCGTTTTGATTTGCCTATTCCGAGGTGATATTTGGGATTCAGACCGCGTATATTATTCATTTACACGTAAAAGCTTTTACTTTCCCAATTCTCCTTCGGGTCGTTACGGAATCCCCATTTGAAAGGAGCGGAGGCACGAAATGAGAGGCGACACGGAAAATTGTTAGGGCCCCGATTAACGAAACTTGAATAATACGATCGTGTGGAATAATTTCATCTGCATGGCGAATTACAAATGGCAAAACTATCAAAGCAACATTAGTTCAAATTTATTTATTTATGACATCATGTACAAACATACAGACACGTTTTTCGATTTTATAGATCTCATCAGTACAGCTTTATTATTAAGTTTTCGTAATATTTTTTTATTAATTAAAATTTAGATTGCCTTGATTAAACATTGCGTTGAATTTCATTTCTAAAAATCGTTCAAATAATTATTTTATCGAATTTCTATATGTTTTGGTCATCAAAATGCCTTAATTTTAAGGTTTACTTTTACTATTTTATTTAAACATTCTTCCACTCACTCTGTACATATTCTAAATCAATCAATCATTTTAGCACTTGTTAATCCTCCTGTAAATACATAGGATTTACTTTTTGCTTGTTTAAATTGATAATTCTTAGAGATGTAATTAGCTCATTCCTTTAAACAGTGTAAAAATGACTAAATATGTATATCTTTCAATATTTAAGAATATAACCTTTGTCCTGAGGCCAAACCAGGTCTCCTAGTATTTAAGGAAAATTCACGAAAACAATTGAAGATAATGACATGTAAGGTCGAAACTACAGTTGCGACAGTATTGTTTATAACGAATTAAACATTGCGTTTGTGTGTTTTGCGCAATACTCGGCCGAAATTACTTTATGGAGCAACGGCTCGTAAATTTTAATCTTAATATAATTTTTCACAATTTCATAAGTTTTGTAAGAATTAACATTATTAGGCGGATAATAAACTTTTAAGCCGCATAGACACACCATTTGTACTTCTAATATGAACAGCGAATATAAGCAACTACTTACAATTATAAACCAAACAATGAAGTCGCGAGGAATGCTGCAAAGGCGACAATTTGAACCTGCCTCATGTAACGGTCTGTACTTACAATTAAGAAAACGACGATTGTAATTATAATTTAATTGTTAATTGCCCCGTCGTGATGGTTGCCCCAGAAATGTTTGAACCTGAATAACTAATTCTTGTACACAGAGGTGATTATTTTGAACCTTCTTTTATGATGAATCCTGAAAGATCTCGAGTGAATATTTTTGCAAATATTTAACTAAACAATCAATTATATTTTAATCTCTATGATTATACCAATTATATCAATTATATTTTATTAATCTACTTTAAACTCAATTAAAGAAATTTCTTGATTTTAATTTGCATTATACGTAAATAATAATTAATTCTTTAAAATAATTTTTGGCGAAGAAGAACACTTACATATCTGGTTCCATCAAGAACAACTATATCTTTAAAAAATACATACAATCCATTAGAAGTAATTCATACCTTATTTTCGAAAATTTCTTCAACTTTTCTATTTATCCTCCTGTAAATAATTTGAAAGTACTAAATTACAAATTAGATCATAGAGAATACGAAACTAATCATCATCATTTTTTTTCCTGGCCTGTTTCCTGCTCTATTTTTAAAAGCTATTATTATTCTGTCACATTTTCCTCCATTTCATCACCGCGGTAGTATTTTTCGACATCCCACCATTTCCCCCCTGGCGACACCCGCTGGATACGTCGGCCGTTGATGGATCGTGCCATTAGCGGCCGTAACAAACATAATTCGCAATTGATATATTTGGATTGCTGTTGTGCACCCTTCGGTCGTCGACTCAGGACGCGTAAAACCCTTTTTGGTCGTAGGTGATTGCCGGCTGTAAATTTTAATTCGGTATAACCCCGAGGGTCATTGACACGCGCAATGTGCCGAGCCTCAATAGAAACACGGTGGAGCAAATTTTATGATTCTCATTAAACATCCGATCGTTTGCTAATAACGGCTCTTGCCGATTAGTAATTGGAATCCAAGCTAATAGGTTTCAGATTCTTCGAAGTATTCATATAGATTTTTGGGAAAAGGATCAGTAAATCATCTTTATTTAAAAGGCAATGTTTTTGCTAATGATAATTTGAAAATCAGAAATTGTTCAAAAATTTAATAATAATAAATCTTATCATTATCATCCTTAAAACTTTTCAATTTTTAAGAAGAAACATCAAAGTTTGACTAGATATTATTAATACCTATGTTTAAAATCATCATATTCCTTTGTTTTAAGTTTCTATTATGAAGATTTAAAGTATGTAATGAATTTCCATCATCAA
Organism: Ontholestes murinus; assembly: GCA_963969525.1. NCBI lineage: Eukaryota > Metazoa > Arthropoda > Insecta > Coleoptera > Staphylinidae > Ontholestes > Ontholestes murinus. The sequence goes on along the minus strand of OZ018399.1, from coordinate 1,618,544 downwards.
AACCTTAATATTACATACTTTAAATCTTCTTAATAATTTTCCTTTTGGATTAACTATAGTCTGTTCGTTGGATCTTTGGTCGTACGTCACAAATTATCGCTCGAGAAACGACGCAAAAACATTCAGTCTGATAAAGTAAACCAAATGCGTTAGAAAAAGAACGCACCGTAAAACTTTCGTCGTTTTTTGAAGCGATAGTTTGTGACGTACGACCAAAGATCCAACGAACAGAGTATAGTTACAATTATCGCCATTAATTTATGTAGAATTGTTGATTGTAAAGCATACGTAATGAGAAAGTATAAGAGAGTAATTACCTACTAACCCTTTAAAATCCATAACCTAGGTTAGACGTAACCGACTTAATTACGTTTTATCTATTTTGAGCAATATCTTCTTGAGCACTCGAGTGCGCATTATCACGCCCACTCGTTAAGTCAGGCGACGATCAGCAATTATTCTCCGCGTAATTACTATTTTTGTCATAATTTTAGATTAGTTCCACCGTTGAGTTGCATTTGAACTAATTTCGGATAAAGCTATTGTTGATTCGATTAATTCTAGTGACAGTGGGCGTAGCCGTATTCGCGTCACCAGGAATGCAGCTAGATTACACGCCCACTAACACTTATCATTTCAGACGAGGGGTATTTGCATTCGGATTTTTTAGATAATGATTGTATAATCTTTTCGGAATATAAATTAGGTGCTCATGTTTACGGCGGGGCCTCCAATTCAGGTAGACTTACCTGAGCGTCTGAGCTGAATACATGAAGGCAGGTATGTAGGGTTATAAAGTCTATTTTTACACAATGGTCAGGAATTCAATACATCTAAATAGTTTACACCTGCACGAGTTGATTAAATTCGGTCCAAAGTAATGTGAATCATGATTAATTGGTGCGTTTCCAATTACTCGTGGTAGTATGATGTCACTAATGGCGGCGGCGCCCTTCTGGGCGTATAAAAAGCGTTTCGAGTTTAGGTGCGGCTGTGAAATAATCCAAAAAAAACATGTAATTTATTCTTTGAAAATTGGCACTGATAAGAACTACAGCGATTGCAGTTTTGGTGGCGCTGCGCCTCAATTTCGTTATCGAATGACGACCTACTCGCCTGGAATAATCATTTCTTATCTAGTATCATCAGTATATATTTTGGTGTGTTGTGTGATATAATAGTCATCCCGAAAAACAGTTTGTTTTGTGTTTTGGTTTTGATTGTTTAGGTAATATGAAATTATTTATTTACTTTTCTAAATTCATTGAGATGTTTTCGCAACTAAAATTCCAAATGTGAACTTTTCTGCTGATCGAAAAGACAATGCCGAGAATTTTATTTGTCGGGCTGGTGTGGTTGTTTTTAATGGTGTTAATCAATTCGAATGCCTAAAATTGAAACCATTAATTGCAAAACGGCTGTGTTCGTCCAAATTTTAACCTTGAGCCAATTGATATTATCTTCGTTCTGCTATTCCGAGAGGCAAGTAAATATTTGAGTTCGTTGTTTACACGATTGCACTGTTGCCTGGCGATCCCGTCCTTCCCACAACGTTTTATTTTCTCTTTTACTTTCAATAAATCGATGTATAAATATATATATATATGCTAATGGGATAATTTGCTGATGAAGTCTTTATTTATTTAGTTAACATTTCTTTATAGAAAAGATTTTTAGAAATAAAATATATCACAAACAAGGTAGTTACCAAGAGAACAAAGTGAAAAAAACTTAAACTTTCTACAAAATACTCCAATGTAAATCTCTATTCCCTGTCTCCAACTGCACTACGCTGATGAGATCCAAAATAGATCGAAACCGGTCAGTGGCTGTTGTTGACAGGGAACAATAATTAATGTTTTCAAGTTGTGCTTTTGGTAAAAATCTATAGAAGATATAAAAACTACAGCAATTAGAAGAATTCTGTAAAAAATGAATTGTTTCAGCTTCAGTGAATCGTTTTTATAATTTTATGATTTTAACATTAAACTAGTAACAGGGTTAAGAATTATTATGTGTTTTTTTTTGTAGATTGCTCACAAGGTTTGCTTTGTTTCAGTGGTCAGTTTGCTTGATTGTAATGTACAAAACGAACGCGAACACAATGCCACGTTTCAAGGTTCGGCTCACTTTTAATTGAATTATCGATTGCTCGGAAAAATTTAAACGTTGCACGATTAATCTCGTCCCCCGTGCCATTATTTATTTCTGCGTCGTCTACCTTTTAATCGAATGATTGAACGCGGGCCGTGTTATTTATGTCCAGAGTGTCAAATTGAAATTAATTTATTTCGAACCATCCACCAATGAGGTTGTGCGAATTGCACACATTTTGGACAATGTGCTAATAATTTTTTTATTGGTTTTATTTGTGGGAAAGTATACATTTCGATCACCTGCTTGTGTAAATTATGCAACAAATGCAGTATTCCGCAACAAAAAAAACACAAATGTAAAAAGCATGTCCGTGCGTGCCTGTAGAACCGCCGCGGTAATATGCGTTTACTAAAACCTTCAACGAGCAACTCCAATTACATTCAATGTAAGCACGAATATGGTATGACGTGAAGATAACTAATACCCCTGCATTAATTCGATTTGGAACGAACGCACCTGGCGAAGAAATGGCCGATTTGAATTGCGCCGGTGGTGGTAATTCGAACGCGAGGCCCTCTACAAAGTATCACAAAAGTCGCCGCCACTAAGAAATATGACCCGTTCCGGTGGCAGTTATGGCCGCTCAAAATGTTTATTTATAGACCAATTTGTGCATAATGTTTTTCTACCGAAGAAAAACTCCAAACAAACCAGGCTGACAACAACTTCCGAACAACCATTTTTTTTTTCTGGAAAAATAAACAAACGCCGAAATTACTGGCGTAACGATTCTGGTACTTATACGTCAACAAATCTGTTTAAGTTTTGTATTAATCATAAAACCAATATTAAACGTTAACAAGTAATCTACGGCTTATATTGAAAGCCGATAATCTTAAGTAGGATTTAATAATTTATATTCTTTATTTTAATCAATTGCTATATATATATTTATTATTAGTATTGTTTTTTTGAATCCATCTATAAGGAAAGTGATCAGCATAAAAAATTCAAAATAACCAGTTAACGGCGTGGAGGTAAAACAATGGAACCATGACAAGCAAATGTGACCCTTATGGTTACCGCCTGACACTTCAGATAATGATGACACGGAGAAGTTTTACGGTGCCATTTTCTCCAGCCGCAGCAAGATATAACATAATCGAGGGTTGGCGAATAATTACGAGGAAGAAGGGTGTCTGCAGTGTGAATTGGTTTAAATTATGTTTCCGGTGGTAGTTAAATTGTTTACTTTATCACAGCGTAATGATTTAATGGTGGCTGGAAATTTGGTGAATGGATCGTGATGAGAATCCCAGATAATTAGGCGCATTGGTTGCAGGGCGTGACCCGTCTGGGGAAGTTTTTTTTTGTAAGTCGGGCCGTGATAGAGTGAAAAACGTTGAAAACAGGATGCCAGACGGGCGGGCGAAGAATTAAAGTTTATAATTAGTAAATTGTGCGTATGTAATTTTTGCTTCCTCCTCGAGGTGGGAGCGCGTAAATATTTGAAAAGAGCACATAGTGATTTGAACGCATCTGCTTCCTGGATAAGGTGAAGGCACTGTGCTGCATTCAATTCACAAATTGATGTAGGTAGACAATGACTGTACTAATTCTACGACCGGCTTTGATTGTAGGAAATGCTTATTTAAGTCATGAAAAAATTAATTATACTCCGCCGGCGTTGGAAAAATATTCGCCTGGATGTGGTTTTCCTACGATAAACATAGCCAGGAAATATATACAATACGCGATCCGCGCTCAGTATCGTTATAAGTTCCCAACGTTCCGTTTCACAAGTTTTCCCCATCCAACAACCCCGAATCGATAAAAGGGGGGCGCAATGAAATCTGCACAGGCGAAAAAAACGACCGCCAGAACCGCCAACGATCCGAACCTCTTGAAAGAAGGTAAACACAATTACGCATAATTACGACCCGTTTCTCGAAGCCTCCTTTCTTTGCTTTCAATTATTCATGAGGCCAGATTCTGGTTATGTAACTCTTCGCCGATCGCTCTATGGGTGTATTGTCGGCGCGGTATATTTCCTTATTTGTTTGTTTATACATCTCGAATGGTGTTTATTTAGAAACGCTATTCGTATCGGTCGTAAATTTCTGGTAATTAAAATGTCAACGCATTGTTCGATCTCGAGTGGCGGGCACCAGAACACCTGGTCAGTCATCTGGTTCACTTCGCGGAGGTATTGTTTGCGGGGGCCGCGTACGCTTAGTTTCGGTTTTCAAATCGATTACAACCACCCGAACGAATGCGGAATATATAAAAGTGCGCGGTTTATACGGATGACGTCTAATGGTTTCAACAACATGGCGCAGACATTGACGAGTTTGGACTCTAAACACGCAAAAGTAATTTCAATTTAATTAATATTTCACATTTATTTTTATTCCTAAATATCATCAGTCTAGAATGATTTAATATTGTTATATAAACATTTACAGGTAGAATTTTATACACCAAACCCTCCGTTTACAGGTATTTTTTTTTTATCACATAGTTTGGGACAGCAGTTACTAACCGTTTAGAGGGATCCCTTAATAGAATCGATTTCTGTGACGGAGCTTCTGAGTCCGACACGTTAATGGTATTGAGAAGTAGTGTTATGAAGCAGGGGAGTAGGAAAATGGAGAAAAGAGAAACGCACCCTTGTGGCGTGCACGCGGAGCCCTTAGTGTATTGGTTGTTAACCACTGGTTTAGTGTGTTTACACAACCAGTTTCGTAAGACATCGCGTGACGTTTGTAGGTAAAGAAATCTTCAAATATTTAATCTCCTTTTAAGGTATTCCTTTCAAGTCTTCAGGTAATTTATTGCCGTCTTAACAATTTATAGTCAATTCCGACCGAAAATATTTGCTGTCCGGTTGATTAAAAAATAATAATTAAATCGAGATTATTCGACCGAGGGCCGTATGCGCATCGATCGCCTTAATTTTCACCTGATGCAATCTTCACGATTTTAAACCAGTTTTTTTGAAATGGACGTTTCCTCCCGTCCCAATATCTACATCGGGACATAATCCACTCAAATATATTACAATCGAAACCAACCAGCTTTATTATTTTTTATATATATATATATATATATATATATATATATATATATATATAAAGTTACCCACTTTAAAATAATATATTGCATACCGAGAAAGATTGACACATAATTAACGAGGAAACGACCACCAAGGATGTAGTCCTTATCATCCAGCATGATAATTGTGCGCAAACAATCAACAATGCATTGTGTTATATTCTCTTTTGTATTATAAACCTACATATTGTTAATATAATATATAATTAATTACATTAATGTTTAATAATTACTAACTAGGTAAGATTTTTTTGCCCTAGACTGCAGTTGGAATGAATGTTTTATTAACGTCTGGGCAATGGCCACAATTGCGATATTAAAAATTTACAACTGCAATTTGGCTCGCTGTTTGTAATAGACTTTATGGCCGTACGATGTAAATCTCGGAGGAAAAGCATTGTGTATTTTTGCTATCCTAAAAATTATTATATTTTTTTATAAAGGAGTTTGGCACTAAAATTGTACTTTCAATTACAATGATAATATTTGTCTTATAATAATAAAAAAACAAAGAAAAAAATGATGTTATTTTTTCTTCAAACGAATTAAATTTTTGATAAATCAGAAGGTTTATGGTTTAAAGATGGACCCATAAAATCTTTAAATCTCTAATAAAAGTTACTTTTGGTTATAATTTGAAAATTCTATTACTATTTCATTTCAACCACATAAAGATTAATTTTTTGAAATAGAAAGCTATTAATAACAATAAAAAAAGAACCGCGGTGTTATTCCCAGCTTGAAGGTAGTTGTTGTGATTGATCGTTAAAGTATTACGGGTGTGGGTTTTATAGTTCTCCGAAGTTACACGCGTTATTATTATTATTAAGCGTGAATGTAGTAAAATTTTAGAAGTCTCCCTGTGCAGTCCGTAAGATTAAATCCGGAACAAATAGAATATGCGGAAATTTCACGATTGAATATTATTAATAATGATCACCAAGGCAATAAAATTTTAAGACAATGATGGTACCTAAAATAGTGACGATGAATAAAGCATAACGTTGCCTATATTATCTGAATAACTTTAGCCAATGAAATATTTAAATTTTAGTAAATTAGTCATTTGACTAAAATTCTGAGAACTATTGGATGAATATACACGTAGTCACTGGCAGTGATTAATGACACTCGCGGTCGTTTCCGACCCATAAGTCTGAGCAGGGTGGGAATTGTTTTCGGGGAAAGTCATAATTGTTATTTATGTGAGATGTGATTCAAATGGTATGGTGGGTGAGGTCCCGCAGATGTTTTTCGAGTTGATGCGCGCCCGCCGGCTGTGTAAAGGATGTGTATTTATCGTGGCCGATTATGAAATTGTTAATAAATGTTGTCTGCGTGGAAGCGATTGTATTTAAATGTTCGAGGGACCGATGGACGATGACCTTCCGGTGACAAGAGTCGCGCATCGTTATCGTCGCCCGAGTATCTAGCGGGGCGTAGAAAGCAGGCTGCAGTTGAAGTGACAGCAAAGTGGAGTAGTGTAGTGAAGTAGTGGAGCAGTGGCTTCTCGGTTCTGTGAAATTTTTTAGGGCTAGGGATGCCTCGCTGGTGGATGGCAGGAACTGTGGGCGCAGGCGCCGATAATCCTGGCATTGTCTCTCTTCTCCCCACTTCGGTCCTTCAACGTGGGGCCCCAATACCTTTGCCGAGACCCTGCCGCAACGGGACGGGTATTTGAACCGGCCTAGCTGTACACGAGAGGATCCTCATTGCGATAGAATATATTTAGACAACCACGTGCGCGAAGGCCCCTTTTCAACTCGCCGGTTTACGTTATTTGTGTTGATTGAGTGTACAGACGTTTTCACGAAGGGGAAAACGCCGGGTGGATTGTTGATAATGTCAGTGCTCCAGTGCGCAGCATCCCTCTGAGATGTTCCAGTGCATCATCCAACAAAGGAACGGATGGATCCATCCCCATAACCCAGAAACTAAAGATGTATTTCCAGGTCTGTACCCTACAACTCATTGTAATTTCCTATTTATTTACAATAAAAATATGCCGCCCCCGACATCCCCGCCTCGCCATCCGTCGGCATTACGGTAAATACAGCTACTTTTTGTAATTGTTGTGGTAGCTCTATCCTACCTTTACCTCGAGAGTTGAATGGCTTCTTCAACCAGTTCATCTCATCCGTGCTGACAAAAACACCCATTCGAGCATTCCGTACTCCAGCATCATTTCCCAATAATTAAAACTCGATTACCTTTGCATTCAAGAGCCTGCGGAATTACAACGTGCGTACGCATCTCACGAAACTAACAACCCGGCATATTATCAGCGACTGATAATAACTGACACGCTTTAACCAGTGGTAGAAATAACGACCTGGCACGTTTACCCGTTCCGAGAAATCGGTTATTCTGCCAATTTGCACACCGAGCAACAAGAAAAAAAAAACTGTAATTGCACCACGTTATTCACACAAATCGCCGGCGGTTTTGTCCAAAACGTTTCTACCGCCGGCGACGGTTCACTTCAGGGCGTTTCCCCAGCATATTTAGAAAGCCCAATTCGTAAACGCGAAATAATTGCAATTTCACATTTCACGGGCGCCGCCGACCACGACAAATTACTCAAAAAAAAAACACTACGTCAATTTTACCGACTCGTGAATTATTCATGGGATTTCCTATGGCAACGCTACAGATAAGACAATCGCGAAAATTACTGCACGACTATAATTCTACGATTTTAGAATTTAACTTGAACTGAATACCACCTACAATAATAATCTTGATTGAGTAATATAACAAATACACTATTTGTATTTTTCTTTATAAGACTCATTTACGATTTTTAAACAAATTATTAAACTAATAATTAATATTAGTATAAACTCACTTAATATGTATACAAACACAATAATAATAGCTCATAAATTGAAACTTATCATTTATTTTGATTGTTTACATGTAATGTATATGTAACAATAAATAAATCATTTGGAGACCAACATTGTAGTAAGCCTTCTAAACTCCTTTAACATACGAATGTCGACGTACCAATCATGACTCATAACTTAAAACGTGCGACTTGTTCAGAAAACACATAGTAATAAATAGTTTTCCTGGGGATAACAAAGAAAATATTTTGTAAACATGTAAATAAATACCAACTACAAATTTGGTACCACTTCAACAATTACTTATTTGATTGTATTTCAATTCGTATAATTAAGATCAATTAAACAAGTACTGCAAAATCAAAAAAATATCTTTCTGTAGTTCTACATGCTATCAATATGGGGTTGAATTATTCCTACTACGCATCTGATAAGACATCTCGTTAAAAATCCTGAAACCGTATATTACTCGCAATTTTTTATTCTGTCAGTACCAACACGCAACGTTTTGATATTCGATACTATTGAAACATACGCAGTATCGTAAATTTGTTTCTGTAGTTTAAGAGGCAATAATTTATAAGCTGTGAAATACTCAATTGGAATATCTCCAAAAATTAAACGAGCTGTATGGGCTTTTACAACAAGAACAAATAAAGTATTTTTTATAAAAAATCTTCTTGGTCATAACAAGAAAAAGAAAAACAATTCTTAATAGGAATTAATTCATTGAAACAAACCAAGCGTTTTTAATTTAAACACCTATTATTCCAGAATGTTTTACCAAGAAGTAAATGAGAAAATCATTCAAGAATTTTCTTGTCTTCCATCTTTTTATCTGATACAATTGTAATTAATTTTTGAAATTTTGACGTCAATTAAGATTGTGCTATAGGTTGTGTACATCCTTCGAATTTTAAATAGCCCAAAAATGAAATCAACACCGGATAAGTGGAATTCTAATTAGGCACTTAAGCTATTATGAATGGAAGTGTATTTGTTTGTAATATGAATATTCAAATTTTCTACGTACGACCAGGCCGCGGATCAAGGTTTGAGGACTTGGACAGCAATTAAGAACACTTCAAGGCCTTGGCGCATAATATCAAACGGTGTTCGGGAATAATAAACATACAACCTATGATTATTGTAACGAAAGCAATCGAAAACGAATTAGCTGGATGTTTTCGTGGAAGTTTGCAACTAGCAAATATTATTGTTTCTTAACATTCCAGAACTACGAACCGGTTTCAAACTCTGGTCCTAATCAGATTATGGGAATTACTAGTATAATTTGTAATAGCGTTACGGTACTCCAAAATATACTGGCGTCTTTTAAATAAACTGCTATGGTTTACGTGTAGAAATGTATTTCTTGAGTTACGTAAAGATTATTATATTATAGTAAAAATTGTGAAGAAAGTGTTAGTGTTTTCAATACAATTTTTACTTTGCTGCAAGCAACAGATCACCGTAGAGATTAGAAGATGTCCATACCCTTATCATCATTTTATCTAATTAACCTACACTTTGATTTTGATCCACATATTTTAAGTTATTAAAGATTAACTGAAACTATTAAAAAAATATCTCACCAAATGATTTATATTATACATTTGTTTTTCTTTTTCTGTATGATTTATGAATAAAAAAATTAAGTAATCGTATTCTAGAACATTTACCGAGGATTTTCTCAATTTTTTTTCTCTCTTAAGAAATCTATTCACATACATCTTGTTGCGTTCGACAGAACGGCTATTGTTCGAGAGAGTTATGAACGGTCATATACGACTTCAAGATTACGCCGACCCAATTCGGGTGTTAAAAATGGCGGGCCTGATATATCTTTCACTTTTTACTTGGCAAAGAAACCATTATAATTTACGAGTGCATTTAGTACTGCTCGACAATCGGGTAGGGTATAATTGCGGATATGCGGGCAGGGGTTTATGTCCGATAGCGGATGTCGACTTAATCACTTCAGCCTCGGCCGATTTATTGTTGAAATGTTTCCGATTGTTACGGAAAATTATTTCACTACAACATTCAAAGGAATTTGTTACAATTCAGATAGAGAAGATAAGTAATATTCTTTAATCATAATCTCATAATATCTTTCGACTTGGTTAGCATGTATGAATACGTATCTATTGTTTTGCGTATTTTGTAATTCTATTATTGTTTAGAGGTGTACACAACCCATAATTCAATGCTTTACTTCATTTTTTTAAACCAAAACATTTCGGTATTGATGAAGATGTAGAGGAAGCAACAGCCCTTAGTGTTTTTGAAAGGAGATACATGCAGGGTGGGGAGGGATCTATTACATACGTTAGTATGTCATCTTTGTTACTTTACCTAATGACCTACCATAACGCCCCATAACCCTAGTTTTGATTAAAACATTGTGCGCCCCTATAAGAGTTCTTAAATAACGTTTGATTGAATACCTGCTTTTGAAAACATTCATTGCTTATATTAGTAGCCTACAATTTATTATTGTTACTGATAAGTGAGATGAAACATTAAATTTTGGCCATCTCTCCTATGCTTAGTATTTACTTAAATAATATCGTTTATAATTTTGAAGATAGTTTTCTGGCTAAAATATATAATACCACCCATCTAATTGCATAGATACACAAAGGGTGATCGCCCTGTCTGACCTATACGCTACGTAATTAGCTGGATGAATTTCTTATTCCAATTCCACACTCCAAACAATTAAATGAAACAAAGGTTTAATTGAATAATTTCAACTTAAATCACATCCAATTAGAGGAACGAAGCCCGATAGTCATTTAATTAATTTGATCGCATGAGGCCCACCCATCACACATTTTGCATATGCGAAAGAATAGAATCATACGTTTGAAAGTTTTATCCGGATTTTAATGCCTACTCATCATCAATTAGAAGCGAAATAGATATTTGTCGAGATTTCCTCATTTTGAAAATTATAGTTTCCTTTTAAGTTAATTTGCTCATCTATATATTTTTACTCCCGTTTACTCTTGTTTTCCGTAATTATTAAATTTATCCACAATTCGTTAGGCTGTTTATAAAAAAATTATTGTAAACATGTTATCACGTGAAACAAACAAATAAAAAATAAATACCGACAGCTGTTGATAGTGCTATCATCTAATAAATTACTGTCCGAAAATTGGGGATTGAACTGCTTTGACCTTCTCGGTCTGTGGAATCATCAAATCTGATTAAACCTACGCGATCGAAAGGAAATAAATACACCGCGGAATTAGATTTTTTTTACATGGTTTCTGTCAAAAATAAATGGTTTTCTACTTTAATTCAAATAATGTGAAGAATGTGCGGTTAATTTAGTAGCGCCACCTTTCCTCCGATAGCTGTACTAATGGTGTTATGTAAGGTCCAAAATTCAGAAAGTGTTTTAATCAACTTATCCTTTCATCTAACGATCTTGCAAAATAATTAAATAATTGTAGGTATCAATAATCACGTGCGATACATAGACCTTCCGCAAAGAGTTATGTACCCGTGTGCTCTTCTGAAGACACAAGTCTCATTGAGCAGCATTTATCTCGCCTTATCTTCCGACAAACGATTTATCGTGTAAATATAGTCATTCTTCCTGTTTACGCCATAAAATCGTGCTTTTATGGTATTGTAATAGCTGATTCAGGATCATTTGATTTATTTATGATAATGATCATGTGGATTAAGAATTTAGTAAACCATCATCAAATCTAATAATTAGAAAAACACGAAAACATTTATAATTATTAGTTAATATTCTACAACAAAAAAGACTTTAATACATTTTTATCATCAAATCGTTAAATAATAAAGCTTTCTTGTAAATTGGTCGAATTACAAAATACAAATGGAATTATATGTTTTTCTGAAACTGATTTCAAAAAATATGGTTTACATGACTAAAAAATATTCTAATGTGGGTCTTGTTTTTAATATTAGTAGATCTAGAATTTCACTATTATTTTATGTTCAATTTTCAAAATCTAGATTATTTAATAAATGGTCGTTGTCTTTCTGAAACAAATATAAAAATCTAAATCTAAACATCTAAATCTTTTACACCATGCCTCTGATCAACACTCCTAAAACTTTTTTTTTAAAACTTACGTTGTAATTTTTAATTTTTTCGCAATAGGTAATGTTTAAATTCTGCTGAAAGCTCTAAAATTTAAGGCTAAAGTAATTCTTAGATTGGACTTATTTTTATTACAAAAAACTTATATGACATTAGTAAATGAGAAACTTGATACAATGATGCGGCAAAGTAATGTTAAGTCTTCTATTTCTGGATATTCCCAAATAACTTCAAAGTAAACAAAAATAACCCTTAGAGTTCTACGAAATAAGCTACCAAAAAGTAAATAACATACAACTTTTCGTTTTATAAAGATCGGTATCATTCCTAATGTTTTTTGGATGTGGTTGCAAAAAATCTGATGTAAACCGGAACTGGTCGAAAATAATACAAAATATATCTTGTTGATGTACTTCGTGGTACATCTTGATTAACTTGGAATTAAAATTAAGCAAAGCAAAATAAGAATTTTAATTACAAAACCTAATAGATATAAAAATAAAAATATAGAACAAACTGTCTTCTAGATTTTAGTTTCATTTCTGATTAACATTTGTATATATTTTCAGTTATGAAACTCTGTATTTTTAAACTGTTACAAAAGTGTTAGCTACCGTGGACGGTTGGAGCCGACGTAACCAGTTACAGGTCATTTCCACTTATTATAAATTTACTGCGAACCGATCTCTTCTAATTAGAAGAACGTTTGGCAATGGGTCCACTTCCGCTGCAGATTTCGAAGGCTATAATTAAGCGGCGTTCTTCGCGGAAACCCCTGAAGCCGTCACCCACGCTCTCCTCCGGGGAACAACGGCGGACGGATTTTTATAACGTCTGACTGAAATATCATTTTGTTGTGACATCCAACTCTGGCTTCCGTTTGCGTTGTAAATCGTATCTAAATTTAGACATGCCACAATGGGCGCCGCCGGCTGAATGAATGGCGCACGTTTTTTTTTTACGAGTTTATTTTCAAATTCGCGCCGTTGGACCGTGGCGCCATCTATACGCCTTAAGAAGATTGATTTTAAAAAAGATCTTTAAATTGATGACTTATTTATTCCAATTATATAAAACAATATATCTTCAGTATTATTTGTTATTTTAAATTAAAATGAATTTGTTCTAAATGTATCATTTGTCCAAATAAAGATGTTGTTCTCTCTAACATCTTCAGTATTGTGGCTTGTGTTTTGTTTGCTTGAAGTATATATCAAGATATTTCGTACAGAGACATTAGCAGAAACTAGTTACTAAACTGTAGGGATGATAAAGTCACGATCTCTATCAAATAAAAAATGTCGCAATCTCCTTTATGACGACATCCCTGCAGTAGACAGTATTAATTGACGCGAAAGAGAGGAGTCAGGACAGTAATTGCATTTTCTAACGGGATAGGGGTGCACGCCTGTTATTTAATTAAAACAGTTTTACCCCACCGATGAGCCACCCCGCTTATTAATGATTTAATCCACAAAGCGCGGGTAACGACTAATGCGTGGGCGCTTCAAAGTTTTTGCCGCCGCTTTCAGAGATCCGTTCGTATTTTTTTGTCCTTCCCGATATTCGAGGCAGACACAAGAAGCGCATTGTGACTCGATGTGGATTTCATGTGACTCATGCTCGCTATCTTTAGGCCTCAACCCCAAGGAGGTCTTTGTGAACCCCTCGCGTACGCAGTAACGATCCGAACGGAATGGGAATGCGAGTGGGAGAGTGCGAATGCGAATGGGAATGGGGTGACGAGTCTCCGCTACCCTTCGACAGCGGATATTGATAGCTTACATAAATTGATGGACACAAACTAGATAGTTATTTACAAATCCCTGCTCCGCTCAAATATTCTATTCTCGGAATACATTGTTACTGATCCACAATGTGTTCCATTTCGTTTATATCTATTAATAATTCAATCAGTTTGTATGACGGATTGATTATTTGCTCAGAATAATAAATGGGTGACATTAATCATCTTCATATCACTTTAAAAATAGAAAGGATTTTGATCAACGATGTTTAGTATAATTTGATACATTGTCTTTAATTTATACGTAGTTATCTCTTAGATTATAAAATTGTATTGCGTAGTTAACATTACTTCCTTAAAAATAATTTCTTCAATTGACTTTTCTAAAATAAGAAATTACATACGTAAAATAAGTTCAGATCAAAATGCAGTAGAATTAGCTTCTAAGGAAGTACTACTAACTACTTTTGACTATGCAGAATACCAATAACCATGCTTTGAGAAATATTGTAGCCAATATAAATAATCTGCTTCCATGAAATTTTCTTAATTTTCTTAATTATCATAGAAGATACGATTCGTTTTAAAAATAAGAAGCGTTAAATTTTTGGGCCATCATCTGTAAATTTTGAAAACTTGTTCTAAATAAAGGCAAATTATTAATACATTCCCCTTGATACTTTTCCCATGGCAATGAGTTGTTACTCATGCCCCGTTATTGTTTATGAAATATTGCGAAATGTCGTGTATAATATAATTGCGCGAATGCGTTCTCATATGAAAACCTCTAATTGGTCTCCGGCTTCGATCATAGCCAAGAATATATAAACCAGATACGGAATGAAATGCCATAGGCTTAATTGCACAAAAAGTGCATTCAAACACCATTCCACGATTTCTCCATATGATTCCCCCGGCTTATAAATATTTACGAGGCAAAACGGCAGCAAACATACACTACGTCAATCGAGGAAGTAGTGTACGTTGGGCGTAATCATTTTTTCGCAATCTGCAGATCGTTCGATCCCGGGGAGATTGCGATTTAGTTGTGGCCCAAATAAAAATTACTTGAATGGGTTCGATTCGACGTTCTAAACAATCGGCTCATTAATCAAAACAAGTCATCGCAATGCATTAGCCGAGTGTGCTTAATTTGATGTGACGATGTGCAAGCGTCCTGAATATCAAGAAATCATTTCTGGCGTGCGATTAATGTTCCCATTCATTTTTCACGACCAGACTGTTATTGATCGCTTTGATTCGGTACATTGTTTCATGGCCTTCACGTCCAATCAACCGCAAGAGGATAATTGATCTAGCAATTCTCGATGCGTTTAATTGTCTTGTACGACTAGTGAGTAGTAAATGTACCTAGCGTGGATAAAGTTTGTGAGATATATGTATGTATGTTATCTAAGTGGGGAATTTATTGATGGACCAATCAGAAAGATCTTTCGTCCATAGAAAATGACTTCTATAATATTAAATTTAATTAATTGTTTTTTTTTACATTTTATATTGGACAGTCTAAAATTTGATAATCAATAGAGCAAAGAATGTTTTTGGGCAATTTTGAGCAAAGTTATATTTTGAAAATTGTTATATAAAAAATTTAAATTTAATGATTGGATCGCGCTTATTCAACCAATGGAAACATTCTGCGTTGTAAATATTACAAACTGGTGATATTCCTTGCAGTTTATAAGCGCTCGATAAATGCAGCCATGCGTTCCTGATGTATTTCAAGGACTTCCCGTAATAATTACTAGCGAATCATTTTTATGCCGCTGCAAGTCAGTCACTGTTTAAACATACAGAAATAACGACAAAAAACGTGTCGTTCATTAAGTGATTAAGTGAAATTTTACTTTTATGAATTACAGTATGTAAGTATAAATTTTACTACCCCTTAATATATAAATATTGATGGGAAAAAATATATCTTGGAGTGTAAAGGATACAAGAGTACTCTTTTGATGCCAAAATTGTTTCATCTTGAAAGTATTTCAGTTTTTGTTTTTAAAGGAAATAATTTTATCTGTCAAAATCAATGTGACGTTTGTTTTAATTAAAAAAAAAATCATCTAAAATTACGTATGCACGAAAACGTGACTAAATATGCACAAAACAGACGAACATCCAATACGTAACCACGGACACGTGACTTAAAATCCACGTGATTATCACAAAGCATAAAATTTACAAGCATATGCTGCCGTGCAGTTATGCAGGAAAAATTACGCTTGGCAACATAAACGTAATCATGAATAAAAAGTTTTAAAAAAGTAATATTTTTCCGATCTACCCACCAATATTGAAATCATATTCTTGGTATTGCTTGGTATTTCAAAATCAAGTCTTTACCTATTATTTCATAATATTTCACCAAAGTGAGAAAATTATTCATGAAATGAATTGTGTAATATTTTTTGTTGATAAATGATCTAATGAGTTCTAAGTCGGAATCCTTCCGACTTGATTCTTCAATTTTAAACGCCTCGTGTATAAATACCCATTAAAAGTAATTCAACCAACACATGATGTTTTTGTTATTAATGTTTTCTTGCTACTTTGCTAGTGCATAAACTCACAGCCGCGTTTTCTGTTTGATGATTGCAATTGCATCTGGCATATCGGTAATGCACGATGTCAACATCCTTTCAGTTGAAGCATGCACGCATTCAACACGTCCTAACTTTAAGTAAAGTCATTTCGATTTCAATAAATTGTTTGCAATTTTTTTTCCAATGCGTACAAATGATTTGTCTGTAGATGGGCGGTTATTTCAGTAGATTCAAAGGGCCGGGCACTGATTAGGAATTGATCCCTTCCACAAATTCAGGTAGAATGCCTAGCAGCAACTCTCTTTCTGAATGCGTATTGCCGTGCTGCCTTGAATAATAGATTGGAAATACATTTGATTGGAATCTACCCGATTCCGGCCAACCGTGCGGATTAAATTATTTACAATCCTTTACACACCGATTACAAAATACTCCTCGTGCATCTCTAAAGGGACGGCGCAGCAATGGCGCCCGGAAGTCCGTTACGCGGCGTGATTTGAAAGCACGCTTGCACAATGTACGTTATGATTGCAAAAAAAATTAAAAGCGCTACTTTCATATTTATACGACCCACATTGTTCGAATCAAATTGCCCCATTTCAGTTAAACAATGACATCAACGTCGCCCGAACAATTGCGATTTGTTAAACAAATTGCTGTTAATCGTACAATTTTCAGACCCACTAGGCACCAACAATTACGGACTTGCGAAATACTGAATTACTTTAGGTATTCAAAACCAAGTCGAAGATCCGAAAGTGTGTTCATTTTGGTCACGCTGTTATTTATTTTTATAGTTTCTAAACCCAATTTTTAATGGTCGGAAAGATTTATAATAATTTTTAAAGGGGATTTCTATTTCTGGGGATGAAGATTGTACTTAATCAAAACCAAACCTGAATGCTTTTCAAACAAAACCTTTTTTCTTCTCGTCTTCAAAGCTATACCAGTGTATATAATGCCTTGTGGTATCTTGATATAAACAACAATGAAGAACAGCCTTGTAATATCTTGATATAAAAACTTCAAATAAAAAAAAACTAACCATAATCAGAACTTTAACCCTACAATATATTGAAGGTAAACCCCCTCACATTGACCCCTGAACTCTTTTCTAAATGAAGTGCACTTTTTTTTACACAAGAGAATTGATGGAATTGCTCCTAATTAATTAGAAACGGGGTATCTGATGTTTCGGCCGGCACGAACGAAGGGGTGTGACCGGGTACGGCCTTCAGTCCCTCGACAGTGGCGAGCCAGGTGTGACCCGGCCGGCGACTCGGAATTCCTTTCGATTAATATTTAAATTTCAACAATCGCGGCTATGCACTTGGATTACTTTAGATTCCGCCCCTGGACGGGGGCGAAAGGTGCGTCACACCCCGGTCTCGGCTCGGGATCCTGTATCATTTTCCTGCAAACAATGCGGTTATTAAATTACACGGGGCCTTGGGATGATTACAATTACATTTGAATGATTCAATCGTGCACAGAAAATTGTTGTTTCCGTCTAATGTGAAATCATCATTTAAATGTAAAATTGCGATGTAGTTATTAAAACTGATGAAGTGGTTTTTTTCGCTTAACGATCGGCTCCTCTTTACTGCGTTGACCTTTTCAAAATGTCATTCCAATTTACGTGCGCAAATTGTGTTATTGTTCTTTAATGGAAATTTTAATTAAGCGCACTTTGAACACTTTTTCGGGTGGCAATGAAGTGATGAAAGTATGTGGGTGGGTTATGAGGGCGTTCACGTAAGTTTCAATTGTTTTGATACATATTTAATTAAATACTGGATTATTAATTTATCAGGAAAAAAGTTTATGCATTAAATAATTCTTTTTAAAAATTTGAAACCTTGATTTCATTAGATTAAGATAAATATAATTTAGCCTTAGTCTAAGATATATTCTACAGTTTTTGAGGATGTATTTGTTAAATATCTGCTTTCTTCAATTCAATATATCTCTTCCGCCTCGGAAGTAAATTCTGTTTCGTGAAATATCTTCAAAATAAGAGTTTTTTTCTAATTTTTCACCCATTTTTGTTAAAACTAATCCTTGGCCAATTGAATATTTAGTATTTAGAACGTGCAGTGATGAAGTATGGTTATGAGGTAATAAAACAACTCTTGGAAATGAATATGCGTTCTTTGTGAACTGATGTGACTATCTGTGACAAAACCCTTAGCCAAGAGTGCGATTTAATAAATGAACCTGCTCTCTCAACTGAGATGGTCATTTCCAAGGAAATTAAATGAAATCGCAATGTAATTGTATACTCATACTCATAAAATCTCATGTTTTTAAAAATTGAGTATACATTCGCTAGAATACCAAATGAGTCAGATTGGTAATGTAAGTTTGATAAAAATTAGATATTATATATTTCTAAATTAAATGTAAATTTTAAGAAAAAATAAATACTTTGTTAGTTTATGCCCCTATATTATAGAAAACAATTTTTAAATATATAAAACATTATCAAATGAAAAAAAAAGTATAGCGTTACCAATCATTCTCGGTTCTTTGAACCCCAATAACGGGATGCCAACAATAAATAATCCATCCATTATGTATTATACTAAAAGGTAAATTCGATTCTTTCATTTTTTTTACATCCCATTATCCGCGCTGAATGTGCCGCGCGCACAATATCACATATAAATTTGTATTATTTTCAGGCCAGAGAGGAATTTCATCTGAAAAGCTATCCATTTCACCGGCGAAACAATGGATGACAGTCTCCCATCAAATACAGTATAATGTGCCATAATAGATTTCGCTGTCTCGGCCGTAGTTATCGCAGCCCTTTGAGCACTTCTCCCCTAGTTGCCCATTGTCTGCCAAGATGCGAACTAAACGCCTGTGTAATTGTTGCCGCGATGATGGCTTCAAAATGCACATTTCACTTCCTCCATTATAGCTAATTGTGTGTGCAAGACGTTGGTGGAATTAATAGGAAATGTAACAATTGGGTATTGTTATAATGAAATGTTAATTTTCTAATAATATAACAATAATTAAATAAAAATTGGCCATCACTTATCCGATAAATAGGCTACATCTGCAAAAGTTATTTTAGAACTAAAATATCTACAAAATTAATTTCCAAAATTGTTTAAAGTATCAAGAAAAGCAGAAATCGATTAAATACCCAAGATTTTTTAACTAGTTTTGCCCAATGTAATCGAACGTAAAATATTGATATAGCAATAGGCTTTTCGAAAATTATTTTGATGCTGTAAAACCGCGCTGATGGCGAGTTATTAATAAAATGATTTACAAAATCGCGGCCGATTCGCGAGCCCAAACGGACGTTAATTATTTGCTTGTCTGTTTTGTTATGATGATGTACACTCGGTTTGAAAATACTAATGTAAATATAATGAGCGCGTTTCAAAACTATCCATCTGTTCGGGAGATGATACCATTAAAATTGAAATTGACCTCACAGACAAAGACCTTGACTTCGGTGTAGCTGCGCCGTTGTGTTGTTGCAGTGCAGGCCTCTTCCGGAATTAGCAGTCCGCGGAATTTGGGAAGAGTCCGGCCCTGTTGCTCGTGCCCTTGCAATATTGATTTCTTGCCCCTTGGGCACAGCACTGCATATACAGACGTTTAATTTATTATGTTTGATAACATCTCGGTGGAATATTAACATTGTTCTCTTGTGCAGAGACAGGTAATCAATACACTGGCGAGCGGCTCTGGAGAATCCACGTGTTTTATATTTATTTGTAATTAATTAACAGTGCAGATGTTCGTTCCATCTGTCTAGAATAAACACGGGAGCAAATTATATACTTGCACTTTGTATTGGTATCAAGGTGAACGTTTGCGTAAATATTTTGCACCTTTATTTATTCCGTCACGAAATTAAAAACATCTGCCCCTCCTGAACGCTGACAGAATTAGGTTGTTGAGACGTTATAATATATTCGTTCCATTTTTTACTTTCAGATATCCGAATACAACTGAACGATCAGCTGCGATGCCTAGACCTGCGAATGGAGGCCCAGGTGGCTTTGGTCACCGAGCTGCAAGACTTTTTTCGACGAAGGGGCGAACTCGAGCTGGACTACTCCAAGAACCTGGATAAGCTGGCCAAAAGTCTTCAACTGCGACACAAAGAACAAAAACAAAAGTAATACGCAACACGTGCGCCATTTTACCACGATCTAATACATGTAAATTATTTTTTTCAAGAAGAGAACAATGGCCATTATTTTCGAGTTACGCTTGCTGGCAGCAATTAGTCACTCAAACGAGGAATTTAAGCCGAGACCATGTCGCTCTCTCCGAAGTCTACTCCACGCATTTGGTGTCTCGATTAGCGCAAGTCATGGAAGACGTACAGAGGATATACAAACGGGTAATTAGTTCTCTGTTTCTGCTCGTAATGTATTAATTATTCAAATTTCAATAGTGTAGAGAAATAGGTTACGAAATGCACGAGGAAATCCTCCGCGTACTACACGAGCTTCACACCACTATGAAGACATATCACAGCTACCAGGGCGAGCTCCGGCAAGCCGAGGCCAAGCTGCGGTCGGCCGAGCTCGCCAAAACCAAGTACGAACAAGCCCTGCCACATGAGAAACTCGAAAAATCCAAAAAATACAAACTCCTCGTGAAGGAGGTCATGAAGGTAATTCTAACAATCTCGCGCGCATGTCACGCTTCTCTCATCCGTTTCCGACCTAGTGCGCCTTCTGAATACCAATTCTCTTGCAGCGCAAAAACAAGTATACGGACTCGAAACTGAAAGCGCTCAAAGCCAGGAACGAGTACATCCTGTGCCTCGAAGCCTCCAACACCACAATACACAAATATTTCGTCGACGACTTATCAGATTTAATAGATGTAGGTATGTAGGCCCCGCCGCACACCCGATCCTAATCTGTCTTCCAATTTAAGTGCATGGACTTCGGATTCCACAACTGCATATCAAGAGCGCTCCTGATGCACGTCTCCGCCGAGGAGGGGCGCCAGAGGTCCGTTCAGAGCGGCATGGACGCTCTATCATCCTGTATAAACTCATTAGATTCACGGCTAGATAAGCAGAAATTTCTAGAATTCAATCACACGGCGTTCATGATTCCCAAAAAATTAGAATTCCAAGGACACAAAATCGATGAAGTACGTAATTACATAATTTATTAATAACACGGTTTTAAAAAATGACGCATTACAAATATACGATTATTAAATCAAATCAAAATATTTTTTTAATGAACATAAGATACAATCAAAAATTTACAACCAAGTTTTCTTATAAAATAATTTACAATATATTTGTTTTACCATCCCGCAATTTATTTGACATTACCTTTGGTGGTAAGTTGTACTTTAAATTTTAAATCAGCATATGAACGTCATTTAATATAACAACTTCACGGTGTTTTTATTTTAATCTTATAAAATACTGGAAAGTATTCTAATCGTAAATATTTTATCTCTGGATACCAGTAAGTAATATATCATCGATCAAGCGATCTTTTAGCTATGTTTTGTAAATTTGTAAATAAGCTTATTACTTTAAAGTATTGTCACCGCCTTAATTATATCACAATGGCTAATCGCTAGTTTACTATTTTTTGTTACACATTATTATGACCCTTCATAAAACTCTATAAAAAACGAGAAAAATAGGGGCAAATTAATATAATTGTTACGATATTTATTTCTACCTTTCTTTTCGACATATGAGTATTTTTAGATTACATATGTACTTGAAATAAAGCAAAGTTGTTTTTTAAGGTCTTAACAATCTAACAAGAAAATTATAAGCCATTGTCTTATGTTAACCAAGAATTACAAAATCAAGCAGTTCCAGGTTATCTACATATCTGATTATGGCCACTCCTAATTTTTTCAACATCTCGTGTAGAGTTCATAACGACTCTGCGGTGTCAGACGATCACCCTATTAAAAAAATGTCTCGTCTAGGTTTTATTTATAAAATAAATGTGTCTACCGGGCTCGATATCTTCGAGCTCGTTGTGGGATTTTCAGCTACTGCATACAAGGCATAAATGCTTTATGAAAAACTATTAGAGGCTATAAATAGAAGTACAGAACATTTTCTTCCAACATGTAGTATATTGGAAAATCTTTTTATCCAATTAAACATCCTTCTTTACTATAACTAATAGAGCGATGTTTTGCCTCTTTTGTCTTAACTAAACCTAACCGGGCGTTAATTATCTTATTATGACCTATAAAAAAATAGAAAATACATAATATATTTAAAAATCACCTTACTCAACAAACTTTAAATTCATCAAATAGTTCAAGCTTGCTAAAATAATTAGTAAAAATTAATTGTAGATAATAAATAAAGTATTTTAGAATGAAGTTTAAGTTATTTTATGGTTTGTGAAATATTTAGCCCTTGGAACCAGAAATAACCAAAGTACTCCACCAAGAAATGGAAACACGGTTAAACCAGCTACAGCAACGCGTCACATCTCTTAGGGCGGAATCGGAGGAAGTGTGGAAAACGTTGGAGACGGCCGAAGCGACGCTTTTGGAGATGCTGAACGCGAAGGACTACGACTGCACAGGGTATTTCGGGGAAGCCGCGGTGCCAATTAGTAAGCCGCTAGAAACCGCACTTATTAAACTTAGGGCCGATAAACAAGAGACTGAAGAATTTTATGTAACTGTGAGTTTTCGCCAAACTCACAATGTCTGTGCTGTTTTAACGATACTTGTTCCAGAAACTACGCGAGTATTTCATAGCTTCCACTAAAATAGCTAGATTAGATGCGAAACAAGAGTACATTCGGCAGGTGCTCAAGACGGATAATTCAGAAGCCACCAGTACGCTGAAGTCCGCCGCCAAAACGCCACGGCGGAAACGGATAGGCCGTTACCAGATGAATGGTCAGCCGAAATTGTTCGGCGGATCTCTCGAGGAGTATTTAGAGGCTACTAATCAGGAAATTCCTCTTATTATTAAGTCGTGTATACGAGTGATTAATTTATATGGTGAGTTAAACATGAGCATCCTTTCAGTTAAAATGAATTTGAACAAATTAAGCTTAATTTTTTAAATTCATTTCTACACTACATTATATCAATATTTATGTATGACATTTAAATATTAACTTTTATATTTATGTGCATAATTCTAGGTTTACATCACCAAGGCATATTCCGAGTATCGGGTTCTCAGGTGGAAATTAATAATTTTCGGGAGTGTTTCGAACGCGGTGAAGATCCTCTTGCCGACATGACGGACGCCTCTGACATTAACAGCGTCGCCGGAGTTTTAAAGCTGTACCTGCGGGAACTCAGGGAGCCCCTGTTTCCGATCATTTACTTCGAGCAATTCATGGACCTAGCACGTACGCATTAAACTCTAGTATATATTCAGGTAATGCAATGCCTTTTTTAACTGCAGAATTGGAGACGCGGCAGTTCATTGACAAAATGCGTAAGCTCGTCCAGAGTCTGCCCAGACCGGTGATGATCGTGATGCGGTACCTGTTCGCTTTTCTCAATCAGTAGGTATTTCTGATCACAACTAATTAACGAATTCAAATGAAATTTAGAAAGGAATAGTAAATTAAAATCCCTTTAGCTTATCTGAATTCTCCGACGAGAACATGATGGACCCGTACAATCTCGCGATTTGTTTCGGCCCTACTCTGGTTCCAGTTCCTGAAGACAAGGATCAAGTACAGTATCAGAATCAAGTAAATGAACTCATAAAAAATATAATATCATACTATGAGGAAATTTTCCCGAACGACGGCGGTTGTATTTACGAAAAGTATATTTCACCAGAACCAGACGATCAGTAAGTACGCAGTCTAATTTCATCAAACTGTTTTTAAAAATTAATCATCGTTTCCAGTGATGTTGGTGATTCCCCGTCAGAACACGGACCCGAGGACATAGATTCCGAAGTGTATCCTTCCGAGGATGGTAAGTCTCAATGTACCTGTTTTTTAAGAGTATCATTAAAGTAGCGAAGAATGTTTAGATTCGGAGAGTATGGAGGCGACTGCCCAGTTCGACTTTACGGCGCGGTCTGACAGAGAACTCTCCTTGAAGAAAGGCGACACCGTCACCCTCTATACCCAAGTTTCCAACGATTGGTGGAAGGGGTCTCTTAATGGGAAAGAAGGGCTGATTCCTGACAAATATATCCTGCTGAAAATGAAGTAAGTACACTTTTGTATCTCAGACGAAATTCGTTTTTGCTCAACACGGCCGGTATTTTATGTTTTGATTAGAAAATTGTGTTATTTTAACACAAATTATGAAATTTGATTAAGACATCATCTTATTAGGTTCCTGATTTCAGTTCATGGATTGTTTATGTTTCGTAAACATAAATAGACTTTATAAAATCCTAGAGGAAATAATCAAGTTTGCGGATATTTAACACCAGTAATCTTAAATAACATAACCAGGAAAATATTTTAACAGGTTCTCTTGATATATGGAAATATTTAACAAAAATTCAGTTAAGGCATGATAGTGTATTTCTTAACTTGATTGGATTTATTAAAAAAAAAAAAAACAAATGGTTCATTACATGGTTGTGATGCCTCGTTTTTTTTTAAACAAATTCACCATTTCACATCAATAAAACTATCTAAATAAAAATAAATAAAATAAACTGTTTTAAAATATCTAATATAATTTTTATTATATAAACATATATACAATACTACTTATATCTATTATAGTTATATACTTATATTAAAATTTCTATATTGTTGATAATGTTAAAATGGATAATTTAAATTAGTAAATTGAAATAATTATTATATACATTTTTTTGTTTTAATATATTGAAGACTAAATTATATATTAATAAAAGTGAGCAATTATTTGTAGGTAAAATCTATATAGAAAATAAAATACTTAAATAACAATGAATTTGAATTCATTATCACATACTATAAAATATTCTAAATCTATAAATAAAACACTTTGTAACTTTGTTTGTATAACACTATTTATTTTCTGTTTACTATAGTTTTGGCATCTCAACGTGCCATTACCAAACATGTATGTTTTGATAATGGCACGTTGAGATGCCGAAACTATAGTAAACAGAAAATAAATAGTGTTATACAAAGTTACAAAGTGTTTTATTTATACTCAAACATGTATAACAAAGTAGAAGCCGCAAAAATTAATAATATTCTAAATCTATATACATAAGTCTTATATTTAAATAATTGCTCACTTAACCCGTGGTAAAACATATTTGAAAAATCTTGATTAGAAATTAAAAACACTTGGTTTGTTTCACAGAATATTTATTATTTTTTCTCCGACTAGTTTCGACAAAATGTCATTATCAAGTAATGAATAAATGCATAATGCATGATACTGACATTTTGTCGAAACTAGTCGGACAAAAAATAATAAATATTATGTGAAACAAACCAAGTGTTTTTAATTACTAATCAAGATAAATAAATCCTAATTCCGGTTGGCATTTGTCCTCCGTTCCCGCGATTGGATGCGAATCCTTACGAACTCGTCATCCAACGCTGGTCTAACCCTGAAAATTTTTAATCAGTTTACTTAACATGTTATTCTATATACGACATTTCAGCAAAACAAAACTTGAAGATAATGCATGGTCTAAAGTATTGTGAATATTTTATTATTTCGTTTATTTTATTTAACACTGCATCTTATTAATATTAAAATTATCGTATTGTTTTCAAATGTATCACTCACCTAGCATCAATATTAGGTGGTCGAGGGGGATCTAAAAGAAAAAGAAGATCTTAAGTAATTTATTCTGTCTTATATCTATATACCAAAAGCATTGTACAACTTTGGTTAGAAAAGTGTTTTTTGGACATTCAAATTCGAATGAAATAAAAAAAAAAACTATTGTCGAAATGAAAACTCAAAAATTTCTAATTTATTTAAAAATTCTTGTATCTTCTGATTTTTAAATGCTTTAGTTTTTTGGTATTAATGATATTAATAATAAAAAATAAAAAATTAGTTACATTTTTAAACTCTATGACTATTAATACTGAACAAAACGATTTCTAATTCTATAGCATTTTATAAGTAAATTGTTCTGGATTTTTTGCAGGTTTAGTTTTTCAAAAGATTAAAATAGTTTTAGTACTTAGTAATTTTTAAATTAAGTTAAAAATAATTATAGTGCTAAACATTTTGAAAATCTTTAAAAATTAAATTTTATTCTAGAATTTTCTAAATTATTACAATAATTAATGTTAATATTTTTTTTTAAATAGTTAATTATTATTATTATTTTCAATAATTATCAACCTCACTTGATATTTGTGATCAATATTGTTTAAAAATAATTAATTACAGCATTTATACTATATCTTTATGCAATTACCTATTTATTCACGAATTGATCCAGCGTACTCTTGACCTACCATAACAATCTATGCATTGAATAGGTCAAGCGCACGCTAGTTTTTAACGCAGACTATTGGGTAAGGTCAGGAGTACGCTAGGGCAATTCACAGACTATTGTGTAAGGTCAAGGATACTCTAGGCTAAACTGAAGACTGTTGGGGTAGGTCAAGAGTACGCTAACCCAACATTATTCTATAATTTCTTATGAAAAAAATTGCTAAATGACGAAATATATTTCTGATTATTATTAGCACTAAAATAAAAGCCCAAAGTGTTTCCACTAGAGTAAGCAATATAAATATTTCTAAACGTTTAAACTTACCCAGAGTCACGTCCCTATTGCCAATTCTCACTCGGATAAAATTATCTGGGGAGTTGTAATACCTGAAAAATTAAACAGTATATGCCAATGTGCTTATATAGAATAATTATCTGGATATTATAATTGTTTGTTTAATTAATAAAGCAATTGTTTGTTTTTGAATTATAGTAGTGCTAGTTTATTTTTAAAATAATCTACATTAGTTCCTGAATGTATCGAGATAAATCTTACACAGGACTTACAGCTCATATAGGGCCATTTAGCATGCACATAATTTACCTCAAAGTAGTGTCTGTTTGTTTTATTTTTATAAAGAAATTGTCTAATTAATTGTTAAATGGATGCACATAAATAACAAAATCTCAATTTATATATGAATAGTAGTTTTTGTTTATTAGTTTTATTTGTATTGAGAAATTGTCTAATTTCCCAGTTACCATACTATTTTCATAAATATTAATAAACATCAAGATAACACTCACATTTCATTCCGTGCAGGAACTGCAGGCCTGTAAATAAATAAAAAGTTTCCATTATATATGTCCTTATTAGTTTATATATTTCGAAATAGGTTAAGAAATAATAACACTTTATTATTCTTAACTATTTATTATTTCTTAACCTATTTCGTAATCAAGATGTATCATGAAGTCACGGCTTCAACAATCAATCAGTTTATATATTTGTAATAGAAACTGATTAATTTACTGGCCTTCAAATAAACAGATAAATTCCCATTGTCCATGTTTATGGTATTTTGTATGAACTCACTCTTAATCAACATTTTTTACAATTATAATTGTGACATATTATTTTAAAAATATATTGAAACTTACCTAGGTTTTGCAGTTATGACAAATCCATGTGGCTTGCATATAAATGAAAGTTTCCCATTTTATATCAGTTAAAACTTAACAAAAACATATAACACTAAGAGGGCATATTTTTACTGTTTGTTTATTTTATTTGAATCTGACCAATTGCAATAATGCAACACTATTTGTAAAAGAAATACAATTTTAAAATAACTATAAGAGGAACTTTTAGCTTGCATAATAATGAAAAATCTCATTTTACATACTACTAGTAGACTATAAAATTTACTTTTTTGTATTAATATATTTATATATATTATAATTAGAATCTTAAGGGAAAACTTACTCTGGGGGAGGGCGTGGTGGTCTGTAATCAAAAAATTTTAATAGTAATCTCATTGGCGATGGAGGCTTCTACTTCGTTATACATATTTAATCAAAAAATTAAACACAATAATTACTTTGTTTTGTATAACCGTTATTTATTTATATGATGATGACCAATGGTTTCAATACATCAGCGTATCATTTTCGGTTTGAAAAAACCAATGATTATTGTGTTTAATTTTGTAATAGTAGTCTGTATATTTGAATTTTTTTAATTTAGAAATTAGTGCTATATTATTTTAAATATATTAAAGTAAGCCTTACTAAAGTATTAGCCTGAAATTACAAACCGATAATTTTTTCAAATCATATTATTTTCAAACTATTAGAAGTAAAACTTACCTTTCTCTGGGTTCTGGGCTAGGGGGTGGCCTGCAAATAAACATAAATTTTTAACTGAACCAATGAAGAAAAATTATTACTAATTGTTTCATTAAAAGAAAATTTTAAATTATATGTACTCATAACAATGGTACAAAATTATTTTCAAAATAAATTAAAATAAAACTTACCTGGCTGTTGGAAGAACAGGGCTCACTGAGCTCGCTGGGCTCCCCGCCCTGCAATTAAACAGAAAAGTTTCCATTATATATGTTCATAGTACTCTGTATATTTGCATTAACTTTATTAATTTAGTACTTTTCCAATCAGAATAATACTAGATATATTATTTTTAAATTATATTAAAGTAAAACTTACTCCGGCGACATTTCTAATGGATTTAAAGGGGTCACTGGTCTGCAATTAAACAGAAAAGTTAGAATTATATATGTTCGTAGTAGCTATTTTAAAAATATATTGAAATAAAACTTACCTAAGTATGGATCTCAAGGGGCTGGCCGGTCTGCAAATTTATTTAATTTTTATTTATTTGTTAATTTAGAAACTGGCTTATCTTCCAATTACAATAGTGGCATGTTATTTTTAAAATATTTTAAGGTAAAACTTACCCCTCAGCAGGATTTTCTAAGGGAGGATCACTGTAAATTAACAGAAAAATTCACATTATTTCATTTAGAAAATGTAAATTATTTTTAGTATATATG
Source organism: Ontholestes murinus (assembly GCA_963969525.1). Taxonomy (NCBI): domain Eukaryota; kingdom Metazoa; phylum Arthropoda; class Insecta; order Coleoptera; family Staphylinidae; genus Ontholestes; species Ontholestes murinus. The sequence continues at coordinate 1,589,124 of OZ018399.1, read as the reverse complement.
AAGAAACAACTCACTTAAATTCCTCGGCAAAGAGAATTTCTTCAACTGGATTAGGCCTTTATTAACAGAAAAATGGTCGAATATAGTATACATCATTAAGTGAATACAATTATTGAAGTGGTTATTAAGCAGCTGGAATTATAGTGAAAATAGTATGTCTCAAATATATATAAATTATTATAATAGCAATCATTTCTTATGGTCCCCACAAATACATATTTTTTTTATGTAATATTATCAAATATATTTGACATTTGGTAAGCAAATCAATTACAATTACATTATGTCTACATTCACCTGAAATTAACTTCAAACTTACCGATGTTCTTCAGAATATTCTCTTTCAGCAACAACTAGTCCTCCATCACCATCTGAAAAAATTGAGTAATACTATTTGGTGATTTGATTCAACCAACCACATGTTACTTTAAACATAGCTATTATACACAACTTCTAAAAAAAATTTGTTTCATTAAAAATTGTCATAATTAATAAAAATATAATTATGACAATTATTAATTTTTATTTACTTTTATTTTATTGAATTAGAATGTTCTCCAAGTATGTAAATATTTTGTAGTAGTGTCAGTAATCAATCAATTTATTTAAAAATCTTACCTGTAAGGAAACGGACTCTCCTTTTTTCTGTAACAAGACATTCATAATTAATAAATAATATATCATTGGGCTGCCGTTTATGTTGTGCTGTAAAGAATATTTTACACGTGATCTTCATTTAATATTTTTTTAACCTATGATTTAATTAATTTAAGGAAATATACGATATTGAAACCATTTTAAAACTTACTTGGTGGGGGGCATTCAGGTGCCATAATGAATTCTGTAAAAATTTATTATTATTAGGTTTTTTTACTAAATAATTTCCACACAATTCCATTAAGTATGCCAATAATTCTATCATTATTTAACTGCATTTAATAGAGTACAAACCCTTCGTATCTAAGTAGAGGACGATGCTGATTTGAGCAGGTGCAATTATAATGTCTATCATGGAGCACTAGCATTTTCTATTCACAACATATTTTATTGAACGAGGGTTAATAGCTATCAATTTTCAGTCCATACGTTTTAAAATTACAATAAAAATTAATATCCTCCACATATACCATCTCTTCGATGTTTAATATGTGTATTCACTAATTTTAAAACCTACTGAAACCCTTGTTCATGGAGAGGTTAATAGTTTTAATTTTGTATACACCAAGTCAACTGATTATCTTGAATGTCTGTTAAGACCATAAAATGATGATAACTTTACTTTAACTGTATGAAGGCCACATTTTCTGGTACACATACAGTAATTATTAAGCATATGACTTCTCTAGATTTCAATTGTACATAATGTTAGTTTGTTGGTAATTTCAAGTTTTTTTACTAAGTAACTTAATGTTACATGAATGGCCTTAACGTAATTATTGCATCATAATGCATAATTGACTATGCTGCTATACTTATGTTTTAGCTTTATTTTGACTATTTTTAATTGTTAATATATATATATACTTACTCTAAAATCCCCTTAAATAATATGTTGTTGATATTTACTTGGTAGATTAATATCTTTTGTTAATGCAAAGATTAACAGAGACGCAATATGTCGTTGATAAAAAGGGCGGCGTCAACGGCTTGACTGCGATTTTTCATTTGTGTTCAGGAAGTGCAACTTGCAAAAAAGTCCGCGAATTTTAAAGTTTGCGTTTATCCCAAAAAAATAAAAACTAAATTCAGAAAATAGTTCACTTGTAAATTGCGGAGGGATGCCTAGAACACCAAATCTTGCGCAGAAAGAGGGATTTATTTGCTCTTAACGAAGTTCGTAAGGGATGTTCGGAATAGTCCGCCAAATTTAAATGCTGTTAATTTGTAAACTGTTTTTAAAGTTTATCACACAGAGAAACGTTTCTGTATAACATATTGAGGAATTATAGAAATAACGACAATAGTATCTTAAGTGTTTTTCTCATTAAATATGGATAATTGGCGAAGTACTATCTTATAGTTCATTCCAGTTTGCTGATTGACCAGATCTAATCCACTCGATAAATCGGTTTAGTAAGCTAGCTTAAAAGAGCTAATGTCTCAGTAATAAAATTTGGGAAGTAATGAAGGTGTTTCTGGCATGCAAAAATTATATTAATTGAGAATTTAATATATAAAACTGAAATCAGTTTAGTGTTAAAATATATGTAATATATTTAGATACTTATAATATGTACTGCGTTTTAAGAGAGCCCTTTGAATAAAACATAATTCAAGGATTAAAAGGATTAGTAATTTCTATTGTGGGTTTTCATAATTTTTCCCTTTAAAATTAAAAAGAAAAAACATAACATGCTCTATTGCAAATTTGGGTAATTTTATCCTAATGTTTTTCGTTCGAATGTATTTAAAATTTTAATTAATAAATAGTTAATAATACATTCATTGTATGTGATTTATTAAATATAACTAAAATTATTCACAATTCGTTAAATATATAAATAGGACTAGCGCCATCTAGTGCTTTGATCGCTCATAAGCACACCAATACTAACACAATGTAACGTTGCCAAATCTATGTATTAATCTGTACTAGCCAGAAATATGGTCATATGTTTGTTTGTTAATTTATTTAAAAAAAGTTTAAAACACCTAAATATCAGGGGATTTTAAAACTATACAAGAATTATTGCCTGTGTAAATGTATTGAATACATTTTAAAACAAAATAGAATTTTAAATAGTTTTAAAGATATACTTATGTCTCCTGTGACATATGACAACACATACCTCTTTCTATAGAAATAATACACATAACCTCAATAACATTTTAGTTGATTTTGTTTTCGGATGTTTATATTTACTTATATTAATATGTCAAAGTGAAAAAATGTGCAGTGAATATGATATTATAAATTATAACTATGATTGTAAGGTATGTTAATATTTATGCTTCAAGTATTAAGATTTTTATAGTGTTATAAATGTAGAAGTGAAAGTAAATTCATTTAAAAAAATTATAACAAGGTTTAAGGACTAAGTTTCTGAAAGAAATTATTTAAATTTCCAGCCCCTGTTAACCTGTACTTAAAAACAATTCCCCTTTAATTTGTGTTAATGAAGTATCAATAATTGATTGAAAATAAAAATGCCACAATTTATTAATTGAGCTGAGGAATCTATTAAATTTTTCAATAAATGTAGTAAAAGTAAATGTATGTTACTTTACTAAAATCAAATTGAATTCTTGATCCTGCTTCCACGATCATTAAATATAATTTAGTATAATAGGATCTCGTATTCATAATGCTTAAGGTTTTTACAAGCCATTTGTGCTAGTTAGTGTAGATACTAAAAATCAAAAACTAAATCATATGTGTGGTTGATGAAAGTTAATGCTTAGTTTTGTTTCACTTGTTTAATACATGTTTTATTATTATTTATGAGTTATAAAATGTACTGCTAAATTTTTCCTGCTGGCCTTATATATTTGCCTGATTGAGTAGAATGTGGCATTGATGTAGTTCTGAAAAGTTAACAATGTTCTTTATTTTGTTGCTCTGCATACGTACGTCTAAGCTTGGGATTTAGAATAACGTATTTTGATTGTACATAGATTTATTTATATATTATCAGAACTACAGGCTTTCTTTATATTAAGTTTGTTTACATTCGAAAATGCTCCTTTTAGGGATGATGATCGCGATAAAACAGAGAACCTCAAGTCCAGTTCCTCGGAAGAATCGATGCGAAGACGGGCGTCTAGCTCGAACGACTCCATGTTATCGGAGAGCTCGATGTCGGCCACGAACTCCCCTTTGGTCCAGTGTGCCCCGATATCGTGGACCACGGTACCAGATATGTCCGATCAGGTCCCGACGGCGAACAGCTCGTCGTCCCCAGTGCAATTAACTCAGCCAAGAGAGGTATTAGAAACCACTGTCTAGTTGCTCGTATTTACTGTACGCTTCCCGCATTAAATGTTTAGTGAAATAAACTAAGAATCCGATCACAGCAAGGATGTGTCATTCTGCTCAGCTCGTATCTTGATAACACAAACGAATTTGTATTAATAAAAGAAAATGATTGTATGATGATCTTGATCTCATTAATTGTATATTTAAAGTAAGTACACGGAAAATTCAAAACGAAAAACGATGCAATTCTCGCTTCTGATAATGCATGGCCCTCGGCTGGAAACAGAAAAAACAAAAATAATAAAAATTCGAGATGCATGTGTGCATGCTGTGATAATTTAATTTGCGATGCTTTAAATCTGAAGTATTCCCAACAGATTTTATATATAATGTTTTTTTTTACTCAATATAATTGTAGCGACGTATTTTTAAAATTATAATTCTGTATATATTTCCAGTGAGAAAGGTTCAGGTTTTCAGTATTTATTATTTAATTAATTGTTTTATTTGTATGTTTTATTTTTTTTTTGTATGTGCATGCATTGCTTGTAATAGCATTTGTAGCACTATTTTTAACAAAATAAATGTTATTTTTGTGTATTTTAGCCTTCCTTAAACCTCATGTCGTTTGTAAGCATGTGAAAATCACATTTCATTTGAAATGTGGTGAATTTAAAATTGAATTGTAGCGATTACATTTTAATTTTTTCACATTTTTTTTTTGTTGATTTCATAGTACATTTGCTAGACTACAGATCGAGACTACGTAACTTTAAAGGTGAGCACTTTTGTTGCATGTTGATTGGTGTTACTTATATATTTTTATTTGATATATAGCGAGAACTTATTTGTTAATTTATTAAATTGTATTGCATGCGGACGATGGGTGAAGAAAAATTTGTAAACTGCTTTGAATAAAAGAAGCAATAGTTGGTAGAATTTCTAATAGGTCATGTTTGTTTCAGGCCACTGGACATATACATAGTAAGTCATTTGATTCCCAGTTAAACCATAATATCCAAGAAGAAGCTGTGATTTCCCACCGAACTACCATAAATATAAATTCAACTCAATCTCAAAACATAATTATTAATGGATCTCCAATTTTGAGTGCTAAAAATGTAGAGCCTGGAGCAAAGACTGATAGTTTAGATGATTCAACTGTAGAGTTACGTAAGAAAGCAAGTGATTCCCCAGAAATTGAGGATTCTAATGTGAACTTCAGCCTGAATAGGGAACAATGGCAACGCAGAGCCAACTCACAATCACATATCAAAGTGAATAATGTTCAGAAAACTAATAGAAACTCTGATAACTGGGTAAGGCAGAATCACACCCCTGATTTAGTCATGGATTTGCCGCTCGTAGGTAACTCTAGCCCTAAAGATTTGACCAAGAAAACAATATCTGTAGCCAATAGTGAATGCAGTGAAGAGGACACCAACTCTGTCAAATCCGTGGAGAGTCCCACTGGCCCCGAAAGTCCCGAAATGCAAACGGCTGCGGAACGTTTCGCCAAGCAAAACCAGTGCACACTAAAGAAAAACACAAAAGTCCAAATAGACGCATCGGGCAACTCGGAAATAACAAAACCCATATCCGATCTTGTTGTAATAACTAGTCCAGCACCTGATAGGAAGGTCATCCAAGTGAATACGAACACTAACAGTACGTTTAAACCGCAAATCAAAACAAAACCTCCCGTGCTCAAAAAACCAGTATTTTCTGTACCTATAACACCAACTGTAAATTTAACACCAGAAGTTATTAGGAAAAAGGATTCAGATTTCACCACGTAAATTATCTTCATGTCCATTTAACATACATCCCTCATACTCTTTTAATGTGCCACAGGTGCATGTTCTCAGCTTCGATAAATTAGCTTTATATTAAATATTTATGGAGCCATTTCCTGCACATTTGAAATATACGGAAACTGTGTATGTCAACTTTTAATCAAGGCCTATTATTTTTAAGATTGTATTTGTCATTGACAATAATGTACGCCGATTGCAGAAAAGTTACATTCATTTTTTAAGGGCACATCCTCCAGCCTAATTTCGGCCTTTATAAAACATAATATGCATGTGATTGTAATTAACCAAAGTATCGTAACAAACTAATAATTTTTGATGATATTATATATGTGTGTATATTTATATATGAGTATAAATATATATACAATTAAATATTTGTGTAACATTTTAATATTTAAATGTGACATATTTTTATGATGATACATTTCATGTATTCATGTATGTACCAACCGATATATTAGAAGGTATAGATTTATATTTTGAATAGTTTTGTGTCATATTTTCGCTAGTTCGTATTTTGTTCAGGATTATTATCTTTACTTTTAGATTTAAGTTTCGCGCATACATTTTCAACATAATTCTGAAATAAAAAAAAAGTATAGTTATTTTTAATATGAGACTGATGAGATTAACTGAAACGAATATTTTGTAGGAACTAAAAGAAATTAATATATAACGTACTTAGAGACAGGGTGTATTAAATTATCGTTTTTAATATTTATAATCAGTATGTTATCATCAGGTATTGTACATGTTGTATCAGGAAACATACAAGGTGCCTATTCTTTTATACACTGAACTAGGAATTTTCCGGCAGGCATAGATAGGTTCTTGCTCAACATGGAAATTGTGATCAGATGACTCATTCATTTGCTTATCCTTTTATCCTGTTTAGGGTGCTAGGGTGTGATTCCCCCTCTCGTTTCTTTTTTATCCTTGCCTTAATCACAGAGTGAATTCTTAATTTATTAAGTTGCAACTTCTTTTGTAAATGAGAATATATATGAATATTGTTTTTACTGTAACGTTTACTATTCACAAACAATAATAAACGGCACATTTTTTATTGTTCTTTACTTGCAGAGTGCTGTGCATTTTAGTATTAAACAATATATAAATATACTGTATTTATCCTATAAAAATGAAAAATAAAAAGACCAGATAGAAGGTATTTCGTGAAATTTTATTTACCACTGATCAACCTATTATATCCTGATATTTTAAATGTACACAAAATCCTTATTTTCAGAAACTTGTAACTTCAAATGGTTACATTTTTTGAAAACCTTAATTTAAGAAGAAGCTGGTTAGTTATTTCAAATATATATTTCCTTAATTTAATACCATTTTTCTTTTGAATCAATAGTGTACATTGCGTGTATTTTTATTATAGTGATATTACAATATATTCAATTCAATTAGTTTCAGTTAAGTTTCTTTTTCTTTTCAATTATAATCTCGGTTTCAAGAGGGCGCTATCTCTATTTATTCGATTCGCACGAGAATTTCTAAAACACGCATGCGCGATTTCGTACATAATTTAAAATTCAAATTTTGAAATCCATATTTTATGATCCTATAACCAAAAATTATGAATTATGTTATATCTTAAACACTTTTAACAGATAACTCATAAAAATACAACGACGACAAATAGTATAGTTTAATTTTTTTTTTATCGAACGGAAGTTATTAATATTGTTACTAATGCTCTTTTAATGGAACTCAGCTAACCAAAGCATTATATTATTTTAATTTTTTAATGAGAGTAAAGAAAATCTTTAATGGACACCCTTAATAGTAGTGTCGGACTCCCTATTGATTAATTATTTTTACGACTTGTTAAAGTATTTTTTTTTTCTAGGGGTGACTGTTTTAATTCCAGATACAACAATTAAATTTCCAATCGCCATTTACCGCCATGTTCGTTTCGAGGTTCCGAAACTATTTGATGTGCAGTGAAAAGGCACATACGTAGGAATTTCAACGAGAATACTGTTTTATTCTCATAATTTTTGTTAAAATAATGAAAACTTATAACTTTTTTATACCACTTTTTATTTCACTTTTTGCGACTAGTTTCGATTACACGGTAATCATTATCAAACAAGTACTTAAAATCTAAATTACAACCGTTTATATCCTACAAACTAAAACGCTTCAAAGAGGGGGGGTGTACAACAGGTCCACCTGGTCGTTTAAGATGGAAATTCCCGGATTAATTTTTGCTTTGTGAATTTCAAGGGCTTCCAGTAAATCCATTTTTCTACCTTTCTCGGCAAAATGGATTACCGAAAGTACATCCTTGTCAAAACTATGGTTTGAATCTAAAAGATGATTTGCAAAGGTTGAATTATTGTGTTTTAAATTGTATGATCTTTGATGCTCTCTTAATCGAATTTGAAAATTCCGACCTGATTGACCGATGTACACACTCCCACAATTTGGACATGTTAGACTGTAAATACCTGACTTGTACAAATAATTTATTGGTGTTTTTGCATTAAAAATTAAATTACTAAGTTTAGTATTTGATCTAAAAACAATGTCAATGTCTCGTTTTTTAAAGATGTTTCTAATTTTTTGACTTATTATTCCAAAATATGTTAAGATTTTATAAGATTTATTTTCTGTAGCTGGATTGACGGCATATAGGTACTTTTGAATTTGTTTGGATTGATATTTATTAATTAATTTAGGAATTAGTGTATCTGGATAGCCATTATTAGTGGCAATTTGTTTAATTATGTTTATTTCTTTGTTAAGGTATTCAGGACTAAGGGGGATTTTGAAAGCACGGGTTATCATAGAGTAAAAACCTGCTATTTTGTGTTTATATGGATGACGAGAGGTATTCGGGATTATTGTGTCTGTGAAAGTGGGTTTTCGGTATATGTTGAACGTCAGTTTATTGTTAGTTTTTATTAATGTTAAATCTAGAAAATGAATCTTGTTCTCACATTCTGTTTCAACTGTGAATTTAATGGAAGGATGCAGGGAGTTAAGGTACGTTAGGAATTGAGTTATTTGTCTGTCAGTACCCTCGAAACACGCCAGAATATCATCTACATATCTGTGCCACCATTTGATATGTTTTTTACCTTGAGGTGAGCTTAGTATTTTATTAGTAAGGTTGCTCATAAAGATTTCGGCTAGCAGCGGGCTCAGTGGTGATCCCATTGCTAAACCTTCCTGTTGAATATAGAATTTATTGTTAAAAGAAAAATGATTATGTTTTAAAATTAAATCTATTAATTTAGTATTGATTTTACATATTCCACAAAAATGTTGAATTTATACTATTTCTATCAGTTTAATGGATCTAATTCAGCTAATGGATTTCTTATGAATTAATAAATAAAATGTTTTATTGATTGTATTATTTAATACGTGTTCCAAAACGAACTAAAAATAATTTATATGGTTTTAGAAATTGATTCCTGTATTATAATAATCCTTTCAATCTATGTAAAACATTTAAATATATTTCAATTGTCAGAAGTGTTTCTATAATTAAGCCCCATCACATTTATTATATGTTCCACACAGGAACGCCACCATCCTGTTGCTTAATAGTGATCCACCTTTATCGAATGTTGGCAAGCTACGTCGACTCATTATCTCAGCATCTGTATCTTGATCTGCTTTTAGATAGTATTTGAAACGCCGCCCTTTCAGATGAATATTCTCATTGTTAGTCTTATAAGTCCATTAAGTATTTTTGATGACGATAAAACCTCTCATTAATCCACTCTTCAAACACAAATCATAAACAAAACATTGGGGGAAGAGTAAGCGAAAACATTAGATTATATTAATGAATTCAACAGGCAATTCGCTAAAATCTTTAAATTCAATCAAAACAATTTCTGACGCAATACTTTTATTTCTCATATTGTAGGAGGTTCGTAATAATATTTCAGTCGTCATATTTATTCAAGATGGCCCAACAAAAAGATTAGCGAGACATTAAAAAATATATTATACATTTAAATTTTCTGCTCATAAATATTTACCTCCTAATCCTATAACTTTTTTTGTGGCCAAACTACCCCTCGTTAAGTGTGCTTTTTAATTAACGGCTCCTAATTAAAACCCCGAATTTTAATTGACTCGCTCCGAAAGTTTGCGGAATAGTAAGCATGTTTCCGAGTCCGGAAGATCAAGGGCGAATTCTTGGGTTTGATTCGATTACGCCGTACGCCCGTCAAATTCCAAATACCCCAGGATGTGTACGTATGCAGGGCTCGCAGTGTCCTCGTTAGGTGTTCCCCTCTTCGGATGCGAAAACATTTTAATAAAATCGTTCCCGAGCTTAATTGGCCGTTAATTGCCAAACGCTGGGCCGCTCCAGGATTCAATCATTAGACATCACCGGCGATTGCCAATCACTTCACTCATCTATAATTTATAGTGAACTGTTTAGTTTCAGTTTTAATGGTATGGCACGTCGTTATTTTCCGGAAATGAATAATAGGGCGACTTTTTAACATTATTTAGTGTTAAGAATTCCATAACTGTCTAATCTAAATTTCCAACAAACGTGCTCTAGATTTGGATATTTTCCAATGCATCATCCTCGAAATATATTTAGGGGAGCAACTAGTAGGGCTAATGTATAATTTATTGCGAAGGCGGTCGATCTTCATTAAGTATTTATTTGAGTTTGTTTCGGCGACACCCATAGTGGACAAACGTTTTAATAATCTCCATAATCCTGTTTAAAAATCTAGTGTGGAATTAACGATGACGTGTAACAGAAAAACATTTTTATTCGATATTGATGAAAGCGTATTTTGAATCATACGTTATTGTTATATAAAAGTTGTTTGAGGAAGTACTTGATGCGGTGGCGCCGCATCACTCTTCCCAGGATCGTGAGAAGGAAGAAGTCTGGAAGGACTCGAGCGAGAGCAGCAAAAATAAGGTCGCAGGCGCAAGCAAGCAAGCAGTGGCCAAATTAATGATTCCCTACAACCACCCGCGGCCTAATGTTTCCACAGCAGCGCTTGCGCCAGGTCGTCATCAGTGGTCGTGGTAGGACCAAGACAAGGACGGCCTACGGACTCCTGCCCGTTGAAGCTAGAGAGAGAATCGAGTCCTGCGTGCAAGCTTTTCAGGACAGCGTTCTCTAAAGCTGCAAGGCAACGGGAAATCAATACTTGCCTTTTTAGAAGCACCTAATGCCCCACATTGCAACTAGAGCCTCTGTCGCCGTCATACACCACCTCCACCGCCTCCGCCACTCCTGCTGCCTCGGCACTTCGGCATGGCAGCCTAGTGACATGACGATCTCCAAAAAGTGTTGACTGCTGCAGAAGTCGCGCTTCAAAGGGATGGGATAGCGACACATCCTCAAAGAAAACTAACTATCTATCAGGTTAGTTTAAACCACAGTAACTCAACAAACCGCACACATTAATCAATACACGAATAATCAGAAATAAAAGAAAAACATGTGTTGATGTTTGTGGCCTACATTACCCTATATATCCAACGCTTATTAAATTTTCGACCCTATTTTATACATCCCCTAAAATCAAGCACGTGATGTATGTTTAGATACATTTTTAATCCCCTTAATTAATGATCAAAACCACTTATCTCTATTATAATTTAGCGTAGTTCATATTAAATACGCAAAGCCCACTTATACGCACGTATATATGAGTAATATAATCAGCTTATAAAAAATCGATATATGCAAAACCCAGTGGAAAGTTAATCGTTCATACATAACATTTCATACACGCAGTGCATCTGTGTGTGGACAAAAGAAACTTCCTCAGATTACTCGTCTCGCGATAATTACAGTCATATCAAATTATATAATTGCGTATTTCACCATTGAAATATTTGTGTTTAATTTATACACGATTGTGGAAGTACTATGATAAACGCTGAATTATAAGTGTTAACGGAAACGAGTGCGATACTGCGACGGGATGTATTCCGGTCTTGGTTAACATAATCTATCGATCGTTATCTCACGTTATCTCACTTTAAATTAGTATACATGGGCATGTTTGTTAATAAGTAGCCACTATGCTTATATACACATGTGTGCCGTGGTGAATAAGTTAAACCGAAAATAATTTAATGTAAAACAAAAAGAAACGTATATAAACAAAAATTTTAGATTGGAAGTTTAGAAAGGGACAGAGATGATCGATCCATCTTCATCTGAAGAGGATAGTGACGAAGAGCACGGACATGGACACGGACACGGGCCATCGCATCAAGGCTCTGGCCATCATCCGAGCACCAGATCTCGCGGCGAGGCCCACCATCAGGTTAGATTTGATTTAAAGTCCATTGAATGTTGCTCATTTTCGAAAAATAGGCCGACAGCTCACCGTACCATGCCCACCCAAACGAAGCGGGAGGCGGAAGCGGCAATCTGGAGGTGCCGAACAACACAGGAGCCCTCACCAGGTCCCTCTCGCCTTCGAGCGCCGTGTCAGCGGAGACGCTCAGTCACAGTGTGGGTTCATCCCGGGCCAATTCTCTACCTCGACCCACAAGCCCTTCACCATCTGTAGCTTCCGAAAAGACTGAAGTTGATCTGGCGGAGAAGCAGGAACGCGAAGAAGAGGAAAGGAAGAGGAGGATACAACTGTACGTGTTTATTTCAAGATGTATAGCTTATCCGTTCAACGCGAAACAACCGACGGATATGACAAGGCGTCAGACCAAAATTACCAAACACCAACTAGAAACTATCAGTGCGAGATTTCAAGTAAGAATCGCCGCTGCTTATTTTTCATTCGCAAGCATTTTAAATAACCCTGTTGTTCCTATTTATAGAGTTTTCTCAAAGGAGAAACCCAAATAATGGCTGACGAAGCATTTCAAAACGCGGTGCAAAGTTATTACGATGTCTTTCTCAAATCGGAAAGAGTGATTAAGATGGTTCAGTCGGGTGCCTGCTCTCAATACGACTTTAGAGAAGTGTTTAGGAACAACATCGAGAAGCGAGTTAGGTACAAGAATCTAGCCAGTCATTTTAACGTTGCATTGTTTAATAACCGTTCTCTGTCCTACGTTAGGTCGTTACCAGATATGGAAGGACTTAGTAAAGAAACCGTGTTTACCTCATGGATGGCAAAGTTTGATTGTATACTAAAAGGTGGATATATATATTATTGATGGCTGTTATTGTAATATGTGTATATTTAATCTGCACGTTTACGTAACATATGTGTTCATTTGCATGTGCTCTTGTTTATTCTTCTATATCGTGTATTTGTCACTTAGGTTTGGGCGATGAAGATTCTAAAAGACCGTCTAGAATGCAACAGCAATCCCTCAATTCTGAGCTTATTTTATCCAAGGAACAATTATACGACATGTTCCAACAGATATTAGGAGTTAAGAAATTCGAACACCAACTTCTGTTTAATGCCTTGATGGTACGTTGGGAGTAAAATATTGCAGGCCATTTAATTGATAGAGCGGTGATTTTTAGCTCGATTCCGCTGACGAACAGGCAGCCGCAATAAGAAGAGAATTAGACGGTCGAATGCAGAGAGTCTCTGAAATGGAGAAGGTAATTTCATTGCCAATGATATTGCTAATGCTACCGCTTCACTTCCACTGCCGCTACTAACGCCATAAACAGCTATCGTTAGCACTAAGAACAAACGCGAAGATAAACACGCACATATATCGAACTGTTTAGCATTGATTCGCTAAAATATTACATCTTTCTTTTTAGAACCGCAAATTAATGCCAAAGTTCGTATTAAAAGAAATGGAATCACTGTATATAGAGGAACTAAAATCATCAATAAATCTGTTGATGGCAAACTTAGAATCGCTGCCGGTTTCAAAGGGATCGATGGACTCTAAATATGGCTTGCAAAAACTAAAACGCTATAACCACAGGTTGCACAACCATAATAAACCATATACAATGAAGCATCTTTTGATGAATTATGTTACTTCTTTTAGATCCCAAGGATCTTTAGCAAAATTAGAAGGAGATTCTGCTGATAGTGATACACAACTAACAAAACTTGATGTAGTATTGACTTTTCAACTAGAGGTAACCGACCTCGCGGGGAGCCTCTTTTTGTTCTTGACGATAGTAATTTTAGGTAGTGGTGATGGAAGTGAAAGGTCTTAAGTCGTTAGCTTCGAATCGAATTGTTTACTGTACAATGGAAGTGGAGAACGGAGAGAAGCTCCAAACGGACCAAGCCGAGGCATCTAAACCGATGTGGGATACTCAGGGAGATTTCTGTACGACGCATCCTCTCCCGGCCGTCAAGGTTAAACTGTACACAGAAAATCCGGGGATGTTGGCATTGGAGGACAAAGAGCTAGGCAAAGTAGTGCTGAAGCCCACACCGTTATCATCCAAGGTAAACATTTAAACAGCAATCATCATCGGAACTATAATCATCTTCATGGCTCACCGCATGGAATCCATTCAAATTACAGGCTCCCGAGTGGCATAAAATGACAGTGCCTAAAAACCTTCCCGATCAAGATCTGCGAATTAAGATCGCCTGTCGGATGGATAAACCGCTAAACATGAAACACTGCGGTTATTTATACGCCCTTGGGAAATCGGTTTGGAAAAAGTGGAAGAAGCGCTACTACGTTCTAGTGCAAGTCTCGCAGTACACATTTGCTATGTGCAGTTATAAGGAGAAAAAGTCAGAACCATCGGAAATGATGCAACTAGACGGCTACACAGTTGATTACATCGAAGCGTCGAACGGTAAGTATCCGTGCCCATTAGCTCCGTTTCGAAGTATATTAATGGGTCACTGTGTGTTTTAAGCAAACTTGATGGTTGGAATGGGTAAGCGTAAGTTGCACTGATTTCTATTATCGCTAGTATTTATTTTGTACGTAATATGTGACGCTTTTAGATTTGGAGGGAGGTCGTTATTTTTTTAACGCGGTACGAGAAGGGGACAGTATTTTATACGCGAGCGACGACGAAAACGAATGCCATTTGTGGGTCATGGCGATGTACCGGGCGACCGGTCAATCCCATAAACCAACTCCTCCCATTACGCTCCAAGATAAAAACTCGACAATATCGAAAATTCAAGGAGGTGCTTACAGAGACGTCTCCTCTGTTTCATTATTGATGTTTCACATGTTCTAGATGCTGATCGAGCCAGGAAACATGGAATGGAGGACTTCATTTCCGCGGATCCGTGCACGTTCGATCACGCATCACTTTTTAAATTACTGCAAAATCTTACACTGGAGTATAGATTAAGCGATCCCTACTGTTCTCTGGTAATTACTTCTGGTTAATAATTTTATAATACAAGTAATAACGGTTAACGTTAAACGCAGGGTTGGTTCAGTCCGGGACAAGTTTTCGTGTTGGATGAGTACTGTGCTCGTTATGGAGTTAGGGGTTGTTACAGGCACTTATGCTATCTATCGGATCTTTTGGACCGTGCGGAGAAAAGCGTCATGATCGACCCCACGTTGATTCATTACAGTTTTGCATTCTGTGCGAGCCATGTCCACGGTAACAGGTGTGTAGCTTTTAAGCTAGACTTAGTAATGCCCGATTAATTGATAACAACAGTAATGACTTCAGACCCGACGGTGTTGGAAGCGTGACACACGAAGAGAAGGAGAAATTTCAAGATGTTAAAGAACGATTAAGAGTCCTTTTAGAAAATCAGATTACCAACTTCAGGTAATTGAGGTGTTAATTCATTTAGGCGGTACTTAACTATTTTAATACAGGTACTGTTTTCCTTTTGGACGACCCGAAGGCGCCTTAAAAGCGACCCTTTCGTTATTAGAAAGGGTCTTAATGAAAGATATAGTAACCCCAGTGCCTCCAGAAGAAGTCCGCGGAATGATCAAGAAAAGCTTAGAAACTGCTGCTCTAGTAAATTACACTAGGCTCTCAAACGAGGCCAAGATTGAAGGTAAATATTAGTGCTTTTGCTAGCAAGGTACACAAATAGTAATTGATTCTCATCTTGCAGAAGATTTGCGGGGAGATCAGATTGTACCTCCGAATAAGAAACTGGATGACCTCATTCACTTGGCGGAGCTGTGCGTAGATCTTTTACAGCAAAATGAAGAACATTATGCTGAGGTGAGTGCTTTTTATTTGTTTTATAACTTAAGAATCCAATCCGATTATATTGAAATTCTAATTCAGTTTGACTAAGATGATGATGATTATGACGATGACGCGCTGCATCATATTGCATGCGTGATTCCCGAATAATAAATAAAAACAAAAAATTATGTAAACCCCTGATGATGATTGCTATGCGGGAATAGCAATGATGGAAAAAATTATATAATATGCCCCCATAGATATCTGTTGAAACCTGACTTGTGAAATACAGTATATATTTATGTCCTCTGTCCTTTCAGTATGAATATCTTTCAGATTCTAAATTACCAAACGTAACTGACACATATGCGTAATGTGTATTAGAGTAACCCATGTTACTAATTAGATTTTTCATTCTAGTGTCAAGCGAAATTAATTGGGTGAATTATGTTCCGTTGAGTATATTTTCAAAGCTGCCACTAATGGATTTGTCCTGTTGTGTACTGGCGATTCATTTCTTTTCCCCGAGAATTGTTTTAACCAAGTCCAGTTTTTTATGCGGTTTTCTGGCAGTCCGGGAAATAGCCGAACTGTCGAATGTTTGGAATGTTTGGGGGCTACGACTATTCTCTGCCCTTTGATCTATACATTCGATCCATCTGAAAGATATTCTATGCAAAGTATATTAATGTTGTGTGTAATTCTGTGTGTACATGCTACCAGCTGCGAAAGGCTGAGCGGCAAACGTCGCCCCAACCCTCGAGCGCGAACTCGGGCACGAACTCGGGCACTCCAAGCCGCGATGCTAAGCAGCAAAGCTCTGTGTATCGCTATTGCATGCCACAGCATGCTACTTACACCCCACCAGACCCCACGGCACGTACATCTTTAATCTATCTCTATCTTTCTTACTGTTCTCAATTTACATCCTTTTCGTACTGGTGACATAAAGTAAACTTGTACATGAACAATAATCTCAAGATACGGATGATTGAGCTTGTATAAACTAGAGCTCTACAGAATTTCACATTTCAATTAGTGTTTACTTTATATTCTGGTACTGTAAACGAATATTGAAAGGATTGCTGCATATGCATTTTACCACACAAAACATCAGACAAGATCAATAGTTACACTAATTGACAAATCGGACGATTACCTCAAATCCTTCCAATTTCGTTCGAGCTATTGAACTCGGTATTCTAAACATTTGGGTGATGTACTAATCGTACGAAAAGGATAACCGATGAAATCCTATTAAATATTTCTTTCTTCTAAAATACGATTTCATCGGCGTATTTAAATATACATTAGACATAATGAAATATGTAAACAGGTGCCGACTGATGGAAACACAAAACTTCAGATAAAGCAGCCACACTACAAATTATCTACAACATAATACTCGACCCGTATACCCGTTGCACAAAAACATGCGCTTGAACGACAATCAAAATCATAACGAACGCGAATTCCTATTTGTTTGAAATCTATCCTCTCGCTTTAAATGTGCATACTGGGATGTTCCGATTACAATATTTACAAAAAATACAAATATACCGAGTGATCTATTTTTTGTACTCTTCAAAAACATTATTACGCTGTAAAAAATGCTACGAATTATAAAGTGGTGGCGTATTTTTTGAAGAGTATAAAAATTACAAATACAAATTGCTTGAATAGTTGTGTAGTCTATTGCGATCACTTCTATATTATTACCTATCGCCTTGAACTGTTCGATTCTTTTCTGCTGATGTGCAATTTCAGCTGTGTTATTTTCAGTCAGCGCCTGAAATATTGTGCATGTATGTACTCTTGTTTATTGTTTTTTTTTAATCGATGTTACCCCGGTTTAGTATTTTTGTTTCGGTTTTGTATTATTACCGCGATCTTTGGTTTCCTCAATATTTTCTTTGGAATTGTGAATTTATAAATGAAATTAGTTTCTTTTGACTTCAGATGATATGTTATTAATGTGTTTGAGCTATGATATTTATGCAGAGCAATAGTTCAAACATTGCGTGACTTGTTTTTATATTCACGAAAATAGTTAAATACAAATTTATTTTAAATTTAGATTTAATAGGTCGATGTCACTCAGTACTAAGTCTCGATTTATCACGTTGTGACCTAGGCCTATTTTTTAGTAATAATACGTAATGTTTAAGGACCAAAGTGTAGAAACGTTGTCCCCGATTACAGATATTCGGACAACTTCTCTACACGTTTGGGTTTAGCTCTTTATTGAGTTGTATGTTTAGGCCTTCGCGTGGTTTAGTGATTTACTAGTGGAACATGCAGAGATATTTTGGTCTCTATTTGCCGTCGATATGGATCGTGTATTAGCGGAACAGCCGGCCGATACGTGGGATTCTTTCCCACTCTTTCAAATATTGAACGACTACTTACGTGCAGATGGTATGTATCGTGCCCGATTTCACGTTACCTTCTGTGTATCGACCTCTATTTTCAGACAATTTAAAGAACGGGAGATTCCACCAACATTTACGGGACACCTTCGCCCCACTCGTTGTTAGATATGTCGATCTTATGGAATCATCCATTGCCCAATCGATTCATAAAGGCTTTGAAAAAGAACGATGGGAAATTAAAGGGTATACTTCTATTAATTTATCAACATTTTTCTTCGGCAAATATGGAATAACCTGAATCCTGGGTTTGGGCCGTTTTTCATAGATCAAGAGAACTTACAGTCGTTATTTTTAGTAATGGCTGTGCCACATCGGAAGACCTCTTCTGGAAATTGGATGCGTTACAGTCGTTCATCAGAGATCTTCATTGGCCCGATGCGGAATTTAGGCAGCATCTCGAGCAGAGATTAAAATTAATGGCGTGCGATATGATAGAGTCGTGTATTCAGCGTACGGAGGGCGCCTTTCAGTCGTGGCTGAAGAAAAGCGTTACGTTTATTTCCACCGATTACATTTTGCCAGGAGAAATGTGCGCAATGGTGAACGTTATTTTGGATGCTAAGAATCAGTCTTTCAAATTGTGTGCAGTTGACGGAATAGACGTCGTAGGTCACAACCAGCTAGCACTAATGGCCGCGCTGTACTCACTCGTTTTTTGCGCTTTCAGCATCAATACCATGCGAAAATCGACGATCAGATCGATAAAACCTTAGCAAGTATGAACTCGGGGATGATTAATAAGTTAATGTCCGTTCTGGAAGCCACCCTTTCAAAACTGTCAAGATATGACGAAGGGAGTCTGATAGGATCCATTCTTAGTTTCACGGTGAGTTCATCTTATCGGATTTTCTTTATCCTCCGATTCACCGTATTATTTTTAGAACGTTTCTGGTTCCGGCAAGGATATGGGCCAGGGCTATGTAAATTTCATGAGAAACTGTATGGATCAAATCAGAGGCAAAGTCACCGACGAATTATGGATTTTAAATTTTTTTGAACAATGGTATACCAATCAAATTAATATGCTTTGTAATTGGTTATCTGAAAGATTGGATCATACTTTGCATCCATTCCAATGCACGTGCCTTGCCCATATTGTAAAGGTACGTGTGACAGCTTGCGAAATGCTGAAACGTTAATTGGTTAATCGTCGACGTTCGGTGTTTCAGAAAGTTTACTCTGATTTTGAACTCCAAGGCGTGATGGAAGATAAGCTGAACTCGAAGGCGTACCAGACGATCGCGCAACGGATGCAAACTGAAGAAGCCACGTGTGCCCTTACAATGGGACAAGCTGAAGGGTGGGTGTTACAATAGGTGGGTTGTTGTACACGTCGTTATTTATTTCTTTGTTGTTACAGCGGCGAGGGTGGAGAGGAGGAGGGCGAGAGCAGGAGCAAGCCGAAGGCAAACATCGTCGAGAGCTTGGGCGAGGATGGTAACTACGTAGCTAACATTAGTAATTTAGTTACGAATCGTGTCGGCAATATATTCGGTAAAGGAATCGGCGGACTGAGTACAAAGTTTGGAGGTGGAACTAGCAGTTGGTTTTAAAAAAACATAAAACAAAAAGCTTTATATTTTCTCATAATAAATATTGTATAATAATATTTGCTGGTACTGGCCTGACGGTGGCTTGTGATTGTGATTTTTTTAAATCATATTATACAGGCGTACGCCCTTCAACGCGGGTGCGTTACTTCAAATGTTACGGTCCGTTTCTGAAATTTCAAGTTTCCGAGTTTCCGTATTACGCTGATGATATTTTCCATCCTCCATCCCTCGATGAGGGTCGTATGCTGGACTGGACACCCTGTATATGAACACTTATTATTATAATGCTATATAACGCTGCAGATACCCAGATACTTGATTATTTTTAGCACAGAATAGTGGATAATAGCAGATAGTTATACTTTATACAAACACATTTAAATGGAAGTTTTGCATTTTAATTCAGTTTTTGCATCGGATGCGCGCACTGTTAATAAATAACGCCAACGTTCGTGATGGTAGAATATTGTAGAATACGCTTGCAGAATGTTCGCGCAATGGGATTTTTTGGTATATTCGCGTTTTTGGGCGACACTTAAATAATAAGAAGTAAAACACCATTCTTTTTTATAAACTGTTATTAGACCTTAATTAGTACTACATCTACTCTATTTTAAGAAGTATTTAATGATAAATAAAGTGTATTTAGTAGCTGATTAGTGAATATATTTTGGTAAAATGTATATATAAGTAACGATTGGTGAAAGTATAAAAACATATCGCTTTATTTATGGATAATTAGAAGCGTTATCGGTTGTTTAGAAACTCCTGCCGACATTCTGCGTGACTCCTGCTCCTCTTTTTGTATAGTACTTTTCTTAATAGACAAATAATAAAGTAAACAAGAATGGTCCGATGCAATCACTACATTGTATTATTACATTGAATTATATTTAAAGTTGAAGACATTGAGAAAACGTACTTAAATCGAGATAATAAAGTTGATGATTTCAATATCCACAGACGCAGAGAGATTTGAACGAAGCGTATTTAAGCTATAGTATTCTGCATATCTAAATATATTTATTATAATTGTAACCTAAACAGGAGTAATAATAATGTCATAAATAATTACAATGAAGGTGCCATGTAGCGTGTCTTAGGTTTAACGGAACGTTTTCGGATTCCGAAAATCTCTTGCCTAAACCCTAGACATCGGTGATATCAAGCTTACTCAGGCCCCAATATCATGTACGGCCAATGAACGAGACACATGAATGGGAGTGTAAAGATTAACATAAATATAATAATATCGTTACAAATAGTTCAATAACAAACACCACCAAAAATAAGCGGGTATTCTGTGAAACGGTTACTCGGATACTTGCAATTCCAAAGATGCACAAATAGTATAAAGATAATGCTAATAATAATGATAAACAACGAGTGAATTATAAAGATATTATTAAACTAGTAAATGTGTTATTGCATGCTAAACAATCTTCTATTTCTTCATGCGATGATTACCGTTAGTATTTGTAGTTTTTTAATAATGCGAAACACTGAAAATTATAAACAAAACAAATCAAACGATTAAATTTCTGATATCAGTACAAATGGATAAATTTGTAAATCCGTAGCTGTTAGTCGGGATTCTTTTAATCCGAACAACAGCGGATAGATTCCTTAGCCCATTTTCCGTGGTACTATCGGTCTATTCGCACTGTATTGCCTATGCTAATTAATGAATTATATATCCTGTTGAAATTTTTGAAAGTTTAACTATTTCTATAAATGTATATAGAAATAAGAAATTCTAATATTATACTATTCCTAGTGATCTTATTTTCTCTACCTAATATTCCGCTGATATGATATAAAGCAAATAATTGATATCTTAGATTATATAGAGTTGCTGTTGGAATTCCGGTATCCGAACTTGTTTCACGTAATTTAATTTACGTCGGTGGACTTATAACTGCAATAAATTTATACTTTTCCATCGTTCTGTTCGTATACAATGACTACAAGCTTACCAATCTGAACGAAGGTTTATACCTACATGGCAGAAATACGGAAAATCGAGTTCTGAGTGCTTATTACTTAAATATATTAAATAATGGCCTGTGATGTCGACATGAATTTAAGACTTTTGAGGCCACAAAATATTGTTATGTTTAACTCTGAATTGTACTTACCGGAAAATAAATTGTTTTAAATGAATTCTACACACACCCTCCTTACTCCACACCACCGCCTCCGCTTGTAATTTATTTCTTAAAAAAATAAAATTTTTAAACGTTTATTTTTGTCTTATTTACCATCTAATAATCCTTTAATTGCGTGGTGAGTTCGAAAATAGAACCACATTTTATCACATTCGTAAGAATTTATATACTATACTTATATAAAAATGTATAAATAAATATAAATTATTATAAGGACGTTTAAAGAAAAAATGATAGTAGAATAAGTCAAGGCAGGTTAATTGAGGTGATTGAACCAAAATGTTTAATTTGACAATAAATTGAAATAACGGAAATAAGAGTAAAATTTAAATAAAATTCATTAATCAAGAAGAAGAAGAAGAAGAGTTAGTAAGCTAGTAGAGCGATGAGGATAGGAAGAAATAACATGGACAAAAGGGGAAATAGCAAATAACTGAAATATGTATAAAATTTACAGAGGAATTTCTTCCTGGAAACAACGGTTTTATTATTGGTCGTCGTCGTGGGATAATTGACCTCCAGACGATAAAGCACGTTTTGGCGGCTATTGTACTTGAAATGTAATATAGCATAGATAAACAGTTTCCTAGAAAAACTTTGTAATCCAGTACTTGGAAAAATCAAATATAATAAATTATGAAGCTAACGATGCGGCAGTCGCTTATCAAAAAACAATATACTTTTCAATTTTTCTACTCTTATGAAAAGTATTTACTGTTAATAGAATAAATTAAAATAACAAAAAGGAATACCAAACAGTTTGAAGATCCCTGAATAATTCATTAATAAAACATCATTTAATGTAAAACTTCTAAAAAATCTTCATTTAAATCGATAAAATGCTGTTATCAGAAAAGATTAGATCAAATATTTAAAAAATATATCAAATTCTATTAAAATTTGTCATGTTTATAACAATATCTACAAAATATATAATATTCTATGATCTATATGAAGAAGATTCTTCTGATAAGAAAATTGAAAATAGGATGGAATTTGGAAATTGAAAAAAAATCTATTCGTTATAGATAAATTGTATTTCATTCAGTAATAAGAGCTTAAATTGTAAATTGAGGATGAATCATTTTTGAAATATTTTTTTAAACAACTAAGGCAGTATAAGTAGGGAAAGAAGAACATATATAAAAAATTAAAAAGGGCACTATGCCTAAATTTCACCGATTGCAGCGCTCTCATTGTCAGAGTTTGCTTCGCGTACTAAAACCGCCTCAACTTGTTGCACACTCAATGGTTTGATCGATGTCAAGTTTGGAAACAACTTCAAGTAGGTGTAACTAAAACATATTTTTATTTTGTGTAAATTATCGTGATAACATAACAACCCTGTATACGATGAACGAGTAATTCGAACTTCCCTGCCTCCATAACTGCAGTGCGCACTGCTTTTCACAGCTAACAAAATTTTCAATTCTAGCGTCCAAAAGGTTGGGTTTTAAAGTGGTGACACTAGCCCAAACTTAAGATTGTTTACCTAAAACCTTTTATTTACATTCATGAGACATGGCTGTTACAATGTTACTAATTTGAATTATGCAGGGATTTGTTATAGGTAATTGGAAAGAAAGGATGGAATCTGGTAAACGAACAGTTAGCTCTACAAAATATAAATCGGATAAAATAAAAGACAGCAGAACGTCAAGTTCCACGCAAAAAATTACAGAAACAGATGTAGCCGAGCAGGAGCCCAATATCTCTTGCATTCCACTAGTTAAAAGAGCCGACATCGCAAAAGTACTTCCACGATTTACACTGGGTAAGCGAATAACCTTTATAACAGCTGTGAAACTAACATCTTAATTCAGTTTTATCTAGAAACCGAGAGGACGGCGTCGGCATGGAGGATCTGGATGAAGTGCAACAAGACTTCGAGAAGTTGTTATCCACTTGCGCCCTCCGACAAAGGCTACTAAGATCTGAAGTGGAATCTATCAAAAGTGGAGAGGAGAAAAAGGCCAAACGAGGAAAGGATAGGGTAAGTTGTTATTGCTCAATAAAATATCTTAATAAAAAAAAAACAGGAATGTTAAATGTGAGACTTTATTTTAGCAATTAATGTTAGGTTAAATAAAAACTTTTTATTATTCATAACTCAATAATTTATACATAGTTACAAATTGTAATTTTACAATATTGTTTCTAAATAGGAAAATAAATTGAAAATTTTGACAGAAAAAAAAATGTGTTCTACTATAAATTTTGCTGTAGAATTGTATCAACTAATAATATATTGCTCTACACTATATTTACAGAATCAATTTTATATTTTAGTTCTTATAATTTTGCTTTAAAAAATATAATAGAAATACGTATATTATTATTTTGGTACGTATATTCATTTATGAAAACAACAACTAGAAACAAATGTAACTAAAATTGATTTGATTCAGTATGTAGATATTATAAAGAATGGTGTTGAATAGGCTTATTGTTTTTTAAAGTAAAGTTTGCAATTTTATTAAATAGTATTAATTTCCAAGCATATAAAAAAAGCTAACACTTTTTAATTTCATTTTAAATGGTTGCCTTTTTTATATAAAAAAAAACATGTTTTTGATTCAGCCAAAATCAATTATTAGAATTATTTAGATTAATATTTAATAGTATATATAGTTATACAAAATTTGATATTGCATAAGATTCTTTTGAAGACCAATAATGGTTTCACATTATAGATAACACAATTGTTTACTTATGCAGCCCTCAGTGAAGCGAAAACGTATCGATGAGAAGCCCAAGTACAAAGATGCCAAAAATGTAGCAAGAGTGATAAAAACCAAACATACTCCCCTAAATAATTTCATTACCGATGTACCCAAATATGAAATACCACAAGTGATAATACCGAAGCATGATATATCTGACCAATTCTGGTTATCTGTTGATCCGTACTGCCAAGATATCAAAAAAGAAAATATAACTGTAAGGATTAAAACAAAAAAAACAATAAAATTACTGCTCCATGCTCACCTTCTAAGTTCTAGTTTCTTGAGGATCTCTTTAAAGAATGTTCACAAGAGATCGACTTTAAAATACCAGATATTGGAGATCATTATGCGATTGAATGGCCTGAAAATAGCAACCCCCCAGAACAAAATAATGGATCTATAAAGCCAATTAAGAAAAACTTGGAAGAGAAGGTTGTGAAACAAATTCTAACAGTTTATGACAAAATTAAATGTGGAGAATATACAATTCAAGCTAATAATCGGTTAAGGAATGGATTGTGTTTAGACAAGCAAGGTTTATTAGACTCTGAACAGGTTACTAAAGTAAGTATAGATATTAAATTATTAAGTTTTAATTTTATAAATTAATGAATTTTCAGAAGGAAGACGAAATATTAATGGAGATACAAAAATTCCAAAGTGAATTAGCTTTAGTAAATAAACATAATTTATCAGCACTCAGCAAATTACACACAGTGGTGACAAGGGATTTGCGAAAACAGGATGTGAAAGCTGCCTTGGATCAAGTTGACAATCAGGTGAGGATATCAGAGTAAACTTGGCTTTAAGAAGCATTAATTAACTTTTTTTTAAGGTTATGAATTTGCACAATAGAATTATATTAGCCAAACAGAAGCATACTGCCGAAATGAAAACAGAAACAGCCTACGAAAAATACCTTTTACCTAAACCCAACTTGGTGGAATTTGATCAAGAAGCAAGTACTATTATTAAGCAACAAGTATTGCTCCATCGAGAATTAACAGATTTGACTGACTTTTCACGTTTAGAATAACTCTTTGAAATTTGATAACGTATTGCATTTACCTTTCAAGAAAAATTATTTGTTAAAGTCGCCGTAGAAAATGTTATAGTGTAATAATATTAATTTTAATTAGAAAACAAAGCAGAATTGCCAAACTTAAAAATAGATTACATACCAGTAGTCTTATTATCACTGCTTTAAGGAAGAATCTGTAGAATCCATAGAAATTTTAAGCAGTAAAAATCTTACTGCATCTTATTTTTAGTCTATAAATTTTTTATTTCATTTTCTTTTCAAATTATCATTAACATCTGAAATATATAACTGGAATTAATTGCTGATCACATATTTTATTGATAATGTCTAAAATATGTGGTAATTCTACATTTATAGTGTAAAGATATATTAATAACGGCGACTTTAACAATACAAATTAATTTAATAGATCTATTCGTGAACAGCATTGTGTTCTAGAGACAGGATTATAATGCATTGATTAACCTTAATTGCTAAACATTAATTTTTAGATATACTCAAGCTTTATTTTAAATTTTATTATTTAGTACAATTTCTATAATGATGATAAATGATTGTTACATAAAAAATTATATACTATATGCATATAAAGATGATAATTGATTAATTACTATTTCATTATAAAGAATGTTAAGTGAAAGATTATGTTATCTTACACAAGTTTAATAAACATTCTAAGTGATTTCTATATAAAAAAAATATAATTGATCATGTAAGTAAATAATAAACTTAATTATGAATGATGATACTCAACACTATGAAACTAATTAGTACACAATAAATTTTAATTATGGTTTAGAGAAATAAAAGTCATTTTTAAGTTTTATTTATAAATTATTAGACATTTTTATGGCAGATTATAATTTAAAAAAATTTAATTTTATTGGACAATCTGTCCAAAAAGATATGCATTTGTATAAAAAATCCTGTCTCTAATTAAGGATATTATTTGAAGTTTATTTATTTTCTATAGTTAAAATTTGTTATTGCCTGTTAAAATAAGCAATATTAATTATCTCAACTAGTTTTGTTGAAATAGTAGTTTATGTGTCCAAGTATGATTTGTATTTTGTAATACAGTGTGCAGTCATTAATTATAAAGGAAAGTATTTGACATTGTTTATTAAGATTATCACTCAGAAAAGTATGCAGACTATGTGGCCAGGATTTATATACAAATATTTTACTAGTTCAATGGAATCCTGACTGACAAGAAAAAAATTACGATTTTTGTTACCTTTGTCAAACACTTTCCTTTTATCATAGTCACTATATTATTTGTGATTTTCCAAATTTAAACTAGATCAAGGATTTTCATTTTGATTCTTTAGAAGAACTGAATTTTAAACTAGCCTCATACGGTCCTAATAATTAATATAGTTATATTTTGTAGTTAATGTAAATTAGTGAAATTTGGTTATTTATTAATTATACAAGTTGCATCATAGGGTTTCAATTAGTATTCTGCTATTTTAAGACATTTATGTAATTAAATTATTTTTTTATATTCCCCTTAGTTTTGTTTATGCAGGAGCAATGTTCAATCTACATAATTTTCTCAAATTTACTCATAAAATATACATAAGGGTTTATGATCTCTGTGTAACTGTGGAAAAGGTTAATTAAAGACATATTTTTAAACTGATTTTTTTTTATTCCCTTATTCTTGTTTCCAAATGAAAAGTAGTTTAAGTTTATTAATATTTTTAAATTACCAAAATTAAATTAAATTTTATGTAAGAGATCTTATCTGTATAGTTGCAGAAAACAGTGTAAATAATTACTCTATAAGTATCATATGTTGCACATAATTTTTGAATTATAACAAAAATAAAAATTATTGATATATATATATATATATATATATATAAGTAAATTTTATACATTCTGGTAGTATTTATTAAAAATCATGCCCTGTCATACAAGTATTTATATATAATAAATGTATATTTAAAAAAATATAGTTATATTAATGGAAATAATTTGTTTTCACAATATTTAAATGTAGTGTAAATTAAAAATCACTTTACTGATGGCTTATTATCAACATATAAGGCATATATATAAATAAATTAAAATTTTAACCAGGTTGATACAATATTCAAAATATTTTATATTTCAATCCATCTTTATTATATAAATGTTAAATTAAATGATATCATACATAATAAAATACAAACGACTTATTTTTGAGCAGCAACTGGATTACGTACAACTACTATGACAGAATCTCCTCGCAAGAACATCTTTGATATAAACCTGTCCTTGTTGACTGGTTTCGCTTTCTTCTTACCCTTTCCGGCTCGTGGTTGTTCAGTCCACATCTCCTTCACATTTTCTAACACCATGTTACAATGTCTATCAAATGCCTTAACTCTTCCTAACAGCTTCTTATTGTTCCTGCAATTGATAAGTACCTGGGTGTTGTTTCTGACAGACATTGTGAGCACAGACAAAGGGCCTGTATTAAATTCCTCTTCTTCTCTCGCTTGGAGTTCCTCAGCAGTCATCTCGGATTTTGGCTTAGCGACGGACCTAAAATATAATACATTGCGGCGTTAGCATTTTAGGTTATGATAAGTGTTATTCGTCGTACACATTCACATACTAATATAAACTATTAAACAATACATTTTCAAATTAGTAACTTACATGGTAAAGCAAATATAAAGACTGAACTATTATAATTTTATTATTGAAAAAATATTCAACGGACTATAAGCGTTGAAAAAACATGTATAAGTGTGCATATATTTATATTTTCTCGCGGTTATAGATGGCGCTGAATTAACCATTCCAGGTTATAAAATATCACAATTTAATTCTATAGATTATTTGTTGACCTTTTTACACGATTATATATAGAACTATAATATAAATAAAATATATATCAATAAAAAAATAATACCCAACTTACTCTCATATTAAAAATATTTTTTTGTAAATTTTATAGAAAAACACGATTTTAAAATCTATTGAAATGTTCACTGAATATCAAAAATTAAGTCAATGATATATAACCTTTAATTATCAACAAAGATTAAACTAATTGTATGTGGTGTAGCGAAACCGTATACGGCAATAGTCGTAGAAACCAAACCATTAGACGTGAGATAGGCAAATATATATACACGCAAATCTATTTTTACATTAAGGTATTTTTGATTATTATTAATATTATTAATAACCAATAATATGCCTTTTAGATAGTCTTTTATACGATTTACTTAAATTTTTAAATAAACCTACGTCAATTGCTCGTTCTTTTCTGAAACGTTAGGTTTTAGTATATACCGTGATCTTAATAGCCCTTATGCAGTTGAAAGATCGCCATAAAAATCACATCATTTTTCTTAATTTTTTCGGCAAGTATGAATAAAACTCATTTTTATTACAATTTCCCTAAATTCCTGAATGAATTTTCTAGTGGTAACAACTATTAAAATAATGAATCAAGACCTTATTTACGTTTTATAGTTGAAAGAAAATCGTTTATTTGACAAATAGGTTAGATAATTTACCCCAATTTTGCTCTTCATGTCCTCACACATTTCGTTTTATCATACTGCGATTGACCTATTTAAATAATTAATTTAGAAAAAGTTACTGATAGTAAAATAACTTTATAGTTGATATGGACACAACAAAGAGGTCATACAGTACAACTAAAAGCAATATAAGAAAATACAAATCAGATAAATCTGGCAAAGAATCAAGTAAGTCTCCACAGACTTCCAGACAGAAGTCATTGGATACACCAGAGCAAGAGCCAAGTCAAGTGCAATTTCCTGTCATTAAACAGGCGGATATTAGTAAAGTTCTACCAAGGTATACCCTAGGTGAGTAAAATAATAATAATGTCTTTATCTACAATATTCAAACATATTTATGCTGCCTGAATTGTCTGGAAGTTAATAAATTAAGTTATAAAAGTCTCATACACGTATGACCTATCGCACTCACTGACTAATAAAATGTAACGATTAGATTACTAATCAAATGATTATATTTAATCATAATATTTTGTTGTCTACAAAATTCATGATGAAATAAATATGTAGGATTTAGATTTATTTAATAGTTGTTTTTATTAGTATTTAATAAATTTGAAACTAATCAATTAAATAGTGTTATCAAGGAATGAAGATGGTGTGGGAATGGATGATTTGGATGATATTGAGCAGGATATCGAAAGATTACTGTCTAATTGTACAGTAAGGCTAAGTTTGTTGAAATCAGAAATTGACAATGTAGATCGTATTGAGGAAAGAAAGGAAAAGAAAGCAAAACCACACGAAAAGGTATTTATTTACCTTATATATATATTACTTACATTTCTGTTCAAACAAACAGGTTTTATATCAAGTTTTTTACAGACTTCAATTGTTGTACAGCAAGCAATCAAACGGAAAAGAATAGAAGAGAAAAGCAAGTTTAAGGATTCTCGCAATTTGGCACGAGTCCTTAAAACAAAAATTAGCCCTGTGAACAATTTTTTTAACGATTCGCCGCGTTACGAAGTACCTGGCGCGTTGATACCAAAACACGATGTTTCCGAACAGTTCTCGCTATCTGTTGAACCTTATTGCCCCGATATTACCAAGGACCACGTTTTTGTAAGTTTCTTTCATTCCTGGTGGGTGTAGGTTTAATGCCTCCTGTTTTAAGTTTTTCGATGAGCTGAGTAAGGAGTGTTCACCTGATATTGACATCAAAATACCTGAAGTAGCTGAGCAACACCATGAAGCTGAAAAGAAAGGAATTCATAATTCGTATGTTTATTTCTTAATACTTAATATACTGAAAATATTATAGAGCTAGTGCATGTTTTTCATCCAGTAATTACTTTAATCTATAATTGGAAAAGATACTTTTATTTATTTATTTATTTTTTTATTAACTTTACAAGATCGATTAAAAAATAAACAGAAACATACATACATAAAAATTAAATCACTTCAAAATTTGGTGCATAGATCTTGAATGTGGAATTCATAGTTTCATGTCCCATTACTCTTATTAGCTGGATATGTTGTATATCAGGCGATTCCACTAGGCCAATATTTTGACCATTTCAGCTTTAACTTTTGAAAGCTTTATTTTATTCTCTGTTACTAATTTATTTATTTTATGACC
Source organism: Ontholestes murinus (assembly GCA_963969525.1). Classification (NCBI taxonomy): domain Eukaryota; kingdom Metazoa; phylum Arthropoda; class Insecta; order Coleoptera; family Staphylinidae; genus Ontholestes; species Ontholestes murinus. The sequence continues at coordinate 1,558,280 of OZ018399.1, read as the reverse complement.
ATTCATTTAAGCCACTTATTTCAGTATCTATTTCATTGTTGTGTAAATTCCTTCCTTATCCTTTTTTTACTATTTATGTTTTACACACATTCATTTTATTCTGCTCTTATTCTGTGCAGATTAGTTTTCTTGAAACAAATAAATTATAAAAGATAATAACCAGAGATAAGAAGAAATTCTCAGAATTTTTTTTGAAAACGTTTCCCACATTTACCATTTTTGATGGTAATGAGTAACTGAAAATAGTGTTAAATTTGTAAGCCTAATTCAGTTGGCAATTTCTTCAAATCACTGGTTTAATGAATAACAAATAGTATACTAATTTTTAAATAATTAATTTTTATATTATAACCAAGTAAACACACAATTCTACTTTATTCTGTCCCTATAAATTTACCACTAATCTAAAAAACATGTTTTATCAATAAATTTTGTTATTTTATATATAATTCAGGATAGCAGATACATATCCGAATCCTATAACTCAGAGATTATTAGATGCTCTTATAGAAGAGAAAAATATGAAACAATCAACTTTGATACCCGAAGGAATAAAAGGTGAAGAATACATAATTCAATCAAATAACAGTATGAAGAACGGTATGTGTTTCGACACAAGATTATGCAAAGAGCTGATAGAACAAGGTATTTTAGATGTGAAAGATATGACAAAAGTAAGTAAATTTTTTAAATGAACGCAATTCATTTAGTTTTAACTCATAGTTGGTATTCGCATAATTTTATTAGAATGTAGAAATTAAATATCTTAATATTGTAATAAAATTTTAGTTATCTGAATTAAAGAAATTGCGTAAAAATTTATGGAAGCAGGAAGCAAAGCCCTGACGGTCATCAATTCCATTGTGGGCCACATACCTTTTTCATTCATCTTCCTGAATTACACCAATAAGCGCGGATACTTAAGCGAAATAATAATACTCAATCATGTTCTTCTGTTTAGATGTGATAAATAATATAATTTCGGGGTTTGTCTCGAGCGTTCTACCTCAACGAAGCTGAAACAAAATGATTTTGGCCCGTGAAAGTTTTCTGGGAACATAACGAAGCTCTGAAATGCTCCCAGAAATATACACGGGAAATCACCAGAAATGATCACCTCCAGATATAATGTAATATTGAAATAAAAATAATTATGTAAATTAAATATATGTACAATTCATTGTTTCTTGTTATTTCAGGAATATGCTTAAGCAACTTGTTAATGCATACAACCAATAAATCTGATAGTATGATCCTTTAGGAGAAAAAATAAATATAGTATAATAAGACCATCTGTTTTATCAAGCACATTATTTCCTTCAGATTTTTGTAAATAAAGTAAAAGTATTGCTTTCTTAAGTAGTTATCACTAAAATAATAAAATATAAATTACTACTACTTAAATAAATACCAATGTTTTAAGAAAGCAATTCTCAATTTTTCTATTTACAGAAATCTATCCTAATTACCTAATTATATTTATATCTATAAATTTTAGTAAAAGGTAAATGTTCTTGACAAAAACAAAATTGTATGTAAAATAATAAATAAAAGTTGCATAATAATAAACCTTATCCTTTACTTCCAATAGTGTATTGCTATTCATCAGTATAATAATATAATAGTGTCCAATCCACAATGTTTTAAGCAGTTTATGAATATAATAGTGTAATTTTTAAGATAAAGTAGTTTCAAGAATAAAATATATCTTTTAGGTGATTGTATAAAATTAATTAATAAGTTAATGGATCGTATTTTGAAATTATTAGATTTAAAGAATTTAAACTTTTATTTATATACTTCTAATGTCAAATCAGGGTTTAGATGGTGCTTACTATTAGATTTCGTACATTTTCTATGTGAAATATACTATTGGATATTTAAAAAAGTAATAATTTATTGAGCCCACTCTTTTGGAGTTTTGATGAACTATGTTAAATAGTCATCTGTGTTCAGACTATTTACTAAAGTTGAAACTAGATGGTACTACTAGCAAATTATATTAAAATAGGGACTTCCACAACATCCATAGAAAATATACTTACCCACGCACAACACCCTTCTTTTTATTGATCAATAGAATTAAATGTACTAAACCCTATTTTTCCGCATTGTATACCCGTGGTACTATACATTTGTAATAACGTGACTTTATTATTATCTAAATTCCACATGAATTCTATTCCGAATCCACAAACAAGTAAGTAAACATTTTAATATTTAATTTTGTAAACATTATTGTCATATATGTATTTGATGGTTCACTTCATATATTTTTAATAATAATTTAAGATAGGTTAGTTTTATGATTGTAGAATGTATCCAAACCATGCACTAAACTATCCACTTTCCAATTTATTTTCTATCGTTTAACCTTTAATTTTGATTTCTATTTTGAAAAGTGATTATGGACTCCAGGAAAGGATCGAGAAAAAAAATTAAAAGGAAATATAAGTCGGAAAAAATAGAAGAAATAAAAGTATACTGCAAACAGAAAAAACTTAATCTAGTTGATGCTAAGTCAGAACCACCTAGCTTGATTAACTTTCCATTAATTAAGCAAGCAGATATGATGCAACTATTACCCAGATATTCATTAGGTGAGTGAATTAATCAAAACTGTATCCGAATTAATAGATTTAAGTAGTACTATCCAGGAATCATGAGGATAGTGTTGGCGTTGTTATGGATGATCTGGACGAAATCCAACAGAATTTTGAAAAGTTGTTAACAACTTGTATTATACGACAAAAGCTATTGAAATCAGAAGTTGTGTTAATAAACAATGTAGAAGAAATAAAGGCCAAGAAAGGGAGCAGGGTAAGATATTTGGTTTCTAAGTTTTCTATTAATTTTGTGATTTATTGCGATTTTTTAATAAATTTTAAATATATTAATAATTTTCTAATGTTTAATATTTAATAAAGATTATGTAACTGTTTATTTGTGTAGCCTCTTCTAAAACAGAAACGCATTGGAGAGAAAAATAAATTCAAAGATGCAAAAAACCTGGCAAAAGTTATAAAAACTAAGCACACATCTACGAATAATTTCCTTGCTGACATTCCCAAATATGAAGTGCCAAAAGTAATAAAAACAAAACATGATATTTCAGATCGTTTTTGGATATCTGTGGATCCTTATTGCCAAGAAATCAGCAAAGATAATATACTGGTATGAAAATAAATGAAACATTGTTGAAGAAATACTTCAATTTTTCTGAATTTTAGTTTCTTGAAGAACTGTTTAATGAATGCTCTCAAGAAATTGATGTTAAAATACCTGACATTGGAGATCATTATGCCATTGAATGGACTGAAAATGATATTTTAATAGAGCAGAATAATGGATCTATAAAACCAATAAAAAAAACCTTGGAGGAGAAGGTTGTGGAACAAATTTTAGCCGTACATGAGAAAATAAAGAATGGTCATTGCTTAGATAAACAAAATTTATTAGATTTAGAACAGGTAATAAAATAATTATAAAATTTATTTGCAATATCAAATTATAATATTTTAAGGCAGATGATGAAATACTATTAGAAATTAAAAGGTTCCAGTGCGAATTAGGAGCTGTAAATAAATTAAACTTAATAGAATTAAGTAAATTACATACTATAGTAACAAGGGATTTGAGGAAACAGGAAATAAAAGCTGCTTTGGATCAAGTTGACAATCAGGTAATGATTATTTGTATGAAATCTACAGTCAGGATTTTCAATAGATTGTTTCTTTAAGGTAATGAATTTGTATAACAAAATATTACTAGTGAAACAAAAGTTTAAGGCCGATATGAAAACAGAATCAATCTATGAAAAATGCAATGTACCAAAACATGTTTTGGTAGATTATGACCAAGAAGTGAGCAATGTTGTTAATCAACAAAAGCTTCTGCATCAAGAATTAATAGAACTAACTGATTTTTCATTGCTAGAGTAGTTCATTTCGAAAATAACTACATATATAATGATATAACGAGATGTGCCTCCTAAAATATAAAGATATTATTGCTTTTGTATGCTAGGACTATAATTCATATAATTTCAAATTTTTATATATACTTATATTACGAAACAGCACATTCTATTGTGATAATTCCACCTAAATACTATTAAAGCTTAGTGTATTATCTATTTCTTTTTTTTCCTTTCATTTTCCCGACCAATAATTGGAAAAACAAATAATGTTTTGTATAGTGGTCCTATATATATAATTTTTTAATAGGTGTTTCAGTGCCATCTAAATTTTAATAGTAATTTCTAATTGTATAGGAACAGGCTGGACAATATATATGCCCCTCATCAACAGATGGCAGCAATTGTTTTGAATATGTAGTTATGCTAACCACCACTTCGGCGTTGCTATTTAGTACCTTTTCTATCTACTTATTATTATCAACGTTTAGTTATGTTTGTGGAGATAGTGAGTGTCGTGTAAATAATGTTAGATGCACGCTGTTTTTAACTCAAAAACAATTTTATTATTTTATTTGCATTTATGTTTAGATTGTTTATTATAAGGTGAGCATTTAAATAAATAACTTCCACTTATAATTAAATGCATGTGTTTTCTAGGCAGCAAGCCACTCCCCATGTATTAGTAACACTGTTATGAGTATGACTCAAGATGCTTTAATGTAATCATTTCGGGCTTTGCATATAAATGTTTTTTTTTTATTTCAGTTACTATGTGGTTATATATTTTATTGGGATTCAGTGTAATCCCACACATGAAAACACAATATAATCACAACTTTCCAACATATAATAATCCAGGGACCACATTTAATGATTATAATTTTAACAGCATTAACAACGATGTTTATTATGAACAGTTACGGTGCCCTCAGTATTGGGTCAGATTCCAATTATCTTGCTACAAGTTTATTAAATCCCCTATGAAGGCGTATAAGGAAGCGAGTAAAATTTGCCAGGTAATTAATTATTTTAGTGATTGAATGAATGATATTACCAATTGGTATTCAGATAGGATTATATATTATATTTATAGTGCTCGAATTTTAGTTGTGAATAAAATTGTGTAGAATTTACCATTTCATTTCTAGAAAAACAAACATCACAAGATTATTTTTTATTTTAGACTTATACCACAGACGAAGAGGGTTCAGATCTAATTTCTGTATCTAGTCCTGAGGAACACGGCTTTATTATAAACGAACTAAATTGGCAGGATCCACAACACAGAAAGTGGTATGTGGGAGCATTTCAAAACTCACAGAATTATTGGGAGAATCCTGATGGGAGCCAATTGATCAACATGGAAAATGCATTCTTACCAGATATGAATCCATACGGAAAAGGCTACTTAGCTTATAATTTTTCTAGAGAAAATATGCATTGGGGCTTCCAGACAGTTCGAGGTGATGAGCCTCTGCTTTATATTTGTGAAGCAAATATAATGAGTTTACAAAGACTTTTAAGTGATGATAGGACTTACACATACGGTATTGATGTGCAAGATCCAGAACGTATACCAAGAGGGCCTTACTTTATTAAGCAACCAGAAGATGTTACTTTTGATTTATCTAGAAGGAAAGTGCAAAATGATGTCACTTTAAGGTAATTACTTTTAGTTAATATAAACATTTTCTTTGTAATTATCATTTTAATTACTATTAATTAAGTAATAGATACAGTTTATATTTTAATATTAGTAGAAGATTATAATTATTATTTTTACATTTTGTATTCTAGCTGTTTAGCTGGTGGATATCCAACACCAACATATGAATGGTTTAGAGAAGACTATGAAAATGACCGACTGACAGCTAGAAAAATAGATCCTTTGCAGGACCCCAGGTTTACAATTAGTGGGGGCATGCTCATAATTAACAATCCTGAACAGAAGAAAGATCGAGCTACATATCACTGCAAAGCAAATAATAAGTTTGGCACAATCATATCAGAGAGTGTGCAACTAAATTTTGGATACATTCTTGAATTTGTTTTGAAAAGATCTCCTGAACAGGGAGACCAGAACTGGGGCAAAGTAATTTTCTGTGATCCTCCCAATCATTTCCCTAGAGTTAAGTACTATTGGTCAAGGGATTATTTTCCAAATTTTGTTGAAGAAGATAAGAGGGTGTTTGTTTCGCATGATGGAGCTCTTTACTTCTCAGCATTAGAAAGTATAGATAGGGGTAATTACAGCTGTAGTGTACAAGCAGAATTTTCGGATACTGGTAGGAATGGACCATTTTTTCCACTACGAGTAAATCCACACTGTAAGTTAACATAAACGAAAATGAAAAAAAATATTTATTCCATTTTGTTAACAGCAAATTATCAACAATTGAAATTCCCAAACAATTTTCCGAAAGCATTTCCTGATGCTCCAGTGGCAGGAAAGGAAGTCCGATTGGAATGCATGGCATTTGGATAGTAAGTAACATTCAAAATAACAATAATCCTAAAATTAATTTAACAATTTATAGCCCAATTCCGAGTTATAATTGGACCAGAAAAGGAGGCAATTTACCAAGAAATTCGTATTTTACTAGCTTCAACCGTGTACTTATCATACCAAAAGTTCAAGTTGAAGATCAAGGTGAATATACCTGTAGAGTATACAATGACCGCTCCTCATTAGAAAATAGTGTCATCTTAAATATACAAGCTGAGCCTAATTTTACAATACCTTTAACTGATAAACATATTGACAGTAAAGGCGAATTAGTATGGACCTGTGAAGCATTTGGAATCCCGGATGTTAACTATACATGGTGGAAAAATGGCAGGCAGTTAGTAATGGGGTATCTAGATAATGAAGATCGAGGTCGAATTAAAATTCAAGACAATGTTTTGACAATATCTTATGTTGATGATGAGCGTGATCCTGGAATGTATCAATGTAGGGCATCAAATACCTTAAAAACCAAGTATTCATCTGCACAATTAAGGGTTATGGCATTTAAACCTTCATTTAAAAAACACCCCTTGGAGTCTGAAACATATGCAGCTGAACAGGGAAATGTAACTATAGTTTGTAAGCCAGAGGCAGCTCCTAAACCCAGATTTGTATGGAAGAAGAATGGCCTGATTATTGACTCTGGTGGTCATCGAAAAATAATGGAGAATGGCAATTTAATTATTAGCCCTGTTTCTAGGGATGATGAGGGTTTATACACCTGTTCAGCTACTAATGAATTGGGCATGGATGAATCTCGAGGAAGACTGATTGTCCTACGTAAGTTTTTTATTATAACTAAATTATGATATTATTATATAAGCATAACTTTGTAGGTGGGCCTCGATTAGTAGAATCTCTTAGACCTAGAATTATAACATCAGTACAAAGGTCATTCTCTCTTTATTGTCAAGCAGAAACAGAAGATATGTTAGATATAGCATATTATTGGTTGCACAATGGTATAAGAATACGGGATATAGATATTAGAAAATCTTATAATCGCATTGTAAGTAAATATAAATCATATTTATTTTCATTTAAATATATTCCTGTTTTAGAAAATGCATGGAGGCTTTTTAAGCATTTCAAACGCAACATTCTCAGATGCTGGTGATTATGAATGTATTGTGAAATCTGCTGTTGGGAAAATTGGGTCTAGATGTCTTGTAATAGTTGAAGGCCCTCCAGGACCACCAGGTACATATTTATACTTTTTGTTTAAAAATTGATTATACTATAATTTTTTATTAGGTGGATTACAAGTTATTAATATAAAGAAAACTAAGGCAACTCTTCAATGGTCTGATGGTGCTTCTCATGGAAGACCAATTCTCAGCTACACCGTTAGTGGACGCACAAATTGGAATGATACTTGGTTTAATATTACACATGGATTAAGAGCCCGTGAGATTGATAGAAACAATGGACGAAAGGAAGTCGTCTTAGAGAATGTTTTAATTCCTTGGGCTACATATGAGTTTAGAATTGCTGCTTGGAATGAGTTAGGTTTAGGTATACCATCAGCACCTAGTCCACGTCATTCAACTCCACCTGACCGTCCTTATATTGCACCATATAATATAAATGGAGGTGGTGGAAAAATTGGTGATTTAACAATTACTTGGACACCTTTAAAACCTGAAGAGCAAAATGGGCCTGGTATACATTACAGAATATTTTGGAAGAAAAAAGACCGTAACATTGAATTTGAATCTCTACTGCTTAAAGCATATGGTAATACTGGAATGGCAGTTGTACATCTTACATCTTTAGATTTCTATTACACTGAATATGTTGTAAAAGTGCAAGCATTGAATGATCTTGGTCCAGGGCCAGAGAGTAAAGAGGTTACTATATTCTCAGCTGAAGATATGCCTCAAGTTGCACCACAGCTAGTAGTGGCACAATCTTACAATTCAACTGCTCTAAGAGTTAGTTGGAATCCAATTGAACAAACCAGGGAGAAGATTCGTGGAAAGCTTATAGGACACAGGGTATTTATTAAAAGATGAAGTGCCCATAGAGCATAGATGTTTAATAATTGTTTTATTTTAGATTAAATATTGGAGAAAGGATGATAGGGAAGAAAATAGTGTTTACTATTTGTCAAGAACAACAAAACCATGGGCATTAATTGTGGGCCTCATCCCGGATACTTATTATTATGTTAAAGTTATGGCTTACAATGCAGCAGGTGAAGGTCCTGAGAGTGAACGTGATTTGGGTAAATATCAAATGATATAATACTTATTTACATGAAAATTAATATAAAATTATTTAAATCATACAGAACGCACCTACAGAAAGGCACCACAAAAGCCACCATCATCAGTTCATGTTTTTGGTGTCAATCCATCTACTGTGAGAGTTGTTTGGAGATATGTGCAACCTTCTCCTGAAGAGGAACCACTTCAAGGATACAAGGTTATTATTTAAACTATTTTTAATGATGAGCATAATGTTATTAAGTAATAAATTACAGATTCGTGTATGGGAAATAGATCAAGACATGAGCTTAGCAAATGACACGATAGTTCCTGTGGGTGGCAAATTGGAGTCGTTAATCACGAATTTATCACCTGGCAAAACATACAGACTACGAGTGCTGGCATATTCTAATGGTGGAGATGGCCGTATGAGCTCACCAACACGTATTTTCCAAATGGGTGCGTCCGGGCAATTTTCAAAAGCTCACTACTAATGCAATTAACACAATATATTAATGCATGTCGCTATTTTAGGTGCCCCTGCCACTTATAGAAGTCATTCGCAGAAGATTACATGTAATGCAGCCTTGTTATTGCTTGTTGCCTTGGCAATCAAAATTTATTATTAAAACTTAACTGTTAGGTCGAACAACTTTTGGTATAACTCAAGCCTTAAATTTATATATATTTATATATAAAAACACTGACTAGTATCTATGGTTTTAGTTGATACTTTTAAGTACCTGTTTTTGGACAATTTTGTGCACACTTTTTATTTACATATTTTTAAATGAGTATTTTTATATAAATGTTTTTTAGTGTAGTTGTGGTATTTAATATTACAACAATGATCCGTCCATATCAATATTTTTATTGTTCAGTATTGTAATATATAAAAAATAAACGATTTTTAATAATATGTTTAGGAATATTTTACTACCTTTCCTATACATTCCTATTCAGATGTAAAACATTATACCCGCAGTTTTTATTAATATTTTAAATTTAAAATTTTATTCTATTACATTATAAATAGGTAAGTTACAAAGTACAGAGAATATGTATTCCTAAAAATAACATTATATATATTAGGATTAAAAAAGTTAAACTGTTAATTAACATTATTATTACTGTAAATTATATACACTAATTATATTTCAGTCAATTATATTATTTATTGTTTAGGCATACATGTTCCTTTCATGTTTTGTAAAAAGTAATTTTTATTGGGCCTTAAAGTTTCACATTCGAGATCTTATGTAAGACTTGAATTACATAATATATGACTGACGGCTTAGAAGCTTCGTATATATAAGGGATGAGTAACTAAATTGATTTTTGGTTATAAATGACATAGGCATGTCGTGCGATCCAAGTTAGGCGGGAGTTGTAAATTTAAATCAATCTAATTATATTGTTTTTAAATTTAAAATAAATACCCCTTATTGTTATCAATATGAACAAGTTACTTTCGCTAGAAGGCGTTAGCGTTGTAGTAATAATAAAAAGTAAAAAACTTAATAATTTATTAACTTAGTTTCATTCTTCATTATAAGAAATATATCACGTCATCTTTGATTATACTATTAACATATAATATTTTAGATTTTTTCAGAAAAACGTTTATGAATTCAGAGAGTACACAAAAAGAACCCTAGACATAGTAAAGTAAATAATAAATAATTGTTTCGTTCTTAAAGTAAAATCATGAATAATATATATTAAATCATTCAGACCGTTTGAAGAAGACATAGGCGCATATAAAATACATGTAAAGTTTTAATTATATGAATTCCCTTTCTTTAATAATAAAACTGAAAAACGCGTATACATTTATAGGGCCGAAATGGTCATTGTGGTGTTATAATCTTGATCATGTTGATGCTACTATCTTTATATATTATATAGCGTCCGTATAGATAAGCTTAAATGCGAGCGATGGACGAAGTAGTCAATAACATAGATGATATAGGTTTAGGGTAGCTATTGGATTCTGACGCCCCTCTAAGAAAGTTAATTAGATATTGTGGTCGAGTGCCCTATTCATACATTAACGAACGTTCCCTTTGCTGTTTATGGTTAACCAGAATTTGCATGATAAATGGAGTAAACTTCGGTTATTTGCTCATTTAGAGAAATCAATCGGCCTGTAATTCATTGTAAGATGTATATAAAGGAAGCCCCATTGAATTTAGGTATGCGCGCGGTTCAGCAAAAGAATTTAATTAATTCTTTAAATAAATAAAAAATTCAATTTCTTTGAAACTCGATTAACATAATGCATTAGCATACTTTAGTCGTTCAAAAAATGTTAATTCAAGTATAAAGATACGACGGGTTTGTTCTGATCAGATGTTTGATTTCATAGTTGATTGAATGAGTTCGTGTTTGCTATGTAAATGAACGTATCCTGTTGGGAGGGTATTTGCGTTCGTAAAAGAGGATTGTAATGGCCTAGAAAATACATCAATATCGAATGAAGTTAAATAGACTGAATCTGTAGTTGTATTTGTTCGCTTGAAGTAGGTTTAACAAAGTTGGCTCAAAACCGCACCACTACTAAATAACCTCGGGCAAGTGCGAGAGGCCGGGCCTACAAGGGCACGGCGGCATGTTTGAGAGCGAAGATTTGAATGTAAAGTTGGCGCGCGCTTGGTCTTGGGCACGAGTGGAGTTGTTGAAGAAGTCCGCAATCTGGCGCGCAGTGGTAATTGGGAATGGTAGTGGTGGATTCGAAGTATGAAAAGGAATAAGGGGAACGAAGCGCCTGCGTGTCACTGCAGCCCGGAGCGGCAGCAGGATCAGGATACCCGGGAGTAAGCGCGCGCATTTGGTCCATATTGATCTCACGTCGTCTTCTGCATCTGATCCTCGTCCTCGAGCATCAGTGAGTCCGTAGAGCAGTGCGCCCAACTATATCACTGGTTATAGGTGAAATGGGCAGTATACTAGTGCGAGTGTGGCCAGCCGAGCTAAGCTAGTAGCAGGTGCAAGTGTCTACCTGCTTCGTGCTCGGTGGGCGTGTGTCGGGCACAGTGGCATGACGGCCAAGTCTGGGGGACTGTCGTACAAGACATGAGCTGTCCCGGATCGAGCTAGGATGGTACCGTGCGAGCGAGCGCTGGCGCTTCTGGCCACTGCCTTCCTGCTCATCAGCATGCCCCCAGGTATGTCCACAAGCTCACAAAAAATGACCAAATCTTAACCATTAATTCTTGGACACCATCTCCGATGACACCAAGTTCCATTCATAAGTAGTACTACAATAAAACAACATCCCCTTTCCCTATATGGAAAAATAAAAGCCTTGGTATACAAAGATATATATATATATATATATTATGCCCCAGTGACTCCATAACTAGGTCAACGAGTTGTTTACATTAAATTAACCATTTTATTCTGACAAATTCTTCTACTCTTTCTTTCAAATATCTTCCACAATTCCATCTAAATAATTAGAGGTAGTCATTACATAGGTTGTGTGAAAACCAACAAATTGGAAGTTTTCCGCCGAGACTTATTAATTTATGTGGTAGAAAAAGCGGCGCACTATAGCTGTTGCCATATTTTCCAATTAACTTCACTAATCACATACGTCAGTTTGGTTAGCTTGGAGATTGCACTGCTCACAAATAATTACGTGTAATCCCCGTGCGCTCGAGCCCATTCATTTTTAATGAGACTGGCCATCGCTTATTTAGGTTTTCGCCAATACTTGATGGCCAGGCCAATACTTGCCCATAATTCATCACGCGAGATAATGCAATCTTTTGTTTTTAAGAAAAGCTGCGGTATAATATTCAAGACACCATCCCCGATTAAACTACTTCAATACATGACCGTCATATTTATTAAAGAAATTTTCCACCGACATAACGCAGCCGTTCAATTTATTAATAGCACGGCTCGAATTTTATAAATTACCCTCGACGGCTCCGTACTTATCAATCACGGGGGGAGTGCTGTTGACATATGAATGATGTGTCAACGTGCGATATGAAATCGGAAACTTCGTTGATTTTTCCGCGTGTTTACACAAAAATAAAATGTCTTAAATTTTGTTCACACAAACCCAATTACAATCAAATGGTTTGCGTATCTCACGCTGCCATGTAATTTCAAACAAATTCTGTTAACGCTACGAATGATAAGTTAAAAGCAAACGAATGTCGAGTCTAAAAGCATTTTTCGCATCGCATAAATAATTTGGACGGCGTATGCTGCCATTTGGCCCTTTTGGATTGACGGCAGTTTGACCTACTTGCAAACCCCAAGGGAACACTAAAATTTTATAGGCACACAATCTTTGCTCATTGAAGCGAGTTCTGTTCTATAATTAAGTACGTAATGAATTAATTCGTTCGTTTTGAATTAGAAATGTAAATATAGCTGTATTTTATGTGAATACATTCAATCCTAAAATTCTATAGAATTTATCATACTTATTTAACCCCGGGGCAATTTAATAAGTTTTTATTGTTTGCACAATGTACACAAATTATATTATACGCTTAATAGCGTTTTACCCCTTCTCTTAGTTGACCTAGTCTGTTGTATATTTTAGGTTCTCAACAAGGGCAGCACGAAAAGCGGCTTCTAAACCAACTGCTCCTTCATTACAATGTTTTGGAAAGACCTGTAGCCAACGAGTCAGAACCTCTGGAAGTCAAGTTCGGCCTAACTTTGCAGCAAATTATAGATGTGGTTAGTATGATTTCTATTCTTAACATTCGTTTTACAAAAGCTTAAGTTCGTATGGAATTATTATAACTGACAACTGTGATATTGGATAATCGATATTCTTGTGATGATACAGTTGAACAGGGAATGAATTGATGTCAATAACTGGACTGAGGTATACAAGCTAAATTGATTTTATTTCGCATCGCTGATCACATTCTAAACACACCATTCAATGAATAAGAGTGCTCATTCATTATAAATGTGAATGTGAGCTTAGTGAGTGCTCATCGAAAGGGTACGATGTGATATATTACCTTGTTGTTTTTATTATTGTTTTCCCCTGTCTAGGACGAAAAGAATCAGATTCTCACGACAAACGCGTGGTTAAATTTGGTAAGTGCCATGTGGTCCAGGCAGCCTTCGCAATGTTAGCAGAGCAGAGCAAACACTAGGTGTTGATAGTTGCACATGGAGTCCTTCAGCAGGGGCTTCATTCGCAAATAAAATCTATGCAGCTACATTAGTGTTTGCCTCTGAGATATGTGGCTATGGACGTATAGCTCCTGCGAGAGAGTGGGTGGCGTGCGGCCCATGGGCACTGGAGCAAGCAGCCACCCGCCCTGTCGTCGGCACTTCGGTCGAATCTCCCGAGTCCGTCCGTTCGTATTTCTTAGTTTCCGGTTTTGCGTTAACGATGCCCTGACCTAAAGAAGTGACTGGATCGGTATCCTCACGTTCCAACGATCGAATTTCATGGTTGAGCGCGACGCAAACGAGGAGAGAATCGGCCGATTTGTGCGTCGAATGCATGCTTTGTCATGTGACTAACTACCGATGTTTCCCTTTTATTGTTTTACCATAGGACGAGAAGAATCAACTCCTAATAACAAATATTTGGCTTTCTTTGGTAAGTGAAAACCAATTAAATAACTAAACACATATACACACACGGCAGTTGGTTGGTTGGTTGTGATGATAATTGTATTTCAGTATTCTTTCATATTATATATATATATACCTTCTAGCTGATCGAACCCACCCGAATGATGGTGTGCTCCTATATCAACCTAGTAATATTTGTTTCTTGCTGTGTCGTTTTCACGCCGGCCCTAGCTGCGTTGCGTTGGATTGAGTTGAGATGAGTTGCGTATGCCTCCCGTAAAAAGTTGATTTAGTGTTTTGCTGAGCATTCCGCATTAAATATTATGATCGGTTACATTCATATACTTGGAATGGCATTGGTATTGGTATTGGTTTTAGTGTTGGCAATATAATTTTAGAGCGCGAATTCGTCCGGACTTGCCTATGCCTTCGTAGATATAGCGTTAGTCGATAGGATAGCGTTAGGCTAATTTCGACCCGTAAATCAGCGACCCGACCCGTCCAGATCTCTCTTTTTTTCTACTACATGGCGACTTCTACACTCCTTATTATTTCAATAGATATATTTAGATGTAATTGTATAGCTTCAATCAAACCCCTAACATCCACAAAACTTCTATTTCTGTTAGTTTCCAGCAGAATTCGAATGAAGCTGATGGTAACACTGCCGTGTGTGTGAATTATTTTAAAAATATATTGATAATTACGCTTCTTAATTAACATTAATTACCGATTATAGATTATTTTCAAACTCAAAATTTGCAAATATTTTTTTAGATTTCATTTATAATCAGACATTTTTCTGAACATTCTTTCATTGTTTGCTCCTTCTGTTAACCCATCACCAACTTTGAAATGCATGACCGAACGCCTCCTACGCAATATTGATCATTTCGTTTATGTTGATATCGTCGCAGATGATTCTTTACTTTTACTCAGTTCCGTCGTTTATCAATGATTAAACTCCGTTGGTTTACCATAAACTCAAATATCTTTGTAAAATGATACACTAAACATGAACGCTAAATCAAATATACTAAAACGATGTTCCCTGCATGTGATCATGTACCAAAAAGTACTGGCTTGATCGCAACCCGTGTGTGTCCTTCAGACCGCTGTTATATTACATCCCGGCGACGCCCTCATTTCACCATATGCTGCCCAAGCTTTTGGATTCACATGCCGTACGGTGTAGGCATTAGTTATTCGGCAAAATACACTGATGATCTGCAAAGCCATTCAACCTCTAGACGTGTCACTCGCGTTTTATGTGGGATGAATAACAGCGGAATGTTGGAAGCTTTTCACCGGCATTTTAGTGGCTTTTTGCTATCCTACACTAATAAAAGTAGTTATCCCTGCACCGATGATGTCAAAGGACAATTTTAAAGTTTGGGTTGCACGCAATTGTCCGTTATTGTATTAAACGCCACGTTCAGTATTTTCCTGCGAAAATGCAATCTAAACTTAAATTGCCACGAGACCCTTGATCTATGTTTAGAACCTTTCTGAATCTTTGGTAACATAACAATTTTACAAGCCAACATAACATATGGTCATATAAGCTAGTGCATCTAAATATCAGAGAAACCTGTTTTCGATTACGCATTAATAACATCGAGTGTTTTTTTATACAGGAATGGAATGATTACAATCTACGTTGGAACGAGTCCGATTACGGTGGGGTCAAAGATTTAAGGATTACTCCCAACAAGCTTTGGAAACCAGATGTGCTCATGTATAACAGGTAACAAGTTTAGTGCCATGCTCGTACTGTGTCCTGTTTTAGTAATGGAAACTGATTGTAATTTGTACAGACCATTAATATATAACATACCCGCTTCTGCGAATTGATTTATTTTCAATCAAAGAATACTTAAGGCTAACGAAATTTTTTAAGTCAGCGTCATTGTGTTATTTGTTTAAGAATAAACGTTTGCATGTTAAGATAATTGAATGGTACGGATAATCGTCTTCAACAACTGTACACCCGTCCAATTCGCTAATTGTTTCGTCGCTTAGGACGACAACGTCTCGACGCTCGAGAGTGCCCGTTGAGAACGGTTATCTAACATACTTTCATTGGTCATTATAAATAATAATTAGTGGGGACATTATTTTATGTTGATTCAGCTCTTGCCGGTCTTTTCCGCCCGTCGCATTATGTAACGAGGGTGGCGGGCGGAAAGGAATCTAGAGAAGATCATATGAGACATTTGTTTGGATGAAGTTCGTGGCTCGGACAGTCACGTCATCAGCTCTGGACGTATATGTATATGTTTCATTGTATGACAAGGAAAAGAGAACAAAAAAAGAACAGAAAAGCATAGCAAATGAGATTTAAATGACGGTCATAATCGTCATACAATGAAGCATGTAAGGAATGCCTCATCAGTGTGTATGTTGTGAAAGTTGGGTGGGAAGTACACAGACAGCTAGCCGTTGCTGTGGGCCACAGCTACTTCCGACCCTCCGGAGTCGAACACCGGACTGATACCGGATGCCGTATTATATAACACATAATATTTGCTATACTTTATACACTCTATTTCTGTACACGCTTATGCTGCTCATCGCCAGGTTCATTTACCATAAAACCACCACATTTTTTTTTTCACCAACAGATGAAATTTATGCGTTTACATTGATATTAATATAATATATCTTTTTATATATATATATATGAATATTTATATTCACACACATAGAATAAGATATATCTTACATTATTTCGTATAAATTTTATTGCATGTAGGTGCTATATTTATATTTTCATATTTTCTTTGCGGCGGGTAGCAGTTTGAAACTTCGACTCCTGTTGGGCCGGAACGTCCCTGAAAACTCTCTCTATAACAGCACTGAAACTAAAAACTACCCTAAACTATCTAATATAACTAAACAAACATATTTAATATACATTGCAGATAAATAAGAAATGCGGTCGTTACTCTAAAACAAACAGATTAAAGGCGTACGCCACCAAACTAAAATACAGACGGGTAAACAAGATCTCATATCATTGAATAACAATGGCTATATAAAACTCTTGGCTGCAAATGAATAGCGTGGTCACTGCAATCGTGCTCACCAAACCAATAAGGACTCTGGTACCCATGTACACTGATAGTGGTAATGCAATGCCTCCAAGGTAGTGGTTGGTACGAGGGTGATGACTAGTACCAAAATACCCATGTTGGATAAGACCTGCTGACTGACGATAGCCTATAGCTGTTTCCTGTTGTACGTACGATGTCAGTGTTGCGTTGCGATGCGATGCAGTGGATGATTGTTGCATGCACAAGAACGCGCGCGCTTCAGTCCCGTACACTCTGACAATCCGACCATGGTGTAAGTTTTCAGCGCCGATTTTAACAATTTGTGTTGTTATGAAGTGCTGATGAGGGTTTCGACGGGACTTTCCAAACAAACGTTGTGGTCAAACATAACGGCAGCTGCTTGTACGTCCCTCCGGGTATCTTCAAGAGCACATGCAAGATAGACATTACGTGGTTCCCCTTTGATGACCAACACTGTGACATGAAGTTTGGTAGCTGGACCTATGACGGCAACCAGGTATTGCTGTAATGTTTACATGTTATTTGTGCCACATCACACATATATACACATTCGCACACGGTTATTTCAGAATGTCGAGTAGACAGAACACTGCCACACCTAAAGCACTCTTTCGCGTCACTCGCATCGCTTCTACGCAAAACCGCAAAATGCGTCGCTACACAACGCTAACGCTTTGTTTCTTTTATTGACATCACTGCAGACATTGTACGCAGTGGCATCGACCACTTTCACTCTTCCAATACTACTGTTTCAGCAGATACGACACACGAACTAACATAAAATACCTAACATATTAAAACTTTACTGCGATGGGTAGGGCAGTGCCGGCATTATAGTGTCACGAACTGAATATCAAATACACGTCAAGTCCGTAGCTATAGAATAATCATCATGTTACGTGTTAGACACTAGATTAGGAAGCAGCAATCATTAAATAGAATTAAAAGAGAAGACAAAAAATAAATTAAATATTATTACTAAATACTCTCGAGAAACCAGTCACGAGGGAACCATGTGACAGTATCGTTAGATTTGCTATTTTGCATGGAGCACCATTGCAGTTATCCTCTCCGCTATTGACTTTGTTCCGTCCAACTGATATATTGAGACAAACTATTTATTATCACCCCGCCACGCCCCGGCCCTCCTGGCGTCCTGATCCTTTGCGAAGTCTCTAGCAGTGGGGATAACATAGAATTTGCTTCTGGCAGGGATGTGCAAAACATATGTGTATACTACATTAGTTGCATAGAAAATAAATTGTGTATTGAAGCGTAAGAATAAATTCTCTGTCTCGGCCTGCGCTGTACATTTCTCACGCTTATGAAAGCATTTCGACGGAGCAACTATGTTCAGGTAATCGATACAGTCTCGGCACAGAACTTTTCAGAACAATCCACAATCCTGTTTCCGTTCTGACGAATTCGTAATTAATACTGAATTCACAGCACCACATAATAAGGCTGTTTGTGTGATGATTTTTAACGGGTGGATATGCACAGAATCTGGAAAGTGTCTTGATAATTGCAAACAATTTAAACAATCTGGAAATGGTGAGGTTTCTAAGTGTATTTATTAATTTGAATTGTGTTATATTTTCCAAGATTTTCCTGAGTTTATATGAGCATGCTCGCTTGTTTTGAGACCCCATATCATTTAGAATATGGTAATAAAAACGTAATACCTATCAAGTGTGTCGTATCTAATGTACACTCTAATTGGGTAATTAGTAAATCGCGACCGTCATTTATTGTATAAATAATAATTGCTTCTTGATCTGTAATGCCAAACGAATACGATCTGCCAACTGTGCATTTATGTGCGATTCAAACATTTCACATTCATTCCATACTGAATATGTCAACTTGCATGGTTTGACGCGAAGGTAGATATATTTGGCGGGCATTATATGTCAAAGTTTTGTGCAGCTGGACCTAGTATTGAATTCGGAAGATGGTGGAGATCTGTCGGACTTCATAACCAACGGAGAGTGGTACCTGATAGGTGAGTTTATAAAATCTCTAATTTGAGCGAGGCGAACTAATGTTTCGAATAGTTTGAGGAATTAACTTCTGATTGACATGACTGAATATCTGTCGGTGCGTTTTGTTAACTGTAGATATATTTAGTAGGTCATAATTGTGATACACTTTATAATTTGTATACAGGAATGCCTGGAAAGAAGAACACGATCGTCTACCAGTGCTGTCCGGAGCCGTACGTTGACGTTACATTCACCATCCAGATTCGCAGACGAACGTTATACTACTTCTTCAACCTTATAGTTCCTTGCGTGCTCATCTCTTCCATGGCGCTATTGGGCTTCACGCTACCTCCAGATTCCGGGGAGAAGCTCACCTTAGGTACATGTCCGTGTATAACAATGTGTTTCCGCACTCCTTTTTTTCTATATGTGGGTGCCGCTTTTAACACTGGCCGCAACCATGCAATCACTGACAGCGCGTAATGTGACAATGACGTTACACGAACAAACACTCAATGCTCGGAATATCGAACGGCATAGGCCCCATGTTCAGCATCCAACACTATCTAACACATCTACTATTTTATCAAGCATTAAATTAGTACACATATACAGGACACCGACACAACTAAGTGTACGAACTTGTCGTGTCGCCACAAGCTACCTATTACCTACAGCACGCAACCAGAGACAATGGAACGAGAGCGGCTGGAACCCCTGCCTACCCGAACAGACGAATTGCTTTAACGGCAGCAACCCGTTCAAAAATCGAAATCTTCATTTCAGGTGTCACCATACTTCTTTCATTGACTGTATTTCTCAACCTAGTAGCTGAAAAGATACCAACCACATCTGATGCAGTACCGTTGATAGGTATGATAGGTCACCTGGGAGCATCGTGTGTTTGACGCCCTCTGTCCCTTACCGGACTGCCCGTTGATACTTGGAGGGCGCCACAGCCATTGTGTTATGTGTCCCTCGAACATCGCCTGTTCCATCCTGCCTGTGCCTGCCTGCGTTTTATGTATTTATATACATACATAGAATCCCGGTAGATGTAGAGACTACATGTGCTTGTATAAATATAGTCCAGTGTTTGTGTATACGAGTATAAAAGAGTGTACAGAGGGTAAGTAGAAAAAGGAAGCGATAAATGTAAATGTGTACAGACCCAGCAGAAGATTGAGATAAGATGATTTTTGTGAATGGCCCGATCGTCCAGGTACCTAATATATTCAATCCAGGTCCAGAACTAGTCCAGTCCGGTCCGGTCCAGGCCTTTCACGTTGTCATATCACAACCACGTCACATACGTAATGCCACAACACTGACCACAAGAGCACCGTAGCCGTATTCAAGCTGTGTTCTGTTGCAGGAGTGACCATCTTGCTCTCGTTGACTGTGTTCCTGAACCTCGTGGCAGAAACCTTGCCCCAAGTATCTGACGCCATTCCTCTGTTAGGTACCAACCGTTCTTTGTCTGACCTGCCTGTGCTGACTACATCCTCAGTGCTGCCTGATGAAATATGTGTATCATTGTGTATATGTGATTGTTGTGTTCGCGCGCGTTTTTTTTAATTCAATCAGCTTCAATAGTAATTTTGTTTTGTTTTCGTTGCGATCAAAGAAGAAATGTTTTAGGGCATTGTTACTTAACGAGTGTCGGGTGGGGGGTGGAGTGCTGTTTTACGGTGGAAGTGCGTGTCCCGCACTGGTCGTTGGACTCGTTGGACCGGGAGTGCCGCAAACATTTCCTCTTTGAATCGTAGCGGGACGAGCCCGGATACTTGGATACGTACTGAGTTAATGGAGGGACGGCAGCAAGCGCGAGAACAGGCGAGAACCGGTGTGGCACCCTCTAAATTTTTGTCGATTAAGTCGTGTCGTATATGCAAAATTGTAGTAAAAAGTAAAAAAGTAAAACAAAAAACCGCCGTCACGGCACAGGTCACAGGTCAGACGCCTCGCGTGACGCACTGTCTGTTGCAGGTGTTACAATCTTGCTGTCACAGACTGTTTTCTCCCTGCTGGTGGCGCACGTGATAACCCAGACCTCCGACGCTGTGCCCTTGATAGGTTAGATTCGGAATATACAATATACTGATGTTGCTAAGATGAAGTCCTTCATTAGTTTTTATTTGCAAACACTTGCATGCCGCGCTGCGGCGCGACAGTCACGGGGACACCACTTCCTCGGCTAGCGCTCTGCATTTGCATGCGAGCGGATATGCCGATTGTAAACAGCACTTCGCCCAACCACAGCCACACGACTAGCGCTTCTTTCTCTATCTGACTCTTGATGATGACTTTATGACTATGACGAGTTCGAATGGGTACTGCGACCGAGGCTAAACAATAAATGATTGTAAATATAATCAGTACTAAAACTGTCAAAACTGAAACTCATAAACGCTGTGAACATGTGCCTCATGTTCCGTATACCAAAACCGATGCCGTTCCCTGTTTCTCCCTGTCCGTTCCGCAGTCCGGCCCGCTTGCCACTTCTGGATGTCCTGCTGCAGTCATGCAATCGCAGGACGGGCAATACAATTCTAGTTGTTTCTTACTGCTCATTGTCTCTGCTAGTGCCAGTACCAGTGCCAGTGGCTATTGCCAGCGCCGTGCCAGTACCAGCGGCAGCAGTTTATTGCGTTGCCTGACACGATGCTGTTAAAGAATGTTCTAAGGAACTGGAAGGACTGGCAGCTGCTCGAGCACTCGTCCGCCGACTCACTCTTGTATGCCAATGACCTTCTCACCTCCAAGTATCAAATGGCTCTGTCCCACTAGGAGTATCTTAATCTGTATGTTTTGTTGTTGACATGTTTCATTTTCCTATTACTGTTTGTACTTTTACCTTTTTTATCACTACATTTCTATTTATATTCTTATTATTTCTATGAGAACTCGTTACCTCCTCGTTAATTGATCTAGTAGCGTAGCGCAGCTGTGTCTAAACTGATTTTGGATAATAACATATTAATATATATACTTAATAAAACCACACTATAAACTTGTCTAAGCTAAATAATATCACTGATGCAACAATAACTAAATAACGGTGTAACTTATGTATTTGTGTTAAAATAATGATTTTGTGGTGCATAGAGTGGCTGTGGCGGCCGTGGTGACCGCCAGTCGGGCCATCGTGATCGTGTCGGTGCTAAATGGTAAATAGTCCCAGCTAAAACGTGCTGGGAGTTAATGGCGATTGGCGGATTGGCGTTGACGGACGCGCCCCACGGCAACCACGCAGGTAATAATGCACAGTCTTAAGCCAGACATAAACAAGCATCTAAAAGACATGCACTAATAACAGCAACGATCGAGCGTCACTTTCTTTAATCAGTTATGCTTTTGCCTGTCCTTCTGGTCTGTTCTATAGCTTTCATCCCATCTGAAACCCGATAAACCAAACTAACACCGGCAGCTAAATATCAATATGCTTAACTTACAACAGGAGAGCGCGTAAAAAAGGCGCGCGGCAGCGTTGCGGGCCAGACCGTTGCCGCTTTCGGGAAACACGACACTCTGCAGAAATGACGAACTCGCATCATCTGACGCACCGTTTCCTTGTAAACAAAGTGACAACCGGTCCGTGCATTCAATCAATTCGGCCGCGATCTGACGCGAAACACCGTGGCGGCTGGACCGGTCCTCGGCCACGACTCTGCCGCGCCGCGCACAACCTCGGCCGATGTTTTAGCCTTTGTGGTATTTCTTGAGGAGGGTACGATCGTAGTTCATACCACATTAGTACACCTAATGTTGAATTGAATTTGTGTGTAGCGTTTGTTTCCTTTTTCACATTTATATGATTTGGAACCGATTCTCATTTTCTCTTTTTGTTTTCTTATTATTACTGTTATATAATGTCATAGCGTTGGAGTGTTTGCTAAGTAGTGGTTCCAATCTGGAGATGGTGTGTTTGTGCTTGGCGTAACGACTGTACATATTTCTCTATATTAATTACTTATTATTATTGTTTTTTCTTTTTCTTTTTAGTTTGACTTGTGTCAGTGTAGTTTACAATTTTCACATCATTGTCTCCCGTTCACCTCGTAGTTTTCTATCCGAGTCCAAGTGCTGGATGTATTATGATTAACATGGCTGTTACAGGCACTTACTTCAACTGCATTATGTTCATGGTAGCATCGTCGGTGGTGCTTACTGTTGTAGTATTGAACTACCACCATCGAACAGCGGATATTCATGAAATGCCGCAGTGGGTGAGTGGCCAACATATCTAAAGGATCGACGTTTCCTTAGCGGTCGCGCATCCCTTACTCAAGCCGTTCTCGTTTTCAGATTAAAACAGTGTTCCTTCAGTGGCTTCCGTGGATATTGGGCATGAGTCGTCCTGGAAAGAAGATCACGCGGAAGACCATCCTGATGAACAGCCGGATGAAGGAACTGGAGCTGAAGGAGAGGTCGTCCAAGAGTTTACTAGCCAACGTGTTGGACATCGACGACGACTTCAGGAACGTCTCCGGAGGAGGCAACAACGCCTCGATGACCACCAGCCTTGGGGGAGCTTTTATGAGACATCCGACAACCATCGAGGAGGCAGCAATGCCGTCGTCAGGTACGCAACGAGATCTCCAGCACATATTGCGCGAGCTGCAATTTATAACAAATCGCATGAAGAAGGCCGACGAAGAAGCCGAGGTTATCAGCGACTGGAAATTCGCCGCCATGGTGGTGGACCGATTCTGCCTCATCATATTCACGTTGTTCACCATCATTGCAACTGTGGCGGTGCTGCTCTCAGCGCCTCACATCATCGTCCAATAGGGACGGCGCCTGCAGTAATTGCAGTTTCAATACTATTATATAGTAACGTATTATCGCTAGATAGACTATATATAATATAATATATATGAACGTTTACTGTGATACAAAAGCAGCGTATCGTGTCGGCACAGCAGCAATGTGCCTTCCATGTGGAACATTCACGAGCTGTTGCAACAACTAAAAGGCAGGCACTTATGTGCAATTAGTCGCTTAAATCGCTGCATTGTACTGTACCCCCATGGACAGCGTTGGGTCGAGTCAGGAGGCACGGGAGTCAATGACAGAAAGAGCCGAATGAGACGAGCGGATCAGAGTAGCAAAAATTAGTAGATCATATGGCAACCAAATCAACCTAGCAAACGAATGATATTGCTATTAGATATTACGAAAAAAAAAAACATAAAAATTCGACCCGTAGACAAAACATTAAAAATTGATATTCGTTGCTATGCCTGTGCCTGCATCCATGACAGTACTACTAAGGTAAAGCAGAAAGCCAGTCGCAGTCGCCTCCGATGCCGACGCCGTAGCGTCGTGCGCCATATCATCACTCGCTATCTCCACTCTAGACGTCGTACTCGTACATTATGTAGTCAGTCTGATAAATATATAATCTATATAAATACATATATAATAGGGTAATGTACTTAGTTCGAGGTACACACGTGTCTGCCTTTTGTTCGCCCATTGATACAAATAAAAGGTGTCCACCTATATTAAAATAATTGTGATGAACTTCGCAAGTTAATTAATAAAGTAATCTTTAATTATCAGTTATAGATTTAAATAGTATATATATAAATAAACCGAAACTGCGGGTAAGTTGCGCTAGGCGCATATTTTATACGGCACAGGAGTGGCGGCAGCGACGCGGTTCCCGTTGTTACCCTCGGCTTACGGCCGTTCTGCCGTCTTGCGGTCTTTTGCTCAGGCCGCGCCGCCGCCGCCCCCAATCCTCCAGGCGCTGTGTTCAAGGCTCACCTCTATATACATTACAATTGCTCACAAATACTTTAGTTAAGGGAAAAGGTCGTCGTCTTCCTAACTATTATTCATTTTATACGGTGTTAACGGTGACGAAACGTCATATATAGTTAATATTAATAAGTATATGTATACATATATATTTACGTGTATATATGTATATGTACGTATAGCCTCGCACACACCGCCTGCGTTTTATATCATGTACCATTTTTAATATAATATTTAATAAACTTCGAATTTTTCATTACTATGCAAATTTCTATACCATATACGGTTAAGTGGGTGTTTAGCCCAAATTAACAATAAACAATAACATTGTTTACTTGATAATAATGAAGTAATTAACAATAGCATTTAATACGATTTTAATAAAAAATGAAAACGTTTCTTTGGGCATTTTACAAGTCTAGTGCAAGTAGTCTCAATTTCTCGTGTTGGTTTTCTCAGCGAACTGGTGACGGACAAAACCAACATCAGTTCGCTGTTGCTGCCGATGCCGTTTCTGTAATCGCCACCCCCACATCCACCATACATACAATCTGGCCTGTTTTCATTGGCATGCGGCACCGCCGTCACTCAGTTTACATTTTAGTATTCCATTAACTATTGTTTCATTGGAGTCTGATTTCTTTATTCCAGTGTAAAAACACGTACCTCTGACTTATGCAAGACACAACTACTCCATTTCTGGAATGAAAGAATGAATGAATCAATGGAGCGAATGGGTAGTCTTAGCATCCGCAATTTGTCCATTCTTACATAGATTAGTATTGCAGAGATGTGTAGCTGAACTTTAGAATTAACGAAATATACTAGAGTATAATGTTCTCCCATTTCCCGGCTTCATTCATTTCTAATTTCAAACTATTGTATAACACAGTACGCTCAAT
Organism: Ontholestes murinus; assembly: GCA_963969525.1. Classification (NCBI taxonomy): domain Eukaryota; kingdom Metazoa; phylum Arthropoda; class Insecta; order Coleoptera; family Staphylinidae; genus Ontholestes; species Ontholestes murinus. Next base: position 1,532,341 of record OZ018399.1, on the reverse strand, counting down.
CTCTCTTCCAATGTTCATTTGCTGATTTGTTTCCATTGTACTATTCCGTTGATGCTGGTATAAATAGATGAATTATGTCGAATATGTGTAAAAAGTATGATTGAAAACAATAAACGCAGAAATTCAGTTTTAAGTGGTCTTTCATTCGAAACAAATAACCTCGTACCAACACTGAAATATATATTTGTACAAAAATATTTGCATTATTTACATCAGCTTTTTGCACAACCCACAAAATTACAATTACAAATACCTAAACTTAATTTTACAATACCTTTACTGAACATTTAACAATTACATTAAATTAATTGGCGTGGACGTACAGTCAGTGCATATCAAATATGCAGTTTTACATAAAATTAAAAACAAATAACGATTTAATCAATGTGTTTTTTGTATTCGGTGTAATCGACGAATCCATCATTATTTTCATCTATTGTTTGTAAGAGGGGATCGATCATTTCAGACAGGCTTTCATCAGTGAGAGTTGTCGTTGCATCCTCACCTTCTGGACCTAAAATTATACAGTTCATGATCATCTCATTCGTTCATTATTTTCGGTAAGCACGTTATACAGTGGACTACAGAAGCAACATACATTACTTGGGCGGGGGTCCGGCTGCCGCTGCTTTTTGTTGCGCTCGCACAAATTCTGGATAGTCAATGTACCCATCCTTATTAGTATCGTCCATGGAAAGGATGGGATCTATTAAATTGACTAGTTCTTCATCCTTAAATATTTTTTCTTGGATCTTGTTTGGGTTATTATGATCTTTACTCCCTTGTTCTAAAGCACATAAATAGCAATGCGACATAACAACAGCAACATACATACATACGAGCAACTTATTTAGCTACCACTTACCGTGCCAATGAATGAGGGACTTTATTAATTCGCAGCCATCTAGCTTATTATTGTTATCAGCATCGTGCATTTTGAAGTAGTGGAATTGCAGTTCTTGATCAGTCATTTTGCTTGTGTCCATCGGTACTTCCATGTGCTCTGCTATGTGACTATCAAATGGCCTTGATTAGAGGGCGCCTGTGCAGTTCAAAACATTACTTACTCCTTTTCCTGGACGATATTCGCAGCATTTAGGATTTGTCCTGGTTGGGGGGCTCCGTGATGGTGGCCATGTGGAACCTGCTGATGAGGTGCGTATTGCTTGTGTGTAAAAATTAAAGAGCTTATTACTAATTTACTACAACATTTTTTTACATTCATTTTACACACGATGAATAATATATTAGAATAAATTGCTATAATATTTAAAACATTAGATGATAAAACAGAATAATTATTTTAAAAATTTCAGATAACCTTTGTAAATTATTGGAAATAATCTGTGATGAAACAATATGGAGAAACAATTAAGTTACTATGATGGAGATTCAACAATTCAACAATTCCAGTTGCTGCTGAGTAGTATAATTACTACAAGTTAAATTTTCAATGTTATTGGAAATTTGGAGGAAACATACATCAGAAATTTAGTTTCAATTGGTATCTCATTATATGCAAAGGCAAATGTAAGATCTTCATTATAAACATAAACATTTGCGAAGTCTGTATTGAATAAAACAATAATTGTAATATAATAAACACACAATTTAAAACATGTTGTTTATAATTAAATCATAATTTCATTTTTCTATTACTACCTTGTAAATAATTGCGTTATCCTTAACTGTTTTATATTTTAAACTTAAATTTAATGTATTTATGCAAATTTTTGGTAATATAAGTAAATATAATATTGTGTTTTATTCTCTATTTCAAATTGTTAATGCTTTTTGAATTCCTATTTAAAAGCACTTATAATTTACTTATTTGTAAAGAGTTTATGGTATTCAGAATGTAAATTTTATAAATATAACATAAATAATTTGTTATTGCTATGTTTTAGTTTATTCCTGGAATCTCCTAATATTTTAAAATTAAAACCTAATCTTATTTTGCTAATCAATTGTAGCCAATAGATTTTTAATTTTTATGTAGTTATTAAAAGTATTAATTATTAGAAAATAATCATTATAATAGTTATTATTGATATATGCCTTTTAGTTTTCAGTGTAGGCCTAAAAAATAATAATAATAATGTTAATTCTGCCAAAATTTCTCTGAAACCATAAAAAGAATAATGATTAATTATATAATTCATTAATAGGATAGCTAAATAGAATGCTAGTGATATGAAATCTACAGATAATGTTGCTAAAGAGAGTTCAATAGCTTCAGTTATGATTTATCGGTTTAAGTTAGCAATGTGTAATCAAATCATTAAGATCTAGATCTTAAAAATACAAATCAAAATGTTAGATTATTCTTACTGTATTGTTTATTAGAATAAGCAAGAAGTGGAATATAATATTAATGTATATATATGGCAAGACATTGGATGTAGAATATAGTTAGTATATATACATAGTTATATTTTGTTGCTAACATAAACCAGATATTTAGATACAAAAATTTGCTAATACTGATTGTATATAAATAATATTAAAGATTTAAAATGTACTTTAATAAGTCTTTCTTAGTTGATTATTGAATTTATCGTGTATATCTAGTATTATTAATTTATTAGCATTAAGATTGTAATATATTTAGATTAAAAGTTAAACAGAAAACACAATCTTTTGCTATGCAATCGAATGCAATTAATATTGTAACATTCAACTTTGGAGGTCATTAACAATATGGTTGTAAATACTATTGTTTTGAAGTATGTCATTTTGATAAATATTTTATTTTTAAGTTTCCTTATTTTGGGTCATAATATCCACTATTGTGGCAAATAAATAAAAATAAAAAATGTTTGATATCTTAATATGCCTTGACGGAAAAAAGAAGAAAACAAGATTACAAGTGGAAAATCATGAACTCTATTCTATTCGTGTATGCTCTAAATTTTAATACAAAATGTATTCCTTTAAATTAACTTGAAAAATTTTGTAACGAAATAAAGTATGGAACTATTTGGTAAAAGCTTAATTTAAATCTTTAATAATCAGCCAAGACTTTAAAACTAAGTTTATTTTAGGTATTATTCGATATATGAATAAATTTATTATAAAATTTTTCTATAGTTACTCTTATTTTTAATTAGAAAATGATCTTAAAAATAGATAACTACAAATATATTTGTTTACCTTGCACATATTTTTAAATTCTTATTCAAACTAGAATTCTAATCTCTTATTATATTATAGAATGGTGTTATTTGAAAAAAATATTTCTTAGTTCATTTATAGTTTTTTTCAGAATTAAATTCTAAAAGTTAAGTACTTATCTGAATATAATTAATACTTTTTCTGAATACCTGCTGGGGTTGTTGCTGAGGAACATGAGGTTGATGCTGTGGAACGTGTTGCTGAGGTACATGCTGTGGCATTTGTTGTGGGGGCATTTGCTGAGGATGCATTTGTTGCTGAGGCATCTGTTGTTGTTGAAACTGAGGCTGTTGCTGTTGATACTGTTGCGGAGGGGCTTGCTGTAGAACCGTAAACAGAAAACAATCGAGATCAGATAAAGGAATCTAACAGATGGTTCCTCAAACCTGGTAGTGTTGTGGAGGGACCCCTGGAGCAACCCTGCCTTGTCCATCTACATCATTTACTATACTTATTAAATACAAGATGTTCACTAGGGCGGCGTACTTCCACATTTTCACCTGAAAACTTTCACCATTAAATTACACTTGACATTTAAATCTGGCGGCTTAACCTCAAAGCTGGTAAATTATTAACGGCACAATAGCTGATTCGGTTCCAATAAGATTATGCTAACTAGCAAAACTATTATTGAATGTCGGTTCGAAGAGTTTCATTTACAAAAACATTGTAAAAACCACGAGAATTAAGTAGAAAATGACACGTATGACGGCCAACAGGTGTAAGTCGTCCGAAACGAAACTGTATCGAATTTTCAATTATTCGAACGGCAATGTGGAACCAACGTAAATGTTTGTTTCAATTATTTCTCTTACCTGGGTGTATTTGTACGGGATAATCTGAATTTCTGATAACACGCGCGCAATCTACATAATCAGCACCTGAAATGCGTGTTCAACATTAACCAACGTTTAATGTACACGTTACTTGTTTAAACGTCACTTTTCCGAAAACACGGATTCACGACGGTGTCGATTGTGTTGCCTATATTAAATATGGATTTAATTTATAGCAGTAATTGTGTTTGTTAAGTTATACATAATCGATTCATTTCTTAAAACTACGTATCGATACTTAAATAGATTTTTTATTGGCGCACAATTTTTTTTTTAAGAATTGTTGATGGGAAAATGTAATTATAAATAAAAATGATATGATAAAGATAATACATATCTTTGTCAACACGCTGTAAGTTTATATGATTGTATCTATGGTAGGTAGATAAAAAGTAAAATATTTTTTATTCATATTTATTATTTTTTAATCATATTTATTATTGGATAAAAATCGTACTTACACAATTAAAAAGTAATTAACTTTTGTAATGCAAAATTCACTTCAACAAACCAGTATCGAATTTCCCAAAGGGCGTAAGTCGTGGCCTGCGGCGGTATTTTTTTGAGGAGCAGGCAAATTTGAGTTGGAAAGAGTCGTAATTTTTCTCCGGCACTTAAGTTAACAAAAATCGTACTAAATCTTTTACACGCGTTATAACTCACATCATGGTAATATTACTGCTGTATTAATAATAATTAATTCATGATTAAGCCTGTGCGATGGTTTAATTTTCTGTGTAAATGAAATTGCCCATTCCTTAATTTGATTGTTGCCCTCCCTATCGCAATCCTGCGACCCCTGCGACACTAAACATCAATGTGGCCTTTAACGACGGAAAGGTTGCACACGGTGGTGGTTGCTATATTTGTTTACCTTTCTCGAATGAATGTCCGTCTTGTGGTTCTCTAAATGATAACGATACGAAACATGATGACATTTGCTATAATTACACATTTATTATTAAAATTAGAATGATTTAAATAATATTATATTGAAACTGAAAAATATATAAACTATAAATTTCGTTATTTTTAAAGTTCAAATACAATTGTAAAATAATTTACAATATTATACAGTATTTCAAATGATAATGGCGAGTTTACAATAATTGCTAATAATTACTGCTGATTACCGATGATTAGTAGGGCCTACCATACATTAATTACTTAATTAACTAAAATTTTCATTTACAATATGTAAGCGACGTTCGCAAAAATAATCATCGTTTTTATTAAATAAATAATGCGACGTTTTACACGTATTTATTTTTTGTTATTTGCTTTACGTTCGGAGAATCCTTAAGTTGTTTCATCAATGGGTTTAATATTTAATGTTGATCAGATATAGAATGTCAACGAGATATACTTCGGGGGTCACATTTGGAGAAAGTAAAACTTTTTAAGCGCTTAAGGAGCTTTCGCCGGATAAATATTTTGGAAGACCACAGAAACTACTTAGCCTTATGTCCAGGTGATTTAGTAGCGGCGACGGAGTAAAAGACAATGTTTCGCTCGGATGTTCAGCAGGTTTACTTAAATTAGTTTTCTAGCCGGCCGGCTACGGCTGACGGATCCATGTAAAACAGATAGAGGACAAGTTTGTTTATGGGTCTCCTTTAATGGGCTGGGGTTTGCGGCCGAGCGTGCCAAGTTTACATGTAATGAACTCATATATTTAAGTATTATTTTTAAATTAATTTATTAACTCAATCAATGTGAAAAATGATTGCATGAACTAAATCCATCAAAGCGCAGTGATTTTTCAGCACGAACACGTAAGAAATATTATCCATCATACTTTACTTCTACAGGGATTACACCTCGTATCCCTAGTGTAATTAAAAAAGAATAACATTGATAAGACTCGTATATGATGACGTGGAAATTTATATAACGTAACATTTTGGTTCGAAAAGAGAATGGAAATATCTCTAGAGGGTTTCCGTGCGTTTTGTGTTATCATATCTGTTTGATGCTATTGATTTTCCGGGCAATATTTCATGCACTATCTCCTAATTCCCATGCGGATGAATCGAATTCGTAAACTGCTATTATAGATTGAAATATCATTTCGTGGCGTTTCGGAAGATGTCATCGCCCAATTAGTCTTATCTGCTGACCGGTGGTTTTCTGTTTGCTTAAAGTATTTCCTGCAGCGTCATCGGCGCAGGGATAGTTGGATTTTCCCTCGAGGGTGTTTTAATTTCATCAATACCAATGTTTTCTGTTTTTTTTTTCTGGGCCATATCGTAATTAAAGGCTTCGCTGCCTCGGAAGGCCGTTGCTGTTATTAAAGGAGTTTACATAGGTACATAAAGCGGGGCTAGTGGACTTTTTAATGGTGTTGACTTTATGTATCGTTAATGCGCAAGTTTATGTCATCTCTGAATTAAATGTATCAGATTTATACGGACTATAAAAACATAGTACGCATTACCATTAATTATAATAGCGGCTTTATTAGGCCACTTTTTTATTGGTACTACGTTACATGTAACTCTCCAAAACGTCCCGGCGGATAATGAAGGGTTTGAAGGAAACTATATTTTCCTTTGCAACGAAAACTCTTGATTTAGTTCGTATTCAATTGGAGCTCGATAGGGTTTTGCGGCTCAATTAACTGTTCTCCCGCGATGTGATTAAAGCCGCAATCCATTTCGCTGTGTTGCATTACACTGAATTGAATTGACTACTATTTTAACTAGAATTCTGCTAAATAACGGCTTGTTTTAAGTATAAATCAAAATATGCGCGAGATTAAATAAATCAGAATATTTTATTGATTTTTCACTTTCCACTTTTTTTTCCGGGCCTACTTTTCTGTTGTTCCCTTGCCCTTTTTCTTACCTTCTCTTTCATATTTTACTCCTGTAGTCGCACCATCTTATTCGTACATAATGGAAATACAAGAAAAAATAAATGTATTACAAATAAGGCAGTAAAAATTACAGGATTACTAATAATTAGTGAATTTTCTACAACGTAAAGGACTTATATATTTTTATTACCTGGAATTAGTTAAGTTAATATAGTATATTAAATATTTACGGAATAATTTTCAGTTAAATCGATCTTTTATAGTATGGATCGAATAATGTGTACCCAGAAAGGTTACTGTATTATTGAAGATAATCGTTTTATTCTAAATGTTATAATTATCTACGTGGGGAGAATCCTAACATGCACGTTGGAAAATTTCAATAAAATCCGTTCTTTATCGTTCGATCGGTATCGTATAATTAGTAGTATTAGTTAATTTCACAAAGGGTTTGCATATTATTAATAATAATTACCAGTAATCAACCCTTGCAGGCCCTTCCTATCGAGGACCGTATAAAGATACTATCAGGCCGGCGTCCGTCGTTCGCTGTTCACTTAGTAAACAAGAATGACTGGAACGATCTATATATCTTAGTAAGGGTTAGATTACGATGTTCACATAACATATTAATTATTAGGCTCACCTCTTTAGTCGTGTGTGAATTATTTATTCTTGGGAGGTTGGCACGGACTCGGCTTTTCACATCCACGTGCACAAACGCACGGATGACGTCTGGAAATACGCTTAATTCACCAAGGGATTGTTCTATTAATTTAGTGATTATGTTAACATGTTTTGTTAATCAATAGTAACTCGCACTAAAGGGATTACATGGCTGAATGATGCATACAAGTAACTACAAAAGTTTTCCAGTATTTATTAATATTTTTCATTCTATTTTAATTGTAATAATTTAATTTAATGTATCTAAAGTATTTTTATCTACTAATATTAGACTAATTATAACAATTTCGAATTTATAATGAAATAATTTAATTATGAAGAATAAATTATAATATATGTACACAGTATAAGATAGCATTGTGTGAATATATATGACCGTAGTTTCCACGTGTTTTAAGTACTTGAAAATAACGACAACACGTCCAAACTTGAGTCGAGATTTTACATTACACTACACTGTGGTTAAAACGTACCGAATGCTCCATCCCCACGTAATCATTTTGTTAACACGTTTGTTTACAATGGGAAATATATGATGCCGTGTTCGGACGGATGCAAAGTATAACTTGCTCGGCGTAGACAGGCGTGATTTTATATAATGATACGCGTGCTGGTAACACGAACGCGTATAGGTGAGAGAGTAAGGGTAGAAAATCGTAAATAGATTTCGGGGAATTTGAAAACACAATTCAGGATTTGAAGGGATGAGGATACCGACGAAATATTGCCGTGGAGGGATAATCCGACGTATTCACGGGGAAAAATATAGAATGAAAGGTATCATTTATGATTGCTGATAGGAATCGGATTGCGAGAGTAATTAAGTAAGTTCATTGCGGGAAATGGTGGCGGCGCCGGGCGAAGGAAAAGGAAAGTTGAGCGCGGTAATGGATTGGCTGTTAATAGGCGTTAATGAGATGTCGTCGATCAGATATGGAAAACTGAGAGATGGGCTCAAGATGGGTTTCAGATGGGAGGGGTAGATTAGTAGATTAGTTTATTGTGAATGTGGCTTACTAGTCCCGCAGTGCAGCGTACAGAAGTCAGACGAACGCTTGCGCTGTGCCTCGTACATTGGTGGGACGAATTTCCAGAACAGATGGCATTCCCCCGGGTACAGTTTCTTGGATTCAGGGCACACGAACTCGTACCTCGGCATGCACAATTCATACGTTTACTATATTCCCGTGGTTGTACCGCATAACCGGCCCGAGTCAAGCAATACGTTCGTACTCCTTTTAAATAATGAGCGCGCGCAATTCACTATTTTAAACTATTTTCTGTCAACATTTAATACAAGTGAAATTAAATGCAATGGCAGACAAAGGAGGGTGCGAAAATCACTAGAACGGACTTGAAAGGGCATTATGCTAATCTTGGTACACACAAAAGGGGCCCTTTTATTATGCCGCAAAGGAAATACCAACACAACAAGAGTCTAAATCTATTATCGATAATGTACTTGAAATATATATAAAACACGCAAACATTCTTGGCTGGCGTACGAGTATCTACAGTAAACCCACCGCACCGAAATATTACATAATTCGAGTGTTTTAGAAACTTCCATAAAAGCGAGCAAGTTTTCCTCGAACATTAACACTGACGCTATTACAAAAACATTAATTCAACGACTACTATTGTTTATGTTAGGGTGCCGGTATTATTATTTTCGGGGCGATGATGGAATGTAAATTACAAATTCAACCACCAAAGCGAGTTTTGGTTTGATTCGAAATGCGGAAATGGCAATGCTGAGAAAACACCGGCTATACATGTTACATTAGGTGAACGAAATCAATTACAAGTCGCAGGGCTTATTTGAGGAGCGGAAGCGGATAAAATCAAATTTAATTTTACCGGTTTGGTTTTTTTATGTACTATTCATTTTAGGATTTCTCAATTAATATCGCACGTATGTAGAACTGTACGTGTTTTATGGCGCCGCGATAAAAATCAAATTAAACCACCTCGTATACGTTTCCGAGGGTGTGATATAAAGAATTGGATTTTTGAACACTACAACCGTATAGTTTTGGCGGTTGTGCTTGCAGGTAGTAAAAGGCAGAAAGGAGTATTCATTGCTCTATAAAAATATACACGTGGTGCGTTATAAATGTGCCGGTCAATTTTTATGTACAAACGTGTAGCTTATTCCGCTGACTAGATAAAAGGGAGGCGCACATTCCGTCGTAAATCTTTAAGATTTATATCTAGGTTGAAGAATATTGGAAGGAATTATAATTTATTAGAGACCGAAAAGCGCGTGATATAATTGTAACCTATTTGTCTTCGCGAAGCTCTGCGGTCTCCTGAGGTCTTACACTATTAGTAAGTTGCGGCTCACCGCTGGCTTCACAATTACACATATTCCCAATCTCGATACGCCAATTAACTATTATTTAGTTTAACTTTAAAAATCAATTACAAAACTATCTTGATAATAATTACAAAGTTTGCACTTCACGCAAAATAGTATTTGTAAACTTCCTCTCTGCCAACTTCAAATTGAGTTAAATATATTCTCCGTCATTAATGGTATTTCTTTGCACGTGTACACATATTATACGTAAGAGTTTATTTTGGCAAATCACTCGCGAGGGAATTCAACTTGACTTTCGAGCAAGGTCTAATTTAAATTTGTAATCTCAACTCATCACGGTTTCACTTTCCGGGATCATCGGCGGATATAATAAATAACGATCACCTAGTGCGCCAATAAATTTACTCAAACTACACCACCTAATCTATCCCGGGGTCCACAGTCCTAATATATGTTTCAATTAAAATCAAATTAAACCTCTGAAATGAATGCTATAACGACCTCACTCATATCGATTCGCGTGGCAATTTTTTAAACTGCTACGGTGCCTTCCGTGATGTGTGCTGAAACAATCATTACCGAAGTGCTTCTATATTGTAACATAGGTTTTCATGCGCTGTACATATCATGCACTCGCTATTACATATAGCACCCAATTATAGATATAATGGTCGTTGTCTTGTACAGTTCCTATCGAAGATAAAGTAGTTATTGTATATTGTATTCATCTATCTTAAAAACGTTTGTAGTATTTTCTAAGAATAGAACAACTTAATTGTAATATGTTAAATAACATTACACTAATTACTCGCTACAACAGTTTGTACGTGAATATGTTATGTAATTTTGAATGAACGATTATTATTAATTAGCAAACTTTTGAGAGTTGAAGCGGAAATATTCGAGTAGATTTATTAATATTAGATATCTGCCTATAAAAAACCTTTCATTCTGTTCTTTTTAAATTAATTAAACTAAATTATTTTATAAATTAAATAAACTTATTAATGCTCTATACTTTAGACTAATAACATAAAATATGACACTTTTCGTAAACCCATTAAATACATAACCTGAGCCCTAATAAGATTTTCTAGCCTTATGAAGGTTCGCGTTGCAGGTTTATAAGAAGTATCTTATTTGAAATTATATTAAAAAAATTATATTAAGTTATAAAATTTTCCGTCCAATTATATATTTTTTTCTTTAAGAATGTGAATATTGTATGTATATAAAAAAGTTAAATCTGGATGGAAATATAACGTCCGGGAAGCGTGAGTAATAGAATTTAAAGTGTAATTGCTGGAAATGTGCAAAAGTAAAATACTTCAAATCGTATAGCAAAAAAATACAAAAAAAAAAACTAAAAGATCCGTGAGTGAATCGGATAATAAAAGAGTAGGTGCTTGTTGATTCTTTTCAAATACACCCTGGCCCGTATCATCCGGTCGTGTTCGTAATGAAGCGAAACTCTTTCCTTTTTTTTTTTCCTGCTGAACTGTTATTTTGTGCGTGTTATGGAAACTTAAATCGAATCCTTTCAAGGTTAGATTTAGAGAGAGGAGATGTAATTTAGTTAGGTAGCTTCATCTGGTGGGGTCGATCTATTTATAATTAATAACGAATTGAAAACTTACTGGGGCATCCCAGCGTGTGAAATAGCATGCGGCAGACAAGCTGGTACAGCATCGATTCTTCTGCTAGAATAGAGCTGATGTTAACGTCCAGAAGAGCACTGGCGTGTGAGATCCTATCCGATGATATTAAGCTTAAGTCCTTATATTTGAGGCCGATATATTGGATATATTTGACGAGATAAACACCGCAGGTATTTTTTCCTGCTTATTATTATCAGAATCGATATTGTTTGTAAACGGCGGATTGAATGATAAAATATTAGCAAGTAATTTCAGCACACGGCGCATATATTAATATTAATTGAGCACCCTAGAGCAGTTTTATGAAATTTGAAATTAATATCAACATTTACCAATTTGTGCAAATAGCACGGACGCACTCCGCTTATGAAGTTTTGGCAATTTCACTTTATTCCCTCCATGCAGTACTTCTTTTTAATATAAAGTTTGCAGTTAATATTCATTAGGATTTAATTAAATGAGAACGTTGCCCTGCGCATCCACCATAATGCAATGCGGCGATTTTTCGGTATATCGTGTGAAACGTCGGGGATATGCCGAAAATGCAATTATGCTACAAATACGAAAATACGCCGATGTAATTTCTTTTCTAGCTGTGCGCCAAATAAATACATACACGCGATTCGGAGCTTACGTGAAGGGAACAACTTAAAGAACGTTAGCGGGCAAGTGCGGATATGTCTTTACATTTTTCTGGCGTTTTGTGTCGCAGAAAATTTCACCTGTAGTGAAATCAATGAAATATTCGCCGTGTTCGTGGAATTTATAAGTTTAAGTCGACATTTAAATAGATAGGAGTTCGGCAAGTCGCGCTGCAGCACCAAGTAATTACTTTCAACATTTACCCCTGTATATATGTATATCTATTTTTACAGTTTTTCAATGCGGATGACATAAATCATTTGGCTTCCACTTAGATACCTAGAGAGTTATTTGCAATTGTTACTTTTTTTAACTACAAATGGAGCTTTTTCCGCTCTAGTCCTTTTTACTGTACTGTTGAGTGGCAATAATTTTATGTGGTGTATTCATTAACTATTCAGTCATATAATTTTATTATTATAAAAATTAATTAAAAGAAATTTATTAGTGCACTCTTTGTTATATTTAATAGGCTATCGACCCTGTGGTGTTTCAACATATATACCACTACTTTCCCGGATAATGTCATAATGAATATTGTGATATAGCGATAATTGCGTGTAAAGTACGGCATAGTTTTCAAAGTAACATAGATTTTACGTCGTTATTACTCTATGCATAAATATTTAATTATTCGACCCACATCACCGAAAGTGTTAACGTAAACAATTAATGCATATTGACTCTGCCGGTCGATGTTTTTATTTACGGAAGCGGAATCAACTAATGGAAATGCAGTTTGCGCGTGCTAAAACATATTTGCATTTCAAATTTTTAATGCGTTCAATTTCTTGGCATTTTATTATTTGTGTTGTTCTTCTTTTATGCTTCTCGCTGTAACGAAGGTCTTGTGTACTATATTTCTCGGATTAAGGATTCAGGTGTCGAGAGAGTGGCGGCCATGAAATAGGTCCTCCGTGATCTATCCCCGCCAAAAACTTGATAAAAGTGCTACATCACACACGAGAAAGTGCGGAAGAGCGTTCTTACCCAGCGGGGTAATTGTAAAGGGCTGAATATTTATTTTACACAATGATTATAAACATTATACCTCTATAAATTCCATTATTACTAAAAGTAACCAGTTGAAAAAAAACAATAATCTGATATACTTTGAATAATGTTAGTTTTAAATTAAATATAATGATAGTTAATCCCTTGTTAATTAAATAATTTATCAGATTAGAGAGTGATAATGAGATGAAATAAACTGGAACGATAATTAATATTATTATTAGAAGCTTAACAAAAACTAATCCACAATAACGGCCGTTATTTGGGAGACTCGTATTATTTGTCGCGGTTTTATTACAGGACCCTAATTTACATTTGGCGAACGACGATGGGCTATTTACGATTACGTAGCGACCAAAGGTTGGCCCTAGCAGATTATTGCGTTTATTTGTATCACCATGTTGCGCTCACGAATTTTCCCGGATTAGACAAACCAGGTGCGGACCAACCGTCTTTTTCTCACCACGAAATCGGCCATTTTTTTCTATTCCTTATTTTTATACAAAAATAATTATATATATAAATTTTTTATTATATCGAATTTCAAGCGTGAAGTAAATTTAAATACTTAATTTAATTTCGCCATTTATCTCTTCACTCTCTGGATGAATTTTTCGCCGCTTTATAATTATTCTCTTTGTTGCGATATCCGCTTATGTTTGCACCGCATTATACACGCACGCCTCCCCCCCTCGTCCCCCGTTCGTCTTTGGGGTGGCCCATCCGCCCTGTCATGTTTTCTTCGCTAGTATTCACTTTTATACATTCTGCTAAAAAATGTATAGCTCCCTTTAGAATTTAGAGAATGCAAGTGGTCTTGTTTCTTGGAAATCTATTTATTCCTCTTTTTGCTTTTCCCGTACGTAATGCGACCTTTTGGATTTCGAGGATTTTCTTTTCGCGAAGATTTGGTTTTTAGGATTTACTTTTGTCGAGATTTTTGTGTGTGTGTGTGATTTTAAAGGTTAAAAAGTATTTATTTATTTATTAATTAAATTGATCATAGTATATGATATACATAAATTAAATTTACAATCAAGTAGAAATATATAATATACTAATATAAATATATAGGGAAAATTATATATTTTGTGTTGAATTATTACATAATAACTCTCATCAGTTTTTTTATTAAAATTATAAATATAAAAAGTTATTTACTTTATAAAAATTTAACATTTATAGGTGTAAATTTGTATAAATTGTAATTTAAAAAAAAAAATATAAATACGAAGGTAATAAACAATTGTTAAAATAGTCGAGTAAAATTATAGACAATAATAATGTAATAGAAAAATATGAAAAAAATTATTTTCTGTTATATTTGTATAGAAAAGATTTTTTAAATATAAATCCACTTAAATTTTATTAAAAATCTAATAAAGCAAATATTGGTGGATGCGCCGGGAAAATATTTTTACAAGAAGTTGTGATTTATTAAATGCTAATATAACTTGAAAATAATGATGGGTGTGCCGCGAATAAGGAAGAAAAATCATTTTAATTTTTTTTTTTGATGTGATTTATTCAATTAAATTGTTATAAAAAAATATTTCATTAAAAAAATAGCGGTAAACTTCAGTATGTAGTGTGTTTTAATACGTATATTGTAGTGCATGTAAATATAAAATAAAAACTATAATCCAATGGATAAATGTTAAAATATTTAACATCTTGTGTTGTGCGCGACCAGAGTGAAAATATGTTTTAATCGCGGCACGCTGCAATTTTTATGAGCTGCAGAGGTAAATAATTGGCCTAAAACAATATAAATTGGGTCTTTTTCCTTTATTAATTGACCGCCGTATTTGTGCCGAGAAAAGGAAACACGGAGAATTGGCGATTAAATGGAGAAGTGGAAATAATGCGGGCGCGGTGGATTTAGGAGTTCCACGCTGGGAAAAATTGCGTCTATAATTGAATGTGGGGACCTAGACGGTGAATAATATTGACAATGCAAATAAGGTGTGAATGTTTCGGATGAAAATATGGTAATCGCGGCTGGAAGAGTATAAGGGCGGTAGGTAGGGTTTTGCTAAGTCTACAGATATAATTTAATAGGGAAATGCCCTAAAGTTATTGGTAAATAATTCTAACTGCATTAATTCAGCCGTGCAAATTGGCATCCTTCAGAATATGTAAATAGGATGTTATTACTTAGTAGGAAATGCATATTCATTGATTACATGTGGATGGTGGCAGTGTGGCTTGAGCTAACTGGAAACTCGGGGGCACGCTCTTGCACTCTACATGTGTAGTTATTATATATATATATATATATATATATATATATATATATATATATATATATATATATGCGTAAGTGCGAGTGTGATATTACTAATCGAGATTTGATGCTACATATCCGTAAGCTGCGGTATAAGGGTGGCGTTGGTGTGGCGCGGAGAGTGATGGTAAGGGGTTGCCTCACCGGTGGCATATTGCTTCATTCTGGTATCTGTATTCAATGTCACCGTAGCACATCGCATTTTAACAAATACAGCGGGAATATGTTAGGTCGATATAAACGCTGTGACTATCTCCCTACTAAGGGTTTCTACGTGACAGAAACTTTTCCGGTAGATCTTGACAGCCCGATCCAACAGCACGTTAGATATTCACTGCAAATCCCCACTTTTACATCTTAATACAGATTTTGTATCACACCTTCACCCTGAAATTTTTCGAATACCCATCACTCCATTACCGTCCCTTCTCCGCCTGGACGTTTCTACGCAATTCTCTAATTTTATTTCTGCAAATAAATATTCTCCTCGCGCCCTTAATACAATACAAAACGCCTTTTATCCGTCCATAAGGCCACTTTTTTTTATTAGGGAAAGTCCTTATGTTTTATTTAAACGCTCATTTCAAAATAATAATTTTTTATCTATGCGTAATGATTTATTTTTATGTATATTTGTGCACAATCCGTTGTAAGGAAGAGTGTTTTTTGTGGAGGGTTTAAAAGCGCTGCCCTCATCAGTGCTGATTCAATTTTAAGCCTCCAACTAAAACTATCGGAGAGTTTACTCGAGCTGAACAAACAAACTCACCAAATAAAAAAAAATGTAACACGATGGAGTTGCATAAATCAACGGATAGCAAGGATGAATTTGAACGGCGTAACAAATAATAACGACTTGGTATTGATTGGCAATTTCATTTACAGCGTTCTCCCTGCTCGTCCATCACCCATCTCAGTTACAACATTACAATAATCCGCGAGATTTTAATTAAAACCATTCCGAACTTACATCAGCAATTGCATTACTGCAATAAAAGGTCCGGATCGATTTCGCGACGGCGTTTGAAATATTAATATTCAATTTAAAAGTTCAAATATTTTCTATTACGTCCATAACATTTTACATTTAACAATAAACATATATATTATACAGCGTACGTAAACACATGTACACACTTCAGCAATTTTATGTTATACCATTGTACGCTATAAAATTATATATCTTAAAGTACGAATAAATATTCCATAGATAGGGCATATTTATTATTAAAAGAGAACAGTGATAGTAATAAATATTCCAGTGGCAATTTTTCATTTTTATTTTTTATAATAAAACCAAAGGATCTCGAGATCGGATACCGGTTGGGTTGAGCCTAGCAATTTCCGTATTATACGAGAACTGTCCAGTGTAAGTGGATAAACACAACACGACCTAGAGGCTGCGTAGAAAATTTCAATTTTAATATCTGAAAATATAAAGGTTTCAAAAGGTAAAGAGTATTCAAGCATAATATAAAAGTTTCTTGAATTACTCTCTCATGTAACATTTTGTAATTATCGAAACTAGCCAGATTAAATAAATAAACAGTGAAAAAAATTAAGCGTAAATTTTGGTATTTCTATATAATATAAAAATATAATTTATTTATTTATTTATGAGGTAAAATATCTTTATTTAAATAATCCTTAAATTCTTATTACTATTAAAACTGCACTAAAATTTTAATATTTAATTTGTATACTTAAATTCTTTGTTTTAGAAATAATTTTATTAAAGTCTGTAATTTAAAAATTATATCTAATCTTTTCTAAACCATTTTTAAAGACTATACTCCGTTTTTCTTTTTATTATTATTGTCGTTCACATTCAGCATTAATATCGGGAGAAATAATTGTGGACGCGCTTAACTTAACTATCTTCAAAAATTTTTAGATTACTTTCTTATTGCAAGTGCCGTTAGAAATGACGAATGGAATAATGGTGGATGCGCCGGGCTGTTCTATAATTCTATATTGTATGAATTTATCATTGATGGTCTACGCAAAAATTATACATTATATTATTAGTTTTGTGTATTGTTTACGTAGTTATTATTACTTTTAAATAAAGCGTAAATAATATCATTTTAGACTAAAAGACCATTGATTAGAAGAAATCCTAAGTACATACTTTATTTTGTTTTTATAATATAGATGTTTACATACATAATTTCGCATTCATCGTATCTAATAATAGATGAGATAAATAATAATTCCGCGGCAGTAAATGGTCCTTTCTAGTTGGGGCACGTTCGCAGTGCAGTTTACCGTATAAAACAGAATCAACATAAACAACTCCGTGAAATTCGCCTGAAATTATTCTTAGCGTCGATAATATATTTAACTTTTAAGCGGCGCCGTATTTCGCGCAACGTAAGCGGATGTTAATTAACGCCATGCATTATTTAATGTTTTTTTTTTTTTGAAAGAAACCTCTCTTTGTAATAACATTACACCCGTGCACGTTTAGTAAATAAGTAAGTTTCCATAGTTTGGAAAAAAAAAACTATGGAAATGTTAAAATATTAAACAAACTTAATTAGCATATAAATAATAAATAAAAAAAACATGTTCTTTACAATAGTAAAAACAAAAACTGTTTAAATAAAACAAGGTATTGTATAGTAATAATATATGTTTTCCTTTTCTGACATTTTTGATTACGAGAAAGTAATGTAAACGTTTTTTTTTTTTAATTGCAAATATAAAGTAGTAATAAGCTGAAGATTAGAAGTCAATTGCAATTAGAGATAAAGTACAGTACGTAATTTTAATAAGAATTTTACTTGTTTCATAAAAATTTTTAGCAGCACTCGTTATAGGGAGTTGAAATACGCCGTAAAAGCGGCGTTATGAAACCGCCGTTTTTAATATGCCGTCTCTAAATATTTTCTGAAGGCTGTGTATTAAATGAATTTGATATGTATACTGGATAACGTGTAATATTGCAGGATGAGTAGGGCGGGAAGTCAATATTGTTGTACTTGGGTGTATATTTACTGTCCGAAGTATTGTGTATCGGGCTACTTTGTGGTGAGCTCCGTTAATGGCTCTCGGTTATGATGGAATAGGGGGTCGTATTGAGTTATTGTTTGTTTAAGGTTATTTCGCTGTTTGATGCAGCCGTTTCAGATGGTCGGAGTTTTAAATCGAGGCGTAGATAAATGGCGATGCATCTTTCGCTGTTTTGTTTGATAAAGGGAATGGAATCTATTTATATTCGATTTGGGTAGAGGCACAGTGCAATAGCGTGACTAGCAGTACCTTAGCAGCGCGGGGCAAACAAGTTAAGGCGGAGCTCTGTTGATGTTCTGTCAGAGTACGGTGTCAGTCGCGAGTATTCACAGGTACTGTAGGAGTCGTCAGCATCGTCGTCGCCGTCGTGGGGGATTAATCTGGGGGCAATTATGCCGGGAGGGGATTTAGGCACAGCTGGAACGAGCAGACCATAAGGCCCCCAGGTTCAGGTGGCAAATATTGGCCGGTAATTGGACGATGCGGTGCGGTGTGGCGTGGCGCGACCGAATCGAGATCACATATCCTGTCGCACCAGCATAAGCAGAGCACAAGGAGATCCGGTGGCAGTTCTGAATAATTGAACGGGGTGCGAGTGAACGCGTTAAGTTAGTCATCGATAGGGAGGTTTTAATTGCGTACCCCTGGGCAAGAAAATGCTTGAATTAATGATGAAGCGTGTGGCCATACAATACGCGGCGACCCTTTCAAAGTAAACACGGCGTGTTGATCATATGTCGCTGAAAGCAGCGGGGCCGTTAATGAGTGGCAGAGGCATAGGCAGTGCGGAGTGCGGAGTTCTAGGACTCGATTTGCTATTCGCTAACCGTAGGGTCTGGTAGCTGGTTGCTGGTGCCGAGTTCCGAGTTGCGAGTTGCGAGTAGCACCGGAGTAGCAGCGGAGTAGCGCGGGCGCGGCGCGTCTCCACGCGATCCACTGCATTACAATTGCCGCTTGTCTGCCGACTGACCGGTTCGGTATTCGGCATTCCGTATTCGGTATTCCGCACGAAACCCTCGCGACGACGACGACGCCGCCGCCGATCCCGTGCTGGCGTCCCGACGCCGACTCTTCAGGAAGTGCACGCCGCAACATTTGAATAGTTTTCCGAACGGTCGGCCTAAAAGTGTCATTTTCGCGCCGCGTCAGTGTACAGTGGTACAGTGTTAAATATAGTCAGCATCGCCAATGAAACTGCTGCTCAATGTCCCACTCAAGCTTTTTGCTTTTTATACTTTTCGTGCTCTGTGGTAAGTGTCATAAACCATGCGTGCCCCAGCTTTTCGTACTAGTCGAGTTTCTGCTGTCTTTTGAATAAACATGTTCCTTCCGACAGGTACATTTTATTGCGCCATAAACTGAACAAACATTCGCTGCTTTTATTCAACACATCATGCAACTTTTAATTGGCCATACTGATTACCGTGCCCTACGAAACACTGCATTTACCGAGTTTACTACTTCATTAATTAATTAAAAGTCCACCAGCTATACGCGGTTCCTTCCAACAAACTTTTTCCCACCTCTAAACGGCCGCATGCATGCGGGAGTTTTTCTCGCATTTTTTTTAACTCCGCAACACACGCCCACTTACAAATTCAACAAAAGCGACGCATTTACATCCCAAAGCTCAATATGTTTGACTGCTATTCAATTGCGGATTAGATTTAGTTGTGAGGGAAATTATTTCATTTTTTCATAAAAGTTTCAAACGCTTCTGCATCAAGATCAATGTGTTGTGCTGCCAACATCCGCATCCTGCTGGATGTGGGGGCATCACTAATACATAGTTTTGTCTCATTAACTACTATTGTGTTTGTAGACCAGTAACAGGGGGCTTGTTTGTACACCTGCCGGGCCAGGACAGGCTACCTTGTGTACATAAACCTCCCCTAACGTAAGATCTTCCTCGGTGGAGGAGCGCTGGGATTTAGGGCCCAGCATCTTTTATTTAAAGACGCTCCATAGTATTTTCTATTGTTTTTCAAAGATTTATACACTCACTTAAATAAATCCAAGACAGAAGGCCATAAACACACCCACATAAAACAATCCGCTCATGCATTTATCAATTCCGCCCCGTTTTTCAGTCGCTCGCCGAAAAGCCAACCTTAAATTATTAATTGCATCATTATAACGCCGGTGTATTCGTTCAATTATAGCGAATAGAGCGGGATGTGACACACATAATTACATAAGCCCACCGCTGCCACTATAAATTCTATAACACCTATCCGGCCTTACGTAAGCAGCGATTTATTATCCCTCGCCAGGGCGCATTTTTCTGCATCCCCGGCCCCGAACAAATCTCGAGCCCTTAATATATGCATACATCCACCGGCACTCTTTTTCTAATCCTGTCGCTATTTATTCGGTTACGTCAGCGCCTGTCTTGAAAGGGAGAACAGCTAATACACCACGGCTTCCATTAATGTCTAAGTTCCTCTCCGTAGATTTTCTGCAAAAAAATTTCACCTAAACTATGCGCCAATATACACGGTCGCTCGAGTCTGCTTAAATTGTAAATATTTAAGCAGGACGAGTGCGTGAGAAGATAAGAACATACTGCATTATTGAGCAGACGCTAGAAAATAATTCGCCATGAAGAATTTACCCAGTCCCAGTCGTCACGGACGATTTAATGGACGATAAATACAATTAGAAATTGTCCTCTTTTGATGTAACAAATACAAAAACCGAACGATGTACGCGCATAAAGCTTTCACCTCCGGCATCGGCTTTGGCACCTATGATTTGTTTTTACAAAACATTCCAGCAGCCTTCCTGCGGGTAGCCGGCACAGATTTTTATTTGTTGTTTATGTGCTGGATTCAAAAGCAAACCCACGAAAAATGGAAACGAGGCCAAAATAAAAAAAAAAAAAAAAACAAACGAGGGGGAATTAAATGAAAATGCGGCTAATAGAATTATAAATAATAAAACCGGCTCCGTCAATAATTTATAAACAAAGCCAATTCGTCCAATCGGAGAAATTAAAATGCAACAGCTTATAGAATAATCATATTAAAATCGATTTTATTTGTAACGTATTTATTTCCAGTAAAAAAATGTAATTCAATTAAATAATTTTTACGATTATTTTAAGACTATGCATCCGAAAATAACACTCTTATAAATATTAAACTACTTTTTTTCAAGTGATTAAAGAATATTACTTCACTCACTAAAATTACTGGTATTTTCTAAATTTAAGAAAAATGAATACCTAAACATGGACAGAGAGACCAACCCATTTACAGATTAAAATATATATATGCTATTATGTACAAAATATATTTACATTCTGTATATATATACTTAAAAAAAACATAAAAAAACTACAGATTATTTTGATAAAATTTTGTTTCACTTAAACACGTTGAAAATTACAAGACATCCTGTTACGAAATATTTTTTTAAATTTTTTAACGTAAAACTGTGAAGGTTAAAATTTGTAAATACTCGTGAAGAAATATTTCCTAAAAAATAACACTAAAAGTTTAGACATTTAAATTTTAGCACCTAGAGAAATACAGAATATAATTTTCTCAAAAAAAAAGATTAGAAACTTTGATTTTCGAATTATTGCTTTAATATCAATATTAAGAAATCCAGTGCTATCACATTTTCCAAATAAAATCTTTAGAGGTTACTCTCTAGCTAATTTTATTAAAATAAAACACGTTCGTTTTTGAGTTACACAGATTTATTGTTACAAAATTTTCAACTCAAAAACAAACGTGTTTTATCTTATAAAGTTTATAATAGAGTTACACTAGATCAATCCAATATTTTTCGCTAATAATAAGGTCAATCCAGTGTTAACTGTTAAAAATTTACGATTAGTACTGAATAAGTTAAGCTTACAACCGTAAAAGTTTTTCGGGTTCTTGGGTTTGTTAAATGAAATAGTTTTTTTTTGGCGTCTACTGCAAGGTCATCTGTCACCACCGATTAAACTAAATAGTTTTTTTAACACTTAGGTGTTAACCATTCAGTCACGACAATTTTTCTAAAATCCAAAAATATAAATCTTTGGTTGATAGATAAGGAGTTGAGGTTTGAAAATCCATTTTATTGTAAACTTTCATTCACCTGAAAAAGCAATAAATTTCCGAAACAATTGTAATGAAAATAAACACACATTTTTGAAAATCTTAGTTATTTACAACTTTAATATACAAATATAAATCTTTACTTCTTCAAAATAATAGGAGGGAATAAATTAAATGAATATATTATCGACCGGTTTTGTTTTATTTTTTATCTCATTTTGGTAGTACTACAGTTATTATAATGATTGAATTTTAAAATTCGTTAACGTTATTTTATTCATAAACGTGAGACAATTAATAAGCAGCATTCGAAGTAAATCTAATCGGTGCAGGTTCGCCGGCGGACCACCCCCCGATCGCCATGTCAGCCGCCCGCTGACACCTAATGAAGGATGGATCGAAATATACGTTATATAAATATAAATATGTACCCTGATTACAAAGGATATTAAAGTGAGCCGAAAGAATGATGAAGAAGGCTAAAATGAATCCAGTGAGAAATTCTCAGGTGTCTAGCGCAGAAACGTTAAAATTATATATTAGTGTGTATACACCGCGCACTTTTTCATTATTTATCATTGCGGATAATACGCCCGCTATGGAATTTAATTTGTTATTTTTAAGGAGCGTCCCGGCGCGCGTTATTAATACCGCGGCGATCAAACTACGGGGGTGAGTGCTAGTTCGGGGCCGTTTGATATATCCGCACGAATAATAACCACCACCGGCGGAATTAAGATGTATTTATAGCAGGCAATAGGATAACCTGATCCGCGCCATTCGGAGCCCAACTGTTAATGGGGTGGTTATTGCAGCGACCGCATAGTTTCCATACAAGAATTTCAATAAGTTTCACTTGAAGTCAATTAATCACCAAAAGTTAAATGGTTATTCATAATCGATTCCATACAATGTTTTTTTTTTAATTTGCTGACAAACCAATTGAAATCGAGTGTGTAAAGAAACAGTTTTTAGAATTAAAGCGAATGTGGCGCCCTCTTACTGCAAATCGATTAATTGACTTTTTCAACATTAATATTGCATACACACAAACCAATTGACTTTTTTTACTTTAATTCAGTATTAATTATAATATAAAATTAATTAAATAAAGTATCATCTAGGGATTTTTAAACGATATTAATAATATCATGCTAAAAAATATTACACATATAAGAATAGTAATTTATTATAAATATATAGAGCGGGCGTCTGGGTAATAAATCCTTATTGTCCAGACGCCTGCTCTTTAGGCTTAAAAATTAATTCCGAAAGTATTTCTTTTTATACAAACTATTAAAAATATTACCAATAAACAAATAAGAACACTCATCATGTTTTATCATTAATCATAGTGACAGTCTTTTGTAATCCTGTTTTTGTGGATAGTGGATTTTTTTTAAATTTTATTTTTGCATGTGTGCATTAGGCGTATTAATGATATTGTTCGGAACACCAGATTTTGGCCCAAACAATTTTCAATCGAATTATCCGTTTACGTTTTTATTTTGGCGGGGACTAACTAGCCAATTGCATGAACATTTTGCGTAATTTGTTTATTCGTACGTACGGTAATTATTAATAAATAGCTTTTGTTTATTAATGTGCATTGTGACATTTTTAGTATCAAACAGTATAATTGAATCAACGGACGAGGTATTTGTTTACTGGTACGATTACACAATACTTCTAGATGAATGTAAGGTAAGGTAATTAAAACGAAAACTACAAAATATTTCACCTTATATACCAACAAGTACGTTTGTACTAGAGAGAAAAAGAAAATATCAATGAATATTTATTGAAGCTATTTACAGTATGTAGTTATAACAATAATTATTGTGATTCTTTGTTTTCTTCGTGGCTATCGACCGTAGGTCTTTCAGCCTCGACTGTTCTACTTTCCTCCAACCTATATATATGTACATATATATGTTGTGGCTGTTTTTCGCTATATTTCTCACGTTGTTCGTTGAGGTTTCTTAACGTTCCAGAGAAATTTTATTGATCATCTTCTGAAACTTTTGTAGTTTCGAACTATTGTATGCATGTAAAGCATATTCATGAAGAATTATTTTGAAAAGAACTAAAGCTTTTCTGAAAATTATTTGGAGAATTATCTAAAAAAGAACAGAAGATTTTATTTGGAAAATCATCTGAAACAAATTTTCGAAAGGGATCTTATGGTTATACTACATTTTTGTATATTCAATTAAATTAAGTTATAAGATATAATTCCTTAACATATGGAATTGACTAATTAAAACCCTACAATACATATGGAATAAATTGATTCGTAGGCTATATAAGCAGTGGAAATACTAAAAAGACATCAAATCCAGTGAAGCTGGTTATGACACAATTTGAAAACACAAACGCCCATTGTGGCTGTTTGTAACGTCGAAACAATAATTTCTCGTAATTAAGTTCGAATGGTAGATGGGTGTGTTTCTTTAAAATGTGAACCCCCGCGAGGTCTCGCAGCATCATAATTTACCCCCGCGAGATAATTGTATTGATACATACATATTGGTGCTCAAGGGATTCGGCTTTAAATCAAAGATACGCCCTGTTTTGCCGCAGAAACAAAGATCGAACAATACAAATTAAATTTATGTATCCCGATATCTCAAGGAGCAGCATCCGAATATCATGGAATTGGATATGTCCCTATGAAATTGAAATGCTTCGACGTGGGGACGCGCCGAGGGGGAAGCGTTGACCGGAAATGGCCATTCGCGTTACCCATTACATTTTCATATAAATCGCACGAATTTTTATGGGGATGTTAACGGAGGTTTACATTCGCGGTTAATTAACCGGGAATTGTTTACCGCCCCGTGCGATCGGATTGAACTGATTCGAGGGATTTGCTGCGGGGGGGCGGTGGCGCATTCCTAGAAGTTCGTAAGGTCGGTTTTTGCGGGCGAAGCTCGCTTTTGAATATGTTATAAGTTTCCGAAATAATTTCGTGTAAACCTTTGAAAGTTTAAAGCGGATATCAAAAAGAACAGAACAGTATCATGAATAATAAACGAGATATTTCGATATTCAATAGAGTGTTTTTGCAAGGCGTTGAGTGCCAATTCACCCGACTAATAGGAATATTAGTGCAGGGAAAAGTGAATGCTTTACAATTTATTCCATTGTGCTTTTCCTATTATGGCAAAACGGATTTATTAAGGTTAAATAGTCAGGTAGGTTTTTACTTGATGAGATGAGTTGATACTGTTTAATTATTTTATTGCCGGTAGCACCAAGTAAGATTGACGTTTAATTTAAGTGAAGCTAATCGTTCATTAAATAGACATTGAGGGAAATGTCATGTTTCTTGTTAGCTTTAGAAACGCCCCAGTGTGTCGCGCTTACATATTCACTCTGTGAATTACATAATAGCCATCCAATTAATACAATCTATCACCGCAATTGCCGATTACAGGGAAAAAGGAGGAAAATTATTATATGGATTTCTTTTAGCATATTCATGACGCGCGCTTTATTAAATAATTTAAACTTAATGGCTTCCGTAAGCTCTGCGCTGAGGGCATACATTTTTATAGAGGGGCTCATGAATGCCAATAAGTTTAAATTATTTTCAAAGCCTTCACATACATACTGCGTGAGACGGTCTTATGTGCGGGCTAATTAGCGTTTATGCAGCGTAGAGTGGCTGAATTAACTAAATGATTAATCCCCACGAAAAGATCAAAAGGTGGCGAACGGCTGAATTCTAGAAAGGGAAACAATGGCTAACTACGGGGCTTCACGCGAGGGTGCTTGTCACTTCCAACCTGCTACTTGCTATGTGATACTAGTGAGAAGTGAGAGTCATATGCTACTGAAGTTAGCGTGACATTCCCAGCTCCACTAAAGGCCTCATATTAGCTAAGCGAGGGCTATGTACTGTATAAATGGTGCGTAATTTCATACTGTAATAAATTTGCGAGCGTATTACATACTTTCCCTACTTCAACAACCCCTTGAGAAATTATTTATACATCTTGATCTATTAGCACCGAGAGATTTGCCACCATGTCGACCTCGTTAATATGCGATTGCCATCATAATGTATATAATCTGTATTAGACAGTTGTTGACACGTTATACACACTGGTTGTTGATTGCCAAATTAATACTGTATATCTAATTTCTCATGATTTTAAACACACATATTAATTATTGTCATAAAATACAAATTAATTACAAGGACTTTAACTGGTTGACTTTAATTTATTTAAAAAATTAAAGATAAAGAAGCTATAAACTAGTAAAGGATTATACAGGATGGCTACTAGGTATTTCAGTAGTAGGTTTGGTAAAAAAAAAGTTGTAATAATAAGTAATACTTATTATTGTATTGATTGTCGCCAATTTACTAATGTAAATAAAAAATAACATCGACGGCTCGAATAAAATAAAAAATATATTATTTCGCAACAACATCTACTTATCCAATGGTGTAAATAAACGTTTCGAGTATTCACAATAATTTGGCACGGATGAAAGAGCTCGCCAATTATTCGTATTTGTAAATGCCATGGTAAAATATCCGCGTTCGAATTTTCCTACATTCAGAACATCCCTATTACCGGCGAATGTAACATTTTATCCACCGACGTATCATATTGTGTGCAAAGAGCCATTAAATTAAGCTTACACACGAATGTACCTACGTGTATAAGTCTCGTGTATGGAATCGACGACGTTTTATTGAAAATTAATGAAAAGTGTGGATCACAAAATCTATTATATTAATGATTATGTAATATAAAAGAAAAACAGTTTTAAACACCCACACACGCAATGTAGAGAAAATAATCGATTACCTTCATTATTGTAGGAAACTCTATTTTAAATTTATACCTTAAATAACCTATTCAAATTAAGAGCTTCAGTGCGGGAATGAGGTAAACAGGGTTAAGTAGGTATAACGCGATAAACGACGGGTGAAAGTCGTTCTCTCCTACGGCTATAACGGTATCTATCATGGATTTAGATCTTAACTTCTTTCACGCTGCTCCATTCAATTTACAGTGCTTTGCTTCCTCAAGATATCAGGTGAACTCTGGCTCTAACTGGCCTGCAAAGTACGTAAACATGCCGCACCAAAGAAATGCAATGGAAAACACTTTTATTCAAAAAAATATATCTATTAATTATTTAAAAGAAATATTTTAGTCAACTAAGTAAGAGATAATGCTATATTTATTTAAACATAAAATAAAATTATAAAACTTTAATTACAGGTTAGTCAGTTTATTAGGTTAATTAATAAAAGATTATTTTAAATGCACTGTTAGGTTTTCTTGTATTTTTAAAATGACTAATAATTAAATAATAAATATAAATAAGTATTTATACAACTTTCCTAATAATTTCACACCAAAAATATTATTTATATTTATTTTTATCGTTGAATTTTTTCAATAAATCAATTTAATTTACAATGTATGTAAAATTTATACCGAAGAACATTCGTTTGGAATAGGGATTTATAAACGGATCGGCGGATTCCTTATTTTTGTTTCATCTTACATTCAAAGGTTGTATAAATCCGCTTTGCATTATACTCACAAACGGCGGTGTTTCGAGCATTAATAATTCTTCATCCGGTCGATGACTTCCACGAATAACGTTATTTTAGTAATTGTCATATTTTTCAACGAGTTATTAATTAAACACGTTTGTTTGTTTGTTTCACGCGCACCTCGACTATTTATGCGCGGGGAATTATAATAATTATTATTATTTTTTTGTGTGACGAAGGTATAATTTTAATTTTCGCCATTCAAATAAAATTAAACATTGTGCTCTACGCCAACGCTTAATTACATAATTAAACTGATATTATGTATGCGCAAACAATACGTTGGCCGTTATTTACATGCAGGATTTTTCACCTCGTTATTGATATTTATTAATTTGTTATTCATATTTGTTTAATATTATTCATAACGCCACTGCAACTCTTCGAATTTAAAAATTAATGACGTTAACATTATAATACATTATATTAATTATTAGTGTGCATTAATACAATATACCATATTAATTATTATTTTATTTTAGTTTATTACTTTCACTGTACGAAATTTATTCTCCAAACACTATAACATACTTAATGGTATCAAGTAATTCATCTGATAACATTTTCATCAATGCTTTTGCTATAGTTAATTAACAAAATAATATATATATATATATATATATATATATATATATATATATATATATATAAGTAAAAAAAGTAAAAATTAAAGAAAGGGAATGTTTTATTTGTTAAATAAAAAAAAATATTAATTTTATGTGTTTAATTTATTATTCATTCAATAAATAGTTGGGAATGATTAACTGGTTGTAGGGTGGGATAGGTGCCACCCACCCACCCTACATATGCAATAAAATTTAATGTACAAACACTATTTTTGTATTATTTATCTTAAAACCGAAACAGTGTTTGTTGTTAAAGTTTTAATTCATATGTAAGGTGGGTGGGTGGCACCTGTACCACCCTCCAATCAGTAAAACATTGTTTTTTTACCTATTGAATGGTAGGTTAGAGGACCACACAAAATTAATAATTTTTGGTTGTTTTTGCTGTTGATTTTTGAAAATATTTTTTTACGGTTTACTGAGAACTGACCTGTAGATAGAGGTCAAATATATATGACAAGGTCAAGGTCAAGGTCACTTATATATGTACTAATACAATATACTGAAGGGTTTAAAACTTTTTTGTCGTATATTTTCTGTTAGAACTAAATAATGTAATTTTAGCTTGAATTTTTACTTATTTGCAGAATTTTTATTTCATTCTATTTAAAAACACTTGAATTATAGCCTTTACTATTGAAATATAGTTAATTGTGCTTTAGAGTGATAGGAACAATCCTTTAAAGTAACAAGTTTATTTACGTATACATAAATGCCCAAAAATATAAGGCGGAATGACTACGTGGTCAATAACCAAACTCTATTACTACTTCAACTATAATATTTGAAATTATTTTATTCAAAGTTCATGAATGGATCTGCTTGTGTTTGTTACTTAGATTAACTAAACAAAAATTAATAAAATAGGTTTGCAGAGGTAAAAATATCAAATAAATGGAAAATGTCCGTATCGACGTGTTGAAATTAATTGCGAGAGGCTTGGCTGGCAAAATCCCATAAGAGTTCCCATCAGGCGGCAGAAAATTCGCGCAGTTCTTGCCATAAGGGACCGGCGGGCAAATTCGATACTGATAAGGTTACCAACCGCGAGGCACTAATGCGTGGGAAATTAACGATTAGTGGAGACACCTTGGCACCCTTCGGTTTACAACCTTTACTGAAAATTGTAATAACAAACTCATAAAATTAAAAACAGAGGTAACAAAAATCTATCTATCCTATAATCTATATAGGGAAAGTAAGAAAGATGTAGAATCGATCAACAATTAATCATTAAAGTTATCATGTATGTATAGGGTGGGTTGGTGGCCTCTAACTCACCCTCCAATCAGTAAAACATAAGCGAGGGTTTTATTAAAAATTGTAAAATATAAATAAACACAAAATAATTGCAATGTTTAGAGATTTATTCATACAAATTTATCAAATAATTTTTGATGATGTTTTACTGATAGAGGCCACCCACCCACCCTACATATACATATAAATTTTAATTACTGACAGTCTCGTAGTTTCGAATAAAATTAATTACAAAACTTTTTGATTAAAAAAGAAATTAAAAAGGTAAAATTTTGACTGATGGGTGGGCAGATTTTAAATCTAAATTAGGTAAGATTTGCTAATTATATTTAAACTTAAATTTTGATTTGATTTCATTTTTTATTACATAAAGGGTTTGATTGTTTTTAACAGCAAAATCATCAACGATTAACAATTAAAGTTATTATGTATATGTAGGGCGGGTGGGTGGCCTCTATCCCACCCTCCAATCAGTAAAACATAAGCGAGGGTTTTAGTTAAAAGTTGTAAAATATAAATAAACACAAAATAATTGCAATATTTAGAGATTTATTCATACAAATTTTTCAAATAATTCTTGATGATGTTTTACTGATTGGAGGGTGGGATAGAGGCCACCCACCCACCCTACATATACATATTAACTTTAATTACTGAGCGCCTCGCGGTTTGCAATAACTTTAATTAGAAAATTTGAATTAAAAAGAATTGACCAAGTAATTTTTTAGCGTGTAAATTAATAAAAATTATATACATAATACGCGTAAAGGCATTAAATCAAGCTTAGATAAGATTAACTATAAATGGTAATTTTTTTTATACTTAAATTTGGATTATGCTTTATTTTTTATTACATACAAGGTTTTATTGTTTTGTAAACAGCAAAATCATCAACGATTAGTATTTGTAGTTATCATATATATGTAGGGTGGGTGGGTGGCCTCTATCCTACCCTCCAATCAATAAAACATAATCGAGGGTTTTAATTAAAAATTGTAAAATACAAGTAAACACAATATAATTGCAATGTTTAGAGATTTATTCATACAAATTTATCAAATAATTTTTGATGATGTTTTACTGATTGAAGGGTGGGGTCGAGGCCACCCACCCACCCTACATATGCCTATAAATTTCAATTACTGACAGTCTCGTAGTTTGGAATAAAATTAATTACAAAACTTTTTGATTAAAAAAGAAATTAAAAAGGTAACATTTTTGAGTGAGTAAATTAATAAAATTTGGGTGGGCAGACTTTAAATTTAACTTACATAAGATGAGCTACACAAAGTTATTTATATTTAAACTTAAACTTTGATTTTGTTGTATTTTTTATTACATAAAGGGTTTTATTGTTTTTAGCAGCAAAATCATCAACGATTAGTATTTGTAGTTAACATGTATATGTAGGGTGGGTGGGTGGCCTCATCCCACCCTCCAATCAGTAAATCATAAACGAGGGTTTTAATTAAAGTTGTAAAATGTAAAGAAACAAAATAATGGTGATGAAAATATACATACGGAAAAAATTAAGTAAATAATAAAAGAAAAAGATTAGAAGGATGAAATTAATGAAGAGAATACAGTGAGGAAAAGAGGTAAAAGTTTAAAGAGGTGGAATGGATAGAGAAGAAATATATGCGAAAGAAGAAAAAGGTTAAGGGAAGGAAGTGAAAAGGACATAAACAAGAACAAATTATTTATGTGTAAGTTTGGGAAGCTTTTCTTAATCTATACTTTAAAAAATGTATTACAGTATTATAGAGAGTCAATCTTTCATAATCTCTGATTTAGACAATAAGCTTCAGCTTGTGTCGAAAAGTGTAACGTGCTGGTGGTGGTAAGCATAATCTCCCACACTTAAAACGTTGAACGATTCTTTAAAGGAAATAAATTAGGAGCTATTAATCACAATTTCGCCGGGCATTACGACTATATCAATAGTAATTAGATCTCATAGTCGGCGGTGTGTTGCGGATCAGTCGATCACGCCGGGCGTGACAATGTCTGCCAGTGATGAAAAATACGCCGTATTACAGTTACAAATGAAGGAGTGTAATAAAAAAAAAAATGAAAAATCAGTGCTTTTAAAATATTCGGGGCGTGCCCCAAATTTAAAGGGATTTTTATCGTTTGTATAGGGGCCGAAAATAAGTGGGATGATTTGTGCCCTACACTCAAGGCGTTCCTTTATGTTTTCCACCTGAATTTCGCCGCTTTATTTGAGGAATCACGTAATATTTATGGACGTGAGCGGCTCTATAAATTTGAATGGAAAGTGGTGAAATCCGCGGACGGGAGTGTTTTTTTTTCCGGCGAGGCGGTTTTTAATTAGGGGCGCAATAATTTCGTAGGGATTTTGAATTATTAATTGCAGATAGTGAGATTAAAAGGTGATTTTTTAACGTGGATGAATAATAAAGGGCCGCGCGAAACGCAACAATGATATTTCAAATATAGACATGTTGTAACGTAACGTGACGGAGGGTAATTACATGCTGGGGTAAATATCTTCGGGTCATAATGAATACCGAAGTGTCGGAGTGAAATTATTTAGAAAAAATAACGTCCTTTTATCGGTATTTTATGATAAAGGCGCGCTGATGCCCATAGAGAAATTTTACGGTTGGCGGGCACTCTATGAAATACGATAAAAGAACACGGTTTCTCCATAAAAATACACCCGATGCGGCATTTATTTATTAAAAATAAAAGAGCCAAAACCACAAACTAGGATATCTAGTGTGTGGTGGAAAAGGTAGGCACCGATGTAAAGTCCTGCATTATTTTATTGCTGAATAAATTTATCGACGACGAAGCTGCTCATGTTCCTATAATATCTTTCACGGAGGGCGATAAATATATAATGTGAACGAATGGTTTAAACGTGGCGAACACGATTTTGTACAAAAGGGTAATTAATTACATCTGGGCTATAAAATTAATTCGATGCGGCATCGGGAGTGTGTCAGCACTGACATTTCCATGGGATCGAGCCAATTCTTTTCATTTATTTCGAACATTCATACATATGTGACAACGCGCTGATAATTTTATTTCAACAAGACTATAAAGCAAAAAGAAACTATACAGCTTCGAGAACTTCAAAACGGCAATAGCATAAACTATCCGAATCCAAGGGTACTTTAATGTTGTTAACTTTTCTAATTCTCCTAAAGTAGGCAATAACGCGTCCTAAAATAGCACTTCCCTGATCGTCGCACATGCCGTGTGTCCCTTGTGTGGGAATTGACCGCAAGTCTAAGGAACAAATTATTCAACAAAAAGGCACACTGTGGATTTAAAGTATACTTTACAGCACCTGAAAAGATGGTACGTGCCAGGATTTTCAGATGCGAGGTACTTGAATTATTGACAAAAAACGGGAATACTAATATACCACCGTGTCACCGGGCTGTCTCCCTCTAAACGAAACGAGAACCACGGTAATTCTCCAGCCCACCCCGCGGCCTTTTTAATTTCTAAAAAGAATTGCGAAACTTTGATTCTTCCCATTTTTAAGCCCGAGGGTAATCTTAAATTAGCGTCGTTAGCCCCGCAAGGCTCATATACCGTACGATTTGACGCATTCATAACAACTGACACTTATTAATATCCGACCGCCGTGCAAAAATAATTAACTAAATTACTTTAATGATACTCATAAAAATCGCCATTTAATAAGTCAATTTACGACACGCATTGTGGAAACCGTAATAGACACTCATACTTCACTCCGTTCGCAATTTAAATCGTCGCCCAACACAAGACGGCGATTTGTCAGAAAATTTTCGACTCGAAAACTCGGTATCTTGTTTTTCTTGTACGAGAGATAACCATATATCTTTTTCCGGCGACGTATTAATACGGGATAATCCACGGATTTGCCCAAAAATGGGGCTTCGCAGCGAGTAATCAAATTCGGGGCAATCGCTAATTTCCACAAAAGGGCCAGACATTTGCGAACTCTTTTTCCGCACTTACACCAAGTTCCCGGACGGGAATTATGTATATTAAATTCCGCCCGCTGCCATTTGCGCCCGTTTGAACTTACATATTCATGTAATAACAATATTTACTCTTTATCCAACCAGCCTCTGAAAAAATGTAATTCTATCTCCGGGGCAGAGAAGAATGCTCGGTTACATTATTTTGTATTGTAATTTATAAAGATAATGCGTTCAGCGAAGGCAGTACGAGCCACACGACTACACCGACCGTTTCACTTCTGCAAATTTAATTTAACTGTTGCAAATTAAAATTGGATATTGCGAGAAATTCCGTTTACGGCGCGGAAAGTTCGAAAATATAGAAATCAATGCGGCCGCACTCTGTATCAATTCTATTAATTAAAAATTCGGAGCCGTTCATGTTTAATTAACGGAATCGCCATCGCGGCACAATCTATTTATTTAATCAAGCATATGTGTCAATAACTAAAATCAAATTATTGTTACGGTGTTTGCACTGGTCCAAATTTATGCGGAATTAATTGGTTTTTCACTCGCATACTAAAACAAACGCAGCGTGATTTATGTATACGCTAGTACAACTATTTGGCCATCAATCAAGACATCTTTAAGTCATGTTATTTGCTCGTTAACACGCTTAAGATAACAATTTTTATCTATTACACAACCTTTACATCAAGTAATTAATGATTTTAACATAATTCATCGTGTAATATAAATATAAATAATGATATTTGATCTCTAGAAAAGATTTTAATTTTTTAAAACAGTTGTTAATTGCTTGTTAGGTGAATCGCATCCTACGTTGATGTGGCTCACTTTAAAAATCTATTAGTTCAGTTCGCTTTTATAATTCAATATGAAATCATTATTTTCGGATTATTGAAACCGGTAACGTGGAGAGGCCTCCGGGCGATTGCCAGTTGAATTGGAGGAGATTGAACTTAAATTAAAGTGAGCTCTTCGTGTTTATTTTCTTATGAAATAATAATTATAAGGGGCGAAGATTGGGATTTGGGTGCTTTATTATCACTCTGTTAATTGTTATTGATATTTAATTAATATATACAGGATTCCCTATAAATTAAAAAAAATATCAATTTTAAGTTATAGTAAATTAAGTGTTTTATTAAAAATTAAAAAAAAAATATGAGTGAGAAATTAATTTAAAGTATAAAATATTTATATTTAAGTATTTCATTTATTTAACACAGTTATTAATTAATTTTCTGATGGAACAATAAATTATAATTTAATGCGTTTGTAAATATATTATATTATATATATTATATTATAAAAAATTATAATTCATTGATCTTAAATATTTGAATCTTTTGTTAATTCTATAGTAATCTTATGGATATACATTTTCATGGTTGGGGATGATATGAAGTCATAAATTGTTTTTTTCTCGATGTTTGAGTTTAGACGTAACGTTGGGATTGCGGTGGATGCAAAGGTGATTTATTGCGTCAGGGATGTAAGCACTCGAGACGGGCTTCAATAGAAAATATATTTATCTTATAAATATTTGGGAAATTTTCATTTTTTGTCAACTTATCCGAATTGAATCTTAAAAATTCACTTAGGGCCGTGAAACGTGTAAAACTGACCTTCTCACAGAAGTCGAAGTTTTACGTGGCCACACACGTCTACCTCTACCGTGAATTGGCAGCACGTCGTGAGCATGTAATAAGTTCGGCCGTAAATAAAAATGAGGGGATTTGGCATTTTTCTAGATTTAATATTCTGGCGTGGAGCGGTGATAAATCGCTGCAATAGTTATCAGAAATTATTTAGAACGTAAAGTTCGGTGATTATGGGCAGAAAAATGCGCCCCAACGAGAGCCGTTGACACTGGCGGAAGGGGGCGAATATTTATGGCAGCGGCGGAGGTAATTATGCACGTCACAATGACTAATATCCCGCTTAATTGTAGAAACATAATCACGTGATTGCGTATATAAATATTATTATTCACACAATCATGTGAGATATTTTCAGATATTTTCAGGAAAGCGAACAAAATTATAGTAGTGTAAATATTTCCACTTTATCTTTAATTACAGTAAATATTAACAAGTTCTTATAGTCTGCATAAATGGTGGATGCGCCGGGCAGCATATATTAAGCAAACAATAAATATCCGGTTTTTTTTTAAAGCTAATCCAAAAAATATTTTCATCCTCCCCGGAACAATTTTCGTCGGTTAGTTAGATCCGTGAAATTGTCTCGTATTTTTTTTTCGCGCCCCGCACGGGGAATACGGATCGCGTACATATTTCCAAATAATAAATTCTGGGCGTTTAATACAATTTGCTTCGAACGTGCGCAAGGATGCAGATGGAATTAAGGACGTTCCTTTGGAATCTGCCAAAAACGGCGGATGGGGATGAGGACGGCGTTCTAATGAAGTGTAAATAACCCTCGTATCAACCAGGGCCGAAGACAAAAGGCGAATCCGCTCATCGACAATCTCGTGCCGCGAAATGATATATTTATTTTCGTGCATGGACTGGCCCTAACAGAAAGGAAACATTAGGGGCATATTTCACTGTCCTAAATTCACTCGAACAATGCTGGCCTCCACGCGAAGTACATTCATGATGGCCAAACTGGTACATAACCTACCCCTATTCGGCGCGTTTATTAAAAAATTTCACCGCGCTGGATATTTCCATCTCTCGCCGCGGTACGCTTCTTGATAATCAAGTTATCAGCTCGGGAAATAATGGAGTTTCGTATTTAAATGTTTTATTGGACGAAACTCCGATATTAACATACAAATTACAATTTAACGTAATTAATATTGTTCGGGGCCCGCTTTCACGGCGACGCTCGGAAAAATACGGATTGTATAATTTAAAACAAACCTTTAAAGTATTACTAAATAAGACGTTTTCGGCAGCGTCTTAACGCGGTTAACTTCCCTCAGGCGAGTGCATGAATTTTTTAAGCGCTTCATTACTAAACCATCGCGGCGGAGATTTTTAGTCAAGTAATGTTGAAGTGTAATCGATATAAATACAGATGTCTATTGTTATTAAATAATAGATGCGTATATAATAAGAATACATCTTTATTATAATCCTTCATTTCACATTTGAATAAAAAATTGATAATTAATGTATTAAAATCCTTTAGTTCATTGTAGAAAATTAAATAATTCGTATTTTTAAAAAATTGATAATTATT
Organism: Ontholestes murinus; assembly: GCA_963969525.1. Lineage (NCBI taxonomy): Eukaryota > Metazoa > Arthropoda > Insecta > Coleoptera > Staphylinidae > Ontholestes > Ontholestes murinus. The sequence continues at coordinate 1,495,193 of OZ018399.1, read as the reverse complement.
TTTTGATAATAAAACGTCTCAATTATTAAAAAAATATATTATGAGTGAAAAAAACCACTTAACACCTTTTAGTATGCATGAACATTAATCTTACTGCACGTACACAAAAAATAAAACCTCCTGACTCTTGCATTTGATGTTCTGTTTTGGTTGTGTTGTTTCCCAATAGAATTACTGTTTACACATAAGGCTCGGTCCTGATGAGATCCCTTTATGCAAACAGGCGGGGAGGTATTGTTCTTCCATAAAAAGGATTTGCATACAGAATCGTCGCGTCATTCGCAAATCAGGCGGGACGTTGGGAAAAAAACAACCGAACCGGTTAAATAAACTTTCATTTGCGAGATGCTGCAATTTGCCGTCACTTCCAACAATACACCGTTATTTACAATGTAGCGGCATTACTTGAATTAGATTTAATTCTGCTAGTCACGCAGCGAGATTCCGGATTGCAGTGCATTATATTATTCCGCCGGTATTTTAATTGAAATTTTATTCCAATAAAAATATTCGCTGTAGTTTTATACGCGTAACTTAATTAAAACCATGCAAGGTGGGATGAAGTATAATTGAAGTGAAGGGATGATCAAAAAGGAAATTACTGTACAAAGGATATGATTATTATAATCTTAAAGTAGTTATTCTGTCATATAGAAACTTTATTCAAATAAGGAAAGTTGTTATTCAAAAGCTATAATTATCCTCGAGCTTTAGTGTAAGAAAAAGTCTAGAAAAACTTTCAACGAGGCTATTAATCTGTATATTATGGTTATTTTCGTCGCTCTGTCTATATATCATACACGCAATTCCCAATTTATTATTAAATGTAATTAAGCGTAATTATGAAATAAATCCGTTTATTTAGAATGTAACTAGGTAAGCCAGTTCGATTTATTGAGTTGAAAAGGCTATTATAACTTATAATCGGTAATTAATTAGCAAGGTATACATTTATAATTTCCCGGCGCCGCCACCAAAAGTGTACACTCTAAACTACTCGGCCAAAATCACCCTTAGTTATAAATAGGACCAGCCGAATTCGAATCGGATTAGTTATTTACCGCGGCGATCGATGCTACAGGAATAATATATTAATTACCCCTGGCCAGTTCTTTCCTACTCAATTTGCGTAAGTATTAAATATTTATTACTCGAATTCATCGGCTCAATAGCCATGAAAGGAACATAATACGATGTGCATAATTAATAACCTGTATAATATCCGACCGCCAGCCCACGGACCGTAAAGTCACCGTAATTTAAGAGAGAAAGTATCCGCCGAAGTTCACGCCGTTAATTAGGCCCCCTCATTTGATTAATACCGTTTATTCAATTAAATTATGGACGGGATTTGAATCTGAAATTTTTTTATTACTAAACTTTACCGGCGTTTGCTTAAAATCAAAATCGGAATGAATAAAAGTTGTGAAAACATTTCCAACTAATTCCGGTTGCACTTTAGCATTTTTCTCTTTATTACTAGTGCTATTTTTTTAACGCGTGTACTATTTAATATTACATTATCAAGATAATAATTAATCAGTAGATTTTGAGAATATTTAAAATTTCATCTGTTACAATTAAAAATGTTATATACTAAAATTAATTCAGGGCTTAAGTAATACATTATTTATGTTGTTTAAATATGTGTTTAATATGAATTACCACTTAGTAAAATTGCAATCATCATGATAATTTAATTTCAATTTAATCATCATCATAGAACTACGGTTCTATTAAGAGTAAGAGCGTGTAATTATTAAGTTGTGGAAATATCCATTACTGAAATAGAAACGCAGTGACAGGTTTCATGAAAAGTAAATTAAAGTTTTAATTTGTTTTTAAATTGTGTTCTGTAGTAAATAATCGCTTTGGTATGTGCTATTACACCGAACTGGGCGTTATGTCATTTTTCGCGATTCTAAAAGTATGACCTTGGATGTGATAGATGGATAGACTTTGAATGGGTAAAATTTTTGTATTAAATGTAATTTCTAATAATTAACCTTTTTGTATAAAAAAACACGTATTATCTCTATTTTAAATATATTTTAATTAATCAACAAACTTGTTTCACCACGGGTTAGTGAGAAATTAATCCATCGCAAATCTTAATTTGTTAAGATTAACTAGTTTGATATCGCATTTCATTTCAGTTGTGCGAGCTGCTGAATGCAATAGAATAGCCGCTCCACTGCGAGTTTCGGTATATTTAAATTCAGGAATGATTTTTCCAATCATGGATTGCCCTGATTTTGTTGATTTTTATGCGGGAAAACTCGACCGTGTGGAGTGCATATATCTCCGTCAGCGTTGCATGCCTCGAATGCCCTCAAGTGTTTTCGCCTGTCCGCAGTCTAAATAATGGATGTTTATATTAATGCGAAGTACAACGAATGTATTTCGAATATTTTTTACAATTGAAAATGCTACAGCTAAAAAATCTAAATCTCTTGGAAAATATATCAAAACCGCGCAGTTTTATAATTATCATAAACTTATAGTTTGATAATGATCATTGTTTGATCGAAACTGCAGTCACTATTTAATAAACATTGTGATATTAACTAAGTAAAAGTATTTTTTTATTTTTCATCATAAAACATAGTAAGTGTTTTTTTCAGTCTTCAAATAAATTTAATAGAGTGTCTCTATATATGATATATAGAATAATTACTACTTTGTTTATTTATGTATGTGTAGAGAATAATTTATTTATAGTGACAATTTGAAAATAAATATTTCGGATTAATTTATCTAGAACGGAGCCACATCTAAGTGTAGAGAGTCCCTTTATCCAAGGAGAGTAATTACAGCCATCGCGGGGAACCACAGAGGGTAATCCCCTAATCGAAAAAAGGGCACGTCGGTCGGACACTGCTAACATGAAATAATCATCCGTAAAATAAAACATTAATCCAATAAACATCTGGGCGCATTCCGGAATAAAAAAAAAATATCCGCGTTGATTAAAACGGCAACAAACAAAAAAATGTGAACAGGAGAGGTAATTTGCGCTCATTCGGTCTATTAATATTAATTGGATGAGCGTGAAAATTCGGACAAAAGTGCAAAACACTTGCACGTGACACGGTGGCCGGAGAACAGTGTCATGTATGATAATACGAACATGCATATAATACAACTTCTGGCTCATCACGATATCATACATTCTTGATTCGAACATGGGTCCCAAGGGCTTCGAGTTAATTCCGATTCTCCAAAACAAGGCTCGGCGTTAATTCATGAACTTATTCGTTAAGCGCACAGATAAATATTAATATTACCTGTAGCGTCATTAGAATATCAAAGACCCGGAGCTTTTATATGAAAACAACGGAGGAGGGAGAGCGTGGATAATTTATTAGTAGGAATGGATTTTTGTATTTTCTCATCCTGACAGGCAAATCCCAGAAGCTTCCGTGTGGAGTCTTCGCTATGAAATGGCAACTGATTATCGGGTTTGTATTTTTAGTGCTCGAAACGATGGAGTTATGTAATAAAAGGGTCTGTGGGGATGATCCGTGATTTCCGGAATCAGAACTGATAAATGCACACAGGCGCACTATATTACGGGAATAAAGTGGTTCGAAATTTACGGCTTGTAATTCCGTAGGTGGCAGGGTGGAAAAAAGTGTTCAATTATGTACTGTTTCCTTTTCCTCCCGGTGATATTTGAGCTTTTAAAACGCGATTAACTGGATAAATAACGGTCTTTTACCTTTAAACCGTGCCGTTATCTTCAGAAAAGGTAACTTCATTATGGATGTTTGGAGCCGCGCATAAAAAGTAGCCGGCTTTAACTTAATTAGTAATTAGGGCTTTGGATAGGGATGTACATATTTGATAGGGTAGTATATTTAGAAGGACTTAATTTAGTTTATTAAGAGCTCTGGCATTATTATAATGGAAAGTTTGGTAAGTTTTTTTTGTAGTGAAGGGCGCTTTATTCCACCGGGTGGATACGGAAAAATAATCGGCCCTTTCACACGTAATGACCTAGGGTACGTCTACTGTTATCAACTGCTGACCCGTGAGACAAGCGAAGAGGCGTACGCTTAATAAATTTCTGTGACAGCTATTCCCTGTAGGTACAGTAAATAAAATTGAATGTAATAAGTTGTTTATATATAGAGCTGTGTTTTCGCGAAGAATTTACTTAGGACGATCGAGAACATTCTTTTCTGTAAATTAAACGAACCGTACATGTTCTAGTCGAGAGAATCCCGAACATCTTATGTAATTTCTTAACATTTTATTAGCGTTGCTTGTGGATAATATCACGAAGCGATTAACTTTAATTGATTCCAACTGATCCACCTCGACGTTTATTTCACCTGTTTAGAAATACGGGTCAACAATAAAAGTCAGCTTTATATCGGGTCGAACACAAAGCCCTATCCTCCTTAATAGTAGACTGGTTTTCCAACCGACGGTTTCACTATAACTTAATATAAATCGACTATCAAGTTTGCTAACGAACCCTATTAACCGTCGATCTTATTAATAACTTATTAATTATACCCTTGACGTAAATCCATGCTGTATAACTCAACACCATTAGACCTGTTCAAGGGAAATTTAAATAAATGCGTGTGTTTACCAAGGGAACAAAATATAACCTAGCACACCATCGAGGAGGAATACCGGTATCATTATTCAAATTCACATGTGCACTGAATTTGCATAATGCCGGAAACTTGAATCATAAACAGTGCAGTGTCATACTTTATATTGAAAACTCCCGTTACATAATCGAAGAAAGGTAACCTTGCATGTACTTGCCAATCTATTCACATGTTAAACACAATGAAATGTTGGCTCTCCTCCAAAATTCACCTCGCAATTAAAATTCTAATCATCTAATATTAGTACGAAAAGTCGCAAAAACTGCAGCGCACTGAGTATATTTACGTGAGCGTGTGTGTTACACGAGATGTATTAGCATATTTCACTTGAAGTGGTTGCGGGGGGATGCATAAATCAAGTAATGGAAAACCTGGTCCCGTTCCAAAATAAAAATAAAATAAAGAAAACAAAAATATCAGCGACGTGCGATTTTCGAAATGTATAATTAATGTTGCGAATATTTTCCCTGTAACAGCGAAGTAAAGAAAAACAATATTGAATTCACCAGACGTATTTCATTTGAAACGGGAGTTTTCAGTAAGGATATTATCGAAAATTCAATTTATAAAACACGAATGCGACCGGCTTCAGTTATGAACGTAATGTAATGATGCATGCTGGAAATTAACATGTTTCATTATGTTGGGATAGCCCAGAGCATTACTCCTGCACATTGAAAATTGACCTACTAAAGTTGAAAGCTCTCGAAATACACGGCTGTAATACATTACGTATTATATTAGAACCTATTAAATTATGACAAATTGAAATGCACCAATAAGGGAACGGTAATTATGATTTGACAACATTGCGCCTCACGTAAAGTTTGTAAGGTCGGATATTGCTTTATTTTGTGTTTATGCACGGGCAATCGATACTTATATTACTTGTTTACATCTCCTTGCTGTTATAGGGAATTAAATAATTTCATACAAAAATGCGGCCACCGTGAAATCACGTTATTATAATTATACTTTTAAAACTGTTTTTTTTTACTGCAGGTGTTTACCTTCGTGATTTTATAAAGTTAAATGTATAATTCGATACAATGTGAACATTCAGAAAATATTATTAATTCTCGTCGTATTTCATTAAAATTACAGGGGCATAATGAATTCCGTAGATGTATATAAGCACAGCTCACCTCACTCATGTTATTTTCAAACAAACAACCTTTAAATGTTTAATTGCCGATTCCGGATTAAAATATGTATTCCGCAAATTTAAACTGCGTAATAAATTCAGCGGTATTTCGTATTTGCCAGTGCACAACACGCATTTATAACCGATAACAGTCTGTAACATTGGCGCACTGTAACACGTAGGCAAAACACTAGTAGCGCTCATCTTTATTGCCTATCCGTGCTTCATGCGGCAATGAGCGCAATTAATACTATTATAAATGACGCCGATTAAACCGAATTGCTTAAGACTGCACAATCGACGCTGGGAGAACTCCTGTTTCGGCATTAAAATAATTCCACGATGCCACCGCGCACAGAAAGAACAACACTATGCTAAAGTGAATATAAATAATTCATATCCGCAACCACTTTGCAACCACTTTTCTCTAAACACCAATTCGTCTTGCTCAACAATCAAAAATATTATTTTTCTTTAGTTTTTAAGAAAATAAAATGATATTTTCTTTAACATGAATACTAATACTTTTTATAATAATATTGATGTATAATTAATTATTAAACCATAATGAATAAATTTAGCTCAACAAATATGAACTATTTTATAGGGTAATTTAATGTGTATTAGAGTATCAATAATTGACGTCGGGTCGAAGCGGTAATAAAGTAATAACTGACCTATCCATACGTAACGCGATATCCTCATATTCTAATAATGGCGTAATGCGGTCGATAATGTCTAAGGAAGTAATTTCAAAAAGGGGGTAAAAAATGCCACGCTCTCATTTCCCGCCCAGCCCACGGGAAATTCAAAGGTCCAACTTAAACATCTGGACCTAGAAATTGAAGTAAACTCGCTACAAACATCGGCAAAGAAATGAAAACAGAGGACTTATTGATTTAACTCCGCACCGTTAATGGCCGTCCGTCTTTCGATTTTTGACTGCCGACATACTCGTTGGCGTTCCATTAGACCCATTGCATCAATCGTATCGGTTAGTTAATTGAGGGAAATCCCACAATTCTATAAATAATAGATGGCTCCATCCAGTCGCTGAATTGACGCCCTCCTATAACCTGGAGTTTGTTTTATTACCTGCCATGGGCAATATACTATATAAATTATATATTATTTATAGAATTTTAGTCAATTAAGAAAGTAATTAAGTAAATAAAAAATATCGAAGAAATTAAGTAATTTCCTTGTGATTGTAAGATTTTTCTAAAAATAAATTCTTGTCAGTGTTGACATGAGTGTTGTATGTACCTTAATATGTAGTCACGCTTTAAAGAGTGAATGTGATGACGGCAATATATGAGCAGAAGATTGCCTACATGGCGTCACGTACCCACGGTATCGTATATGTCCCCACAGAATGAAAAAGAAACTTAGAAGTAGAAAAACATTCGCATCATTGCCTGAAAAATTGATGCGACATATTTCGGGATGAAAAATACGCTGGCCGTAACTTAAGGACGAGATAGAGGTGGCCGACAATTCCCCGGACAACAAATGTATTTCTCAAAAACATTTTTGGGCCGCAATTATCGCCGTAAGGAAATATCAAATGCAATATTCCATTCGTTTTTATTTAAAATCCTCGCACATCTGATTCATTAGCGCAACATTATGGGCTTATACGGCTTAAAAATATCATCCCCTTGTCGCACATTCCGGATTCACGCCGGACCTTTAAAATCCCCGCCCCGGTGTACGTTACACAAAGTAAACAAGTAATTAACACTAAATTATCGAAATCTGGGAAAATACGCGACCGGAAGGAGGATTACCAGTAATTATTGAAAATATCGACGTGGGTTTCCGTAATACCTTCAATTCATTATTGATTTGAAAGTGTTTCTCATAAAAATAAGCTTAAAGAATGAAAATATTATTAAAAAAATTATTAAGAATAAAATTTTTATAGCTTATACATATTTATATAGGCGTCATCAAAATAAGTATAAATAGTAAGCCAAACATTGATTTAGTATTAAAAAATCGTTAGCTTTTAATCAAACATAAAATAATAGCTAAAAATTTGATAAACGCTGAATCAATTCTTTATCTATTATTTTTCAACTGTGATTTAAACAGAAGTTAATAGGGTGCATAGTGTAACGCCTCTGACCTTTCATCCCACCTCCTCGAAATATTATTATTATGGTTTCGACTAACTGGAGGCTGTTTGCATTAAGAGATAATGGATGTTTGGATAATATTAATTTACTTGTACATACTTCAGTATAAAGATATACAAAAACATTGTTTGCTTTGAAATTTAAAATTGCAAAACTAACTTATTTAGTTATTCAAAGTATATATAAATGTTTTTATTTGTAGATTAATGCCTATAACCAATAAATTAAAAATTTATTAATTAAAAGCCCATGTTAAATATTTAAAAACCAAACACTCATTTTTACAATATAATAAATTTAGAATGATAACAATTTTACAAAGAAGTTTTTTTATGCTAAGGTTAGGGCATATCTAGCTTATCAGGTCATTGCTAATTGTAGTAAAAGAATAATCTAAAATACTTCTTGAATAATTTTCTCACTTATATTTTGGTTTAAAGTTAAAATCTACAAATTAGAAAAATAGTGTACGTTTTTATTTTTGTTTTTATGGTATAGCATATGAAATTAATTTATAGCTCGCGTATAAATATTTGTTGTGTATAATGTTGATGATGATGTGCCATAAAGTAGGTGTGTAAAACGTGCTGTTTAATAGGTTTCGGGGTGTTGAAAGTGTTTGGAGAGACTACAAAGCTTATTCGTCGTGTCATACGAACATGCGAGCATAATGTAAGCATTTTTATGGCGGGCATTAAAGTGACCCCTTGATGGAATAGGCAGCGCGTCGAAAATTCGGTTAAAATTTCATAATGACGAAAATAAAGTGGGCGGGGAATTTGTAAAGACGTGTAATGCGGGGGAAAAAAGCGAGTGGTGGTATGCCGGTGGCAGGTCCGTGTGTACATTTAACTTTGACATTTTGCATATATTTTGCGGGGGAACCTTTTATACTTTTATTTTATTAGGAAGAAGGTGAACGCGTCGGAGAAACCCAATTTTGCGGCGGAGGGAAAGCGTCGATAAATAAAAGACACCGGCCGCCCCTTCCACGCCGCCACCCCGTTCGCCCCCCTTTCCGGGGAGCTTTCGGCCCTGTGCTTAATTGATAAACACGGAATTATATTATTGGTTATCCAGAAAAGGAAATAAATACGTTGGTTATCGGAAGACCAGACAATTTTTTCGGTTAATCCGGGGACCCTTTTATTTATTCAAGGGCAGGATTGATACAAGTTTTTCGAGGTGAAACCGAAACCGCATTGCTTGCCAATATCAACCAAAGTTGCACGCCCTGCAAATGCAAACTTTATTCCCCTGAAAGCAGTATCCCCAAATAAAAAAAGGAACTGTCCGAACTTTAAACTCGGCCATTGAAAACGGGCCAGTTGCCACGAAATGAATCTGAATAAGACATTCGCCTCAAATGGATTTTCCTACTTCGTAACTTAATTCAACTTGTTTTATCGTTTTAAATAAATTAGGCTGCATTTCAAAGCCATTTTCATATCAGGTACGGTTTGCAATTATAGTTATAGAATCCCACATTACTCAAATCTTATTAATTAAGTTCTCAGTTACCTTAAGCTGTATATAATGAAACCGTTGACGCGTGCAATGTGTGCAATACAAAGCTACGAGCTTAATAAGCGTAATACCGGATAAGCACAACACCGTCCTAATATTTAGCTAGTTCACGGGTAAATACGCTTGGGCAGAAATAAATGACGGAATGACACCTATCCAGATAACGGGAAATGAAATAGGCCTGACTGTCAGTCCCTGAAGCCAATATTACGTAGACCTGTTCTGAAATTCTTGGACACGGTCCGCACAATCAGCTGCGTTTAATATTCTCATCGCACCTCGACTCGACTCAGCGAGTTGATTCCGGTGATCCACCTAGATGTCGCTCCGGCGATTTATTTAACGAAATTGTTAAAAGGTATTTTTGGAAAACTCTTTAGCCTATATAAGGTAGAAAGGTAGAAGGGGGATAATATATTTCAGCAGGGGAGTTCGTGAAATGTAGTTATGCTGCTCAGGATATTATAGTAGCAATACAAATTACAACCTTACTGGAATATATCAATAAAATTATGTACACCGAATCGATTGCGATATTTATTGCGCACGCTATACCGCAGCACGTCTCAAATTAATAACTCGAAAAATCGAAATTATCAAATCACGAAATCACCGTGTAACCAGCAAACTGACAACGTAAAACTTATCATTCCGCCATTTGCACACGCGTCCCCCCGATCGCCGCCCCAATCGAATAACCAGAGCCATCAAAAATTGCACATGGAAATCACTCCTCCAGGATTGAGATTAATTACCGGCAAAAAGGTGCATGCTCCGCGAATACAAAATACACGAATCGATACGCCGGCGAAAAGAGAAGAATAATGATCCAGTAGGCGCATAGGCACATCCCGCCATTCTGCCATTTCGCTGATGGACATGCAAACCGATCCGGACTAAACCAACATCCCGCCCGAACATAATTCTCCCGGCTCGAACCACTCTTAAACGGGATAACGGGATAGGAGCGAAATGGAATCAAATCGCAGCCAGGAATGAAACGTAATAAAATCGCAACCTGGAGAGGAACGCAATAAATCGCCGGCCGGATACAAAATCCGTCCTTTACACAAGGAAGTATTTTCTACTTCAATTCGTAATCAACACCAACCGAGTAATTTTCAAAGCCCGGGAAAAGAACCGCGTTAAATGAAACGTTAAAAAAGCGCTTCATTAACCTAAATGCCCGTAATATAATAACAACCCTCTAGACGGATTGTTGTGGGAGTCGTAATGCCATTGCTATTAACAAACGAAATTCTAAAAATATGTTTCCGCCACAATCGATTGATAATTATCGTTTGTTTTTTTCTCGTCGCAGTGATTGTTATCGTTCATATCAAAATATTATCATTTCTTGGCCACACAATACTAAATTATTTATTTATAACTCATCATTAAGAAAAGTAATATTAAAAATAATTTTCTAGTGATTAATTATAAATAAATGAATTTTTTTTTTCAATATTAGTTAACACAGATTTTTTGTTGTTTTGGGCATTATTAGAAAGAATGCTACTTGGGCAAGTTCAAAAATCTAAAATGAACTGAAATGTTTTTAGGTTTTTGCCATTTAAATTGCTACTTGGGAATGTTCAAAAATCTGAAGTGATCTGAAATATCTTTGCTGATTGTTAGATTTTGCATTCTAAGTAATTTCGAACATCAATATTATTTTTGATCACGTTTATAGGATGTTTAAAGTAAAATTTTATGCTACAATGAAAATTCACAAAATTAAAATACGTAATATTTTTTGATATTATAAAAGTTTTTGTTTATTAATTCTTTGATTAATAATTGATTGCTCCTAAATTATAAATAAATTAAAAATAGTTTTTGGTGTTGGCAAGCATTTAGATTATGAGATTATTTGCATCTGGTTTATTCAGTAATTTTGAATATTGAGTATTGAATATTACTTTTTGATTTTTTAATAAAATAAAACTTTCTAATTGTGAAAATTATATTATCATATATATTATGAGGATCTCACGAAAGGATATTTACGCCGGATTATATTGAATTATAGAACGGGGAATAAAGGGATTCATAAAGTTCGGTAATCACATCAAGGATCTGGTTTATTACAACAAATCAGTTAGAAGTTTCGGGATTGCAGGACTATCGTCCAGCCGATGGCCTGCTAATGAATAACCGTTTTATGGATACTGAGAGAACGGAGAATGTCCATATTAATAAGAATGAGTTAATGTGGGCATAAGTAGATTTAATAATTAATTGAGTTATTTCCGTCCAAGTGGAATGGCCATTATAGTAATTAATTGGATGTGCTTTTACGTGGCGGCGCGAAACTGGAGCTCAATAAAATAAAGTAACCTAAAATGCCCCCAGAAGTAATGAAAAATGTAAAGGGGCGAAATATAATAGTTCGTAAGGAACTGCACTAAAGTTGCGGCCCCGGGCATGATACAATAAAACCGCGGTTATGAATAAAATGCAACATGAATGCAGTATCACAGTATCACGTGAATTGCTGCAGACCGTAATAAAATTACAAGTGCAATAAAATCGGTACCGAAAGGGAAATGTAGGTAAATCGTCGTAAGTGGAGCGCATAAATTATGCAGATCGATTGTGCATTACTCCATTATTAACGGTATCGTAAACTCCTATTTACAGACGCAACTACAAAGCATAAATAAAATTCGGGCAAACTTGAGCGGAACTCGGGGCGGACCTATTAAGGGCGCGTATTTAAGCGTGACGAAGGGCGAAATCTGGCGTTACACAAAAGAGACGGAATAATTGAAAAGATCTAGGAGAACCGCACACTAAAAATAATTCAAACCTCTAAAGGGCCCTAAACTAGTCTAGTGCCTCCTGAAATGCCTCGCCAACCCGATTTGTTAAATGACCCTGCTGACCTAGTAATGGTAATGATAACCATTCACGGATATCACCATGAAAAATACTACTTTAATAATAACATATGTACAAGTATATATCTTTATTTAGCAGTTAACTGCACATGAGGACGTAGTGTATTATATACCATATTCCACTGGCAGCCAAATGGGTTATCGACCCGTCAGGTTTAGGTCATTTAGTAACTATATGAAAGATACAAATTAATTCCAATAACTTAAATAAAATAATCTCCTAGTTAATAATAATTATTTGATATTTAATGTATAAAAATAATAATGTTGATTAGGGTGCGCGGCCATTAATCTATTGAGTGCAAAGAATACAGGGCGGCTTAGATTAATTTCCTCGATGATATGTTGAAAGCGTTATGTAAATAACGTGTCGCATGGTTTTAACATCAAAGTAAGGTCTTTTTTTGTGGCCTTGCATTTGGATATTACTCGCTTATCAAGATATCCTATTCAGTAGCCAGGTATATTATCTGTCCGATGTAAAAGTGAAATCGATGTCAGGAGACGTCGGAACGACTGTTGTATTTGTTGGTTTTAAAACCGCCCTGAGGGGAATTTGCCGAGTGTGATGAGAAATGCCGAGAAAAAGGAAAGACAGGAATTATAAATTACGAAAAAATATTGTTAGTGAATTTATATTAAAAAAAATAATCATTGATCAACCTTAAGAAAATATTTACTAAGCGATATAAACGTTTATATTAACATTAGAAATATATTTTTTTGTAATCACAAGCAAACTGCAAAGGTAGATTAATGATGGTTTTTAGTAATTTATTTTATGGTTTCAAGAGTATTGAATTATTTTCTTATGAAAATTTAATTTAATAAATAAAAAAAGAATATGCTATATTCAATTTATATTGATTATAAAGAATGTAAAAACCAATAAATAAATAAATGGTGGATGCGCCGGGCCAATCGTGCTTGCAAGTAATAACAGATTAAAATTATTTATTCAATACTTAATAAACAATTATTAAGCGTTTTATTAAATTTATTTCGTGCCCGGATGTTTATTTCAACCTGAGTGGTTTATTATTTAGAAGTAACGTAACGGCGAAATTCCTGACCAGAACAATAAAACAAACTGCACCGTGGATTCAATTAAAAACAGATCATTATTACGTACCGGCGCAATACGCTGAATTGCCCGAGTGGTGTAATAGCCGTACACTTACAACGAAACACGTACGTAATCATTTTTAATGAATTCCCCTAATTGATATAATTAATGGACGCCAAACCCAGCGGATAATAAAATTCAGGCGCCCGCCACGGGATTTTACGTATTCCACCGACCTATCGAAATCGGCCTAAATAAACAAAATCTAAATATTCGGCAACGTGTCCGTATTAAATAAATACGGGCCGGTAATTACTGGAGCAGAACGGACATTACTGTGAAAAATACTTATAGCTGCTATTATTGATAATTAGCATACGTAAGAACGGAATATTTAAATGCGCTCTAGATTCTCGACATTTGAAATTCAACGGCTCGATTCTTTTAATAATACCCATTGAAAGTTATTCAAAACAAATTATAGATTAAGTTCAATACCATTGAAATATTCACGAGGCGTATGCAAAGCTGTTTACATTTAATTTCGGTCGGGGGAAAGCATTTTTTTCTTGTGCCCTCCCCCCTAAAGGCTGTAATTTCGTTGAGGATATTGTTTTTGCCGTCCCCGTAACGATATTGCTTTCAGCTTCAATTTGCTTTGCCTATTTATACAGAAGATTTCCCCGTTTCTTCGCGCTTTGAAGAACCACTAATTCATTTTCCGCAATTTCTTTCGAATCGGCACAACTGATTACGCTGTTAAATTTTAAACGACCACCACGTTTCGGCCGGCGTTTCGAATAAATAACAGAAAAATATACATTAGTTAATAAACGCGTGAATTTTTATTTATTTTTTCTGTTGAGAGGTAAAAAATATATTGCGGTGGACACTTATACATTTGCCGCTTTTTATAAAATTCGCACTTTTATAAAAACCGACTTGACTCGTTTGAATAGGATCGTAAAATCTTTTTGACGATGGAGGAGGTTTCCACTTCGTTAATATAATAAAATATAAGCAATTAATTTAAAAAGGTATACGTAATGTAGAATATTCAGTTCTTTCTGCATAAATTAAAATGGAAAACATTTCAATTTCAGATAAAGACGTTATTAATTAATTACCATAATGTAATATTTTTATTATGTGATAAATAGGTTTATTCATAAACGTATATACACATAATCCAATAGAATCGTTATGAGCATATAACCGGGTTTAGGAAGGATTTTCAATAATTGAGCATACTCAGCTCACAGCTGTTACATGCGTTACTAATTGAACGTCATTTATTTAATAATCGCCGCATTTTGGTCAGTGCACTTGAATGCGTTTCGGATGCCAGATGATAATTTTATCTACCGCATCAAAACCGGCCACAAATCATGCTTCGAATATGGCCGCCCGAATATATTATCTCATTGTTAATTATTGCCAGCCTCAATCATATTAATTAATTCGTTTCATCATACGCCACTAAATCACTGACTTATAAATGCCTTTTAGCGGCGGCCTTAATTAAATATATGTATACAAACATTACGGTTTCGAATTACAAAATTTATACCCGATAGGGTGCACGTAATTCAATTCGCCGGCATTAATTAACAATTTGACGATTGAATTTGAAACAGTTTTGTCAAACGCCGCAGATATTCTAAACAACGCGTGGGCGATGTCGAAACACTGTTGTTCATTTCTAAGGCTTTTATTTTTCTCATAAAATATAAATAACATAATTAAATAAAACAAATTGTACAAACAAAGTAAGCTATTTAATTTTTATTAAAGCACAAAGCTTTATGAAAAAGTTGTTGCCAGAAAAATCGTATTCCATTTTTATTTACATAATTTCTGTACGAATTATGGGGAAGTCTTGTTTTCGTGTTTATATTTTTTTAATTCAATAGGAAGAATTAATATTAATATATTATATTACTAAAATTATGTATGTATGTGTGAGTTAAACAAGTAATAAACAAGAAAACATATCCTTATTATAATAAAATATCAAAATGGAAAAACAGCCTGTAATATTAATAAATAACACCGTAGAGCAATGAATATATGTACACGTCGGTTTGTTAAATAACAACGATAAATCGAGTGGGGCTCCCTGTTGATAATAACAACGACTAACGACCTTACAAGTCGGCCGTAATAAATAGGAATATTTAAATAGACCTATTATTCCGTAAAAGAATATTGATTCGGTAATGCGAACGTTTTTGTTATTACCACAATTGATACATAATAAATTGAATAATGGATTATTTAAATTACCTGTCGCTTCATTAATTTATTATAGTGATTATAGTGTTGCAATGAATAATTAGATTTTAATAGTGGCCTGAATGATTCACCATTAATCATCTGCACCAAATACCCGTTCCTGCGTAAAAAAATATTAAGCCCTGAATTATAATCGATTCGTATATCAAAGCATTGTGCTCAGTTGATGAGTAATAATTTATTTCGTTCCTCAAGTATTTATTATATTTTGACCACAATGTTATGTTGAAGTATAATTTATTTTACCTTTTATATACAATCATAACATGTTTAGTTAAAGTAGTATGGAATCCAATTAATTAATAAAAATATTTAAAATTCTATACCATATATTTTAAAAGTTTCTAGTCGAAGAATAATTTTAAATCGTGATTTAAAAAAATATTTGACTTGAATCATTTAAACTAAAATCAAGAGAGGAACGCATTTAACCTCGCCGGTAACTTAAATCAATTGGAATGCACATCGAATAGGAATATAGGTTGGCGTCCTTCCCAGCAACAGGAGTCCTCTGGCCGGATCCAATCGCTCAAAGAAAATATATCTGCTTGATGTTATTCCATAGCCGAGCTTGTGAATCGACATTTAAAATTCGCATCCGAACTCGGCACGTTTATAAAGATAGCAAACCGCGTGTTTTCCCAGCATCAAGAACGGAACGAAGTTGCTTAATTCGCGCGCAGTTAAGGATTTCACGTGTGCCGGCGAAGACGCCATCATCGAAAATTTCCCAGTAATGAAAATATACGCGCGCCCGCGTGTTTATTAAATAATGGCAAGTTCAAAATGGAATGTAATTGTCTGTTTATATTACAGGCTAGATATGTAAAGCGTGTTTAATTAAAATTTATACACATCAGTAGCGGCGGTTTGCGCGAAATTCCCCGAAACCGCAATACCATTAATCATCCTTCATATTTTGATTAAAAAAATAACGTCACTTTTCGAAATCCTTATTTTTTTTTGTAGTGAAGATTACTAAATATAACACTGATTAAAATGTATTAATATAAATCATGTGCACTAAGCAAATAAATAAATTATATTTATGATTTTAAGCAGATTATCCCAGTAATAATAACTCGTTGCAATAAAATTATGACTCTAGTATATATAAATAAAGTATTTAAATTACAAAAAGTATTGGTAATTGTATTAGCATCGTTTTGGGATGATTAATAAAATACATTTTGCTATTATCACACGCGAAAAAAGAAATCAATAAAGTGTATTTAAATAATCTCCCTGATTCAAAATGTATCATAATGGCAACGAGCATTAATCACATAGTTCGTTTCATCTTTTAGTGCTGCAAGTTAATTGCGGACCGACATCAATCCGTTCTTATATTTAATGCCGTTTGGGAGGTCTTATAGATTAAACTGCGTTTTTAAATTTTAAACAACTGCCCTGTAAGATTTTTCTAATTACAGTTTATGCTTGGCACATTCTCGATGAAACAAAATTATTAAATTAATAAATTCGATATAAATATTCATTTGCGCACTTAATATATTAAAAAAAAATAAATGCTTGAAGGCATCGACAAGGTAAAAATTGTAAGGACGCATTGAGGTAGGTCAGGAGTTTACCAGCGTAACGAATAATTAAGTGGGGTAGGTCAAGCGTACGCTAGAATAACAAATTTTGCATTAGGGTAGGTCAAGAGTACGCTGGGACAAGAAATAATGTATTGAGGTAGGTCAAGAGTAGGTTAGGACAAGGAATAATATATTGAGGTAGGTCAAGAGTACGCTAGGACAAGGAATAATATATTAGAGTACGCTAGCTCAAGCAATAACACATTGGGGTAGGTCAAGAGTACGCTTGGATCAAAAATTATATATTAGGGTATGTTAAAAGTAAGCTTGAACCATAATTGATGTTTAGGTAGCATAGTTGTTTAATTGTTTACTTAACACGTGGTGAAATATTTTTAAATTATCTTGATTAATTAAAATGTTTGTTTTTTGTTTCATTGAATGAAAACAGATAAAATAAAAATAGACAAACAAAAATAAAGTGTTTAAAACAATGTGGATTAGCATAGGTATACCAAATGTACAAAAGGATAAGAAACAATATATTCTGGTGTATGCTAGAGAAATAAATTGGTGTGGTAAATATAAAATTCAAAACAATAAATAATAAATTGGGGTAGGTCAAGATATAAGAGAATAAATAAACTATTAGCAATAATTTAAAATTTTACAATTAGTATTGAACAAAAGTATTAATAACTAGAGTTTTAAAACAAAAAATTTGCAAAAGAAACGTATAATTAGCAGATAATATTTCCCTCACAAAGTTAATACTGAATACGTACATTAATCATGTATAATTAACATGTTATAAGAGAAATATGATTTTAAAGGATTGATTAAATTGCGTTTGCGCTATAACGTGTCAAATTTTATTGCGGTTATCCCAGATTTAATAATTAATTAGTTGAAATTAGTTGAAATTTAGTTCGTGTATAATATTGCATATATGTAGACGCTAGAGGGAATTGTTAATTTATATCGATTGGCAATTGATGCGTGTCAAGTGCACAACTTCGGCGCATTCGCGTTTGCGAAACCGTCTACTTATCGAAGTTACTTATAGCACTTAGAAGAAGATCCCAGCCGTGGACATACAAGCACCCTTCACGCAGCCCCAAGAGTTATATTACCGTATTTCGTATATACCGGAATAATAAGATTGTCCTGTCGTATAGATAAATAACGGGGCTTTGGATTATGCGGCCGTAAATTGTATAATTTCGGATTGTTAGTTTAACGTTAGGACGAGGTGGACCGTAAAATTTTATTATAGAGATTTGAATGGATTCCAAAAAGAGGAGGATCGCCCCGCGAAGTTGGCACAATTGCCATCGACTGTCTGGAGGAGTTCGCTGCAGTGTACAAAATGTTATGTTACAATTGTGGCGCATAAAGATTTTCAATGGGGGGGAAGTCTCGGCTCTTATCAAAAAATGGCCACTTCCGGCTGAATTTCATTACGAGGGAAATGCTAAACAAATTTTCCGGCGCTTTCCTTCGGACAGTTATCGGCTCTCCCGCGACGATGACAATTTGCTATCCGGGTGGTACGTAATTTAAACAGGATTCGATTTAAAATTCGTTTACTTTTTGTAAACACGCACCCCGGCATTCCGTGTACACGTTAAATATCGAAATGAAAAATGTACTCGTGTCATCAAACCAACCTCATTAATAATGCACATGTTTACGTTAGAGAAAATGGCGTTCCCGTACACCCTCCTCATTTGCATACACCGATACGAAACATAATTACACCCTTTCGGTCTTTTCTTACCGCTCAATCGCATCCCCTTCCCCTCGCACCGGAAAGAGCACGTACATCCGCGGATTTTTATTTAATTACCGAGGTATCTTTCCATTCGTTCTAATAACAGACACGGTCCAATTTCCTGGTGAAAAAAGGCGGAGACTTTTATCCCTCGTAGAGATTTCAATTATAACGGAAATATTTCTAATTAAAAAAAAAATAAATAAAAAAAATATTCCTCGCATTTAATGGAAATAAATCTGCGAGGAGGGGAACAAATTGGTTATTTAAATACGAGCAACAATATTAATTTTCAAAATAGTTTAGGAGGTAGGGAGTATAATTTATTTACCTCGCTGAAATTGCAAACGGTTACGTCTCCCCTCTTCTCACTTTTTACCCTAAAGGTGTAAAATGTAAATTTTCTTACGCATTTATTTATAATTTTGTTCAATTATGTATATTTGTTACTTAAAAAACAAAACCAAACATAAATTAGAATAATGTATTTAAATCTAATATTTGAATTATGGTATATATAACTGACAACATTCATGTCTTAAAATCTGATTTGTAATTTATTCGTCGATCGAATAAATTACCCGAACTGCAAAATGGCAACGGATCTAAATAAAAGGCGCGCAGATTCTATCGCTGAAATGGTGGAAGCGCCGGGCTTTATTACTATAATTACATGGCGCGATAAACAACATACATAGGGTGTATCTTCGTGCATATAAAGATTGAAGTATTCTTTTATTTATAGTTCCCGTGTGCTGCGAATAATGAGAAAGCAGCGTGATTATATTTTCTATTATTATTAGTTTTGTTAAAGCCGGATAATAAGGCTTTGTCAGAGGACGGTGATGGCTGATAAGCCCCACACGCAATTATAAAATTTACCGGAACGACATGCCAAATGACCTGAAAAAGAGGAGCAGGTGATTATTACTCTATATTAATTTATTTCGTAGTTATGTCAAAACTGAACAGGCCGCCGAGCACGCAGATGGATGATAAAACCGTCGCGGCCACGCAATTGCGCCCCTCCGTGCCCTTTTTTTTAAAGCCGCAATTAAAATCGAGTTATTTATAAATTCCGCGAATTAATAAACTTCACCTCAGATTTATTTCCGCCGTTCACGTGAAATCGCCGGTATCATTCACTGCGGTAACCGCGATATAATTACGCGGGGATTCCCAACAAAAATGAAATTCGCGCGCGATTTATCAGAAATTCATTCGCCGCTTTTATCTTCTTTAATTAATGATGCCAGACACATTTCGGCGGTAAATCTAAGTCAGGCCATAAATTTATCCCACTTCAAAAACGTATGAAACTCCGTGATCTGTCTACTAATAATTCATCCGTGTGATTAATTTACTTGTATCTTAATTAAAAATATTATAACATTACTTTTAAATAATCATTAATTATTAGGAATGTTATAAATCACCGCGATAATAAATTTTAATAATTCCATTAATATTAGATTAATAATATAATATTTACTGGTTGCCTTAAAATATCTATATATTTTTAGACTGAAAATGTTGGAAACTATATAAAGCTCTCGTGGGTTTGTTAACAACTTAAACACTGGCGTCTCATCCGTAAAGTTACATCTGATGGATTAAATAACTTATGAAGTAAAATGTGAGAAAACAACTTTTATAGAGAATATCGGCAGCTAAGAGTGTGCAAACAAACACAATCTGAAATATTCAGATTAGATAAGAGTGTTAAAAGTTTCAAGGCTAAATCAATAACCTAAAATAATATAAATTGAAATTGATTAGTTATTTATAAAAATAGCAAGAAGTAGATTTTTATTATAATAATACTATAGAATTATTATTGTTTTAATTATTTTATAAAAAAAAAACTTTTAGTTGTTTGGGTATCAAAACCTAATTGCATTATTTAGGTAATGCGGGTTGATACAAAACCGAGCGGACCGGTCTAATTCACTTACGCCTAATAAACCCTAAAACAAAATATCAATTCATTCCGTGCTGCCGCTTCGTTAGTTCGTTAGTTCACACTGAAATCCCGATCTTGGTTTATTTATCACTCAGCAGTTAGTGATTTATAACTCCTGTCTAAGTTAGTTGCAAACAATTGCACATCGAAAAAAAAATAAATAAAACGAAATAAAACAGGACAGTTTTAGTTTTCCGTCGTCGCTACAATGAAGACAGTGATTTAGTTTAATTGTGCATGTTTAAAAAGTTGCTGTATAATAAATATCTTTAAATATCCGGAAAGGTAATAGCTGTGGGAATGAAATGTTGAAATGTTTTGCATAAGGAGAATCTCTACGATGACGTTAAGAAGGTAGAAAAAGACATTTTTGAAACTATATCCTGTGTCAGTATTTTATTAAAAGAAAATATAAAGTCGGAATGAAGCTATCATTATGATTTGAAGAGGTTATGGTTTGGAAGTACTATATTTTAGCCAGTAAACATTTAAAAAATACATAAAAATTACACGTTATTAAAATATTTAAGTCATATGAATTTTTCTAGTTTGTGTATTGGAAGAAGTGATTTCGATAATCTAGCAAAAAATAATAGTAAAATAATTTACTTTTAAATACAAAAATTATTTCATCTAATTCATTTCAAAAACCTAATTGCTACGGTTCTTTTGTTACGTATGGAATCAATTAAAAGTATAATTAAGGCGTCGCGCAGTAATTCTGCGAATGAAATATGAAAATTTAATTAAAATTAGTTCGGATGCTAATTTAAAGGCGGGCGAGGTCCGGTGATAACTTTTCGGGGGTGATCATAATTAACAACGCGATATCCGTGCGCGGCTATTGTATCGTGAAAAGAAACTAAATTGCAAACAAATGTACACTTTAATTAATATTTTTTTAAAATTATTATTATTTATTACACATTTATTTCACTGGATAGGGTTTTATTTTGTGTTAATAAGGACAAACAGCGACCACCGGTCGCAAGGCACGGCAGTGGGTCATGTCAAAGATTTACAAATCAATACAAGGACACAGAGAACTCTTGAAGAAGGGACAGCCGCTAATTAAAAGATCAAAAGAGCATTTAGTTCCAAGGACACCTGTGATTCTTTTCTCTCAGTATACATCGGTCGCATTTTACAACTAACGTTTGACTTTTAACCTCCAATAACTGCGGGGCTTAAAATAAACTTAAAAATAATTAATATGTATAATTTAATATTATAATTTTAAACAACTAATAATAGTTAAAGATAATTGATGGTAATGAAGGTATCGTAACATGTATGTTACAACAACAAAGAACAAGCAGGTATTGGTTTAGGATGTGGTGTATTAATCATCGTTAGGTATCAAAGGAACACCTTGACCACAATCTTTGGCCCTTCGCCCTATCCCAAAATTACATTTAAAATGTATGTATATAAAGTATTACGACAATAGATCGAATATATTTTACAGTAGGAATTAATCATAATTTAGAGACAATCCATAACTTCCGGCGCTTCACACGCAACTGAAACATGCAATTTATCTTCATCTAGTCTATTCCCAGATCTGGCATTATTGCAATTACGTTGTACGAATTAATAAAAAGTTACTTAAGCGCAATTATTTATTCGGAGCGTAATTTATAAGAGCAAATGGTATCATAATATAGAGGCATGTTGTTATTCTGCTGTAATAAACGCAAACATTTAGATAAAGGGTAGTTCACGAGAGTGCGCCCAGTTGTCATGAACGCGTATCTACGTGCTTAGTAATACTACAACAGCGAGGTTAATGCAGTGAGATAATTGCAATACAATACGCCAAACCTGATTAGCAAGTAAAGTGGGATCATTTGCAATTCACTAATAGGAATTAACAAAACTGTCATGTTAGTGCTTAGTGCGTTATAAAATAAAGTCTATATTTTTTTTCAGTCGAGATAAAACAATTAATGAGGAATTTACTTTTCAAAGTTTGGAATGTTGATTACTTGGAAGTTTTTAAAAGTTCTTAACCATTCCATCGACACAAACTTCACCCTAATGTATAATTACTAAATGGGGAGGGAAGACTCCAGGGTTAAATGAAGGCGTAATTAAAACTACACCTCTACAGCGCTCGACAATTTTTGTTCAATTAATCATTTTTATTCAAACAAACCCAGCGGGTTGATACGGCACGGCGGGGGTATGAGTTTTTTTCAAATTAATTATTTACAGATTACAAACGAATGCGGAGCATTAAACAATTCAATCGGCTTGCTTTTTTATGTTTTTAATTTATAACACCTTTTCGTGTCGGTAACAAAAACAATTACAGCCGATAAATGATGGAAAGCCTTCTTACTTGATTATACATAAATCATGGCCTAAGTTTTCCAAAAGTCCACCTTCTAGTTATGAAGACAGCGCCGCCGAACTTCTTTTTCCGTTCGGCATTGTTATTTGACATATTCATCATAAATTTATTTTATATACGGCATGCTCGAAACCGCTCCGCAGCCACCAAAAATGCCGCCATTGCAGCGGTCACGTACAAATTTCTTTCTGAAATATTCAGTGTCTCATAAATACTTTATTTTAACGTATTTTTATTTCCGCAGCTTAAACTTCCTTACGACCCACATACGGTGTACACTTTCGATACAAGCCGCTATATATTGTTATGGTATTTCATTAGGTAATAATAATACAAACTCGACAATCAATAATGTTTATTAAATATTTATTTATAATTTTTTTCATAGAAAGCTAGTCAAACGTTTTACTAAGGAAACCTTTAAACTCTTATAATATAGAAAATGTTTCGATTATTTTTTATAATTTCATATAATATTTTATATCTTTACAAAAATTTATACATCAATCAAATATATGATTTTAGTATGTAAAGGTTTTATGTAATTAAATTTATTAGTTTTGATTGATTTAAATAACCTAAGATAAAGTGGTATATTTTCAACCTTTCACAATAAAATACTCTTCGGTTAATGTTAAAATAATCTTTAAAAATAAAAATTGTATAGAGGAAATAAAGGACGATTGTGAATAAATAAATGCATTATTAATAAAAAAAAGTGCTAATATTAATAAACTATTTAATTGAAACGAAATTACCTACTCAATTAGAGGGACAGTAATTAGATGTTGAGGCAAACAATACTGCAATTATCCTCATTACCCGGCGTATGAAAGGGTTACTAATGGTAATTAATATTTGTTTGATGATATTATGGAAGTAGTACGGGTTATTAATTAATTAAATAATAAACGGGCATTCTTTTCAGTGAGAACCGTCTCCTTTATATTCGCATGCATTCTAGTTCCAGCACACACCGCAAAAATGAATAATTGGAAAGTTGCATATCCGAAAAGAAAAAACCCCACCGCTAACGACGTCATTCATTAATTTAAATTAGTTATAATTAGCGCGTAGTGTACCGACAAAAGTATCATGAGGGTTGTAATTACAAAATCGAACCGTGCGTTCATAGGACAAACACAGACTATTTAATGCCACGACAAAAAAAATAATCAATTGCATTATTGAAGTGCAATCCAATTAGTGTAATTAGACATCCTTGGAATCGTTGGTGTGATGAATGAATATTGTAGATGGGTTGGTTATTCAGCAGGAAGGGCCATTAATTTTAGATAAGCCGGCCCTATTAACCTGTATAGATTAATATATACGATGTTTTATGTCGAGTCGTTAAATTTTCGAACACACAATAAGTACCTATAAATGCGATGTTACATTATAATACCAAATGGAATCAATCCATCCACGCGAGTATGTGACAACAAAAGCATTATTAACTTGCCAAAGCATTATTAACAAAAAAGCATATTCGATCGCAATTTCATTTAAATTCAACCTTGAGCAGGTGCAGCCGGCGATACATGAATATCAAACGCACGGATGAGACGTTAACGCTTTAATTTGATTTATGAAGGAATGGTGGAGTCGCCGGGCCACTTTATAATTTATAACTATAATACGATAATTAGAAAAACTTTAGCGGGCCACGAACTCGACTCAACATGTACTCATATATAAATAGCGACAACTTACCAGCATTGCGGTTTCGGAAGTTTTCGAAAGTAATTTGCATATTATGGCTCTCCTGTCAATATTAAATTTAAACTTATTCCCTCGTTTTATTTGTGGGCTTGAAAAAAAATCCGCGGAAATAAATAAAACGCTGCAGTACTTGTATGGCATGAAAAATTCACGAAGTCGAAACTAAAACATGTATTTCGCCCGAGATGTTCCATAATGCCCTGATTAATGCCCATGAATTTATTCGTATTAGCGCGTCCCCTACATAATCACCCCATCGCTGTGCAAATTCCACACTAGAGACCAGAAAAAAGTGGCTGGCACGTACGGGGAAGGGTTCTTGCTCCTTGTAAACTTCCTTTATTATTTAAGGTGCGATAGTGCAGTAATAAAAGTCGGCATGCCCTGCCGTAGTTCATTTGACATAATCATGAATTTTCCAGGCGCGGCCCTCAGGAAACTCCCCGGCATTTTATAAACCCTAATATAAAAATTTTATGCAAAATTTTAAATTTCCTGACGAAAACATTCACGTACCGAACGGTGCGATAAACGCGCCGACCCCGAAGTCTTCAATTTTTCCGTCATTATTACCATTTATACGAGCTTTAAACGTGTTCCACATCTCGACACTTATGCGACGGCCAACTGTCCACTAAAAATATTTTTACTAGGCGATGAGACATAGTGATATGTACCAAGATTTAAACATAAAAAATGCGTAAAATTAAATATTAAACATGTAAATTTTTGAATGTTTGATGAATTAAGTGATGGGATAATTATCCGTGGATGGAAAATTTAATTGGAAACAATTACTAAACATGCTATAATAATAAAATGTAAATGGTTACAGTTGCATGCAATAGTGTCCAATAATATTATTGTGTGATTCTATAGAAAACAACTATTATTTAATTTTAATTTAATACATGCATAACATAAACCTATTTATATGATTTAATCCTCCGGATATGAAATGGACGTATTTGTTCGCAACATGCAAATTTAATACAAATATGATATTTATATCTTCTAATCTATATTATAAATATGTTTATTTTTAACTCCATCGATTAAAAAAAACACTTATTATGTATTTATTATATATTAATTATTTCAAATTGCTTCTGAAGTTTTATAATTTTCTTTATTTATATTTAGACCATGTAATTTCGTTGGTTTTTTTTTTCTTGTTGCGGCACGTTTAAAACTGTTCCTCGGGGAGAGATGCCGAAAGATCTGGACGGCTTAAATTAATCCCGAACAAATCTACTTATTCGCGAAAACATGTCAGTAAGCTAGGGCCCCGGAGGCAAATTTATTCCATAATTTGGTGGTAATTTTCGGTTTACTCGCGCAAATCTATGCCTCGCCGGCAGGGATACGGGCGACTGCAAATAAAACTTTTCGAATTGTTGCACTGATATATTAAGGGATTTGAAGAATTTCTAAATCTAAAAAGTAGTGCGTTAAAAATATATTTATATATATATAGAAACGTATAAGTCTGCTGCCGAAGGAGTTGCATGTTGCGATAGTAAATAAACAATCCTAAAATGAATAAAATAAACACGTCCGAGGGTTTATTGCACAGTGGCTGGAATTCCTGTTGCTGAATCTTGACGTCGTGAATTCCAATCCCACCGGAGAGTTTTTCTCATCCGCGGATGTGTTTGTTCGTTTCGTGCATATTTACTTATAATTAAGCATTATAAAATCGATCGTAGCAGAATGTGAGGTTTGCTCAGTTAATTTCCCTTATCATCAAATCTGAATCCATATTAACAATACTTTAAATTTATTAAATAAAATAATATATATTTCAATAGGTTTATATTCCATTCTCAACTGGAAAAAAAATTCTGCGGACGGCCATGCATAAGTCATATTGCACCAGGTGCCCTCGCATGATTTATAAAGGAGAAACTATGGATTTATTACGGTCCCGCAAGAATGTGGTTATGCAATCGGCAATTCCGGATGATAAATAGTAATAACGATTAAATTCGCGTCGGGTCAGGTCCCCAATGTTATTTTTCTGATTGTGTCCGATGATAATAAAAGCGGCGCACAATGCAGTGATTCGGTAATTTCAAAATTGACGTCCGGCCGGCCGTGATTTATGCGACGTCCGGATCATCTGCGGGATTGTCAACTAGATTCAGTGGATCGCCGGTTTCATCCGCATTTTTTTACCACGATTATTAAATAAATGATGTGCAATTCCCAACACTGCCAAAGTCCACTTAACACTGTCGGCCACGACGCACAACGTTTCGATTCGAGCCCTATAAATAGCCAGTAGCCGAGATCTATAAACACAGAAATAGGAGAGCTTTGTATGTAAATGGTATCTATTCAGAGAATCAGGATGCGAGCGTAAATTTAACAGTTTCAATTAGATTTTTCGGCTCGGTTGTAATGGAAAATAAATGTGGGAATTATGTGACCGAATACCAAGGGGGCCAGGTTTCCTGTTGTAATACAATCCCTCGTAATTCTGTAAATTAGCATGATGTAGTGTAGAGAATTAATTTACACGGAATCGCCCATTATTAACGAAACAATGTGGACACGATTATCATTCAAAATATTAAATTCGTATATAATGGACACCTGCATTTTATATTTATTAGTGCCAAATGTTTCTTTCATATTGGCAAATATTGAATATATTTAAAACCTAAATATTTTATAAGCGCTTCGGCCCCCGCGCCTATTTTTTACCGTAGCGATTTTAATAATTCAATAACGCCACTTGAAACTCCGGTGCGGAATACGAATAACACACGAACACTTTTCGGGCATGATTTAAAATCCCCTAAGCTTGGATTTGCACCGTTTCACGGTTTTTGTTTTATTATCTTTCGGGATCTAGGGCGAAATAAGTATTATTCGCTGCAAAATTACGGCCCCACATTTCCTACATGAAGATTCCGGCGCGTGGTATTAATAAGTTACACGGGTGCAGAAAGAAACGAGGCGCGCGGGGGTGCGTAAACACGTCGGCCGAACAACGAATATTCGCAAAATGCGCAAGCGATGAGACGCACGGAGGAAACGCAATAAGATCCCTGACAGCTCTATTAAATGGAATTTATGACGGGACTGAGTGGACGAGGGACTTTGTAGATGTCATAATCGTAACAATAAAGAAGGAAAACATTCCTTTAAGATGAGAGGACTACGGAACAATTGGTTTAATCTTGTATATGATAAATTCCTGTCCCCCGCAACAACCTACATTTAAGCCCGAATAACTCCATAAACTTTTCTGTATTGCCCTTACTCGTAAAATGCTAGTAAACTTCTCAACTGATAAAATTTTAATTTAATTTTAAATTATTTCCAATAAATTTAACTATCGTAATTATAATTTTTAGTTAATAAGCATTCTAACTTCTATTATTAATGACGCAATAATATTTAAGCTTTATTTTATTATATTTGCTTATTCCTCAGTTTTAAAACCTGAAGTTACCCAACTCACGTAAGGACGCATTTGTGCTGTCACCCGCAATAAATATGTGATTGTCGAAGGGCTTAAACAGTGGCGGTTATTTTAATTTATTACGGCGCTGAACTATTCGCATCCGCGGATTAAATATTCAAAGCCGACGCCCATTCTTTTACTTATTCAAGGCTTAATGCCGATATTATTCATGGGGGATAAGGGCGGTTGCGGTGAATACCGCGTCGGTGTGGTTGATTGAACTCGTGTAAATATCTGCCGGTGGTTTAATACATGAACAGGGGCGACAACACCCGGCGGGTTAAAACTAACCGCCCCGTTTTGTATAAATCCAAAATTCACCCGGACGCGGCTAATGAATTAAAATAGTAGACCGCCCTCTTGGTCCCAAACTATTACACTTGAGTTATGACCGTAACTTCGCATACATTAATTGTACCACGGAGGCCTGGATGTAAATGAAATAAGAACAAAAAATACTAATTGCCGAAGATCACGATGTAACTTTCTCACGTCAGAATCGAGCCATGACGTGAATATTAAGTGAAATAGAAATGAAACTAAGTGTTATTCAGAGATTATCTTTTCAAACTTTCGCAAGTTCGCATTCCGCCCAATAGAACTTTTGAATTGAAAATTTTACGCCAAAGTTATGGTATAATTTTATTGAAATGAACGTTCATTATTAATACAAAAGTAATGTTATCAAAGTATATAAATTTTATTAGTTAATATTTTAACGTATTGCTGCAAATTCAATAACAAATGCGAAAACATTTTTTTATTGGTTTATTGGTTCCATTAACAAAACTTGTTCGTGGGATTCGCAAAAATACAAATAATCAAAACCCTCGCTTATGTTTTACTGATTCGAGGGTGGGATAGAGGCCACCCACCCACCCTACATATACATGATAACTTTAAATACTAATCGTTGATGATTGTGCTGCTTACAAAAAAATAAAACATTGTATGTAATAAAAACTAAAACATAATCCAAATTTAAGTTTAAATATAAATGACCTTCTATAGCAAATCTTATTTAAGCTTTAAAACCTTTCCACTTATCATGTACATATTTTTTTATTAATTTACACTATCAAAAAATTTACTTGGTCAATTTTCTTTTATTCAAATTTTGTAATTAAAGTTATTGGAAACCGCGAGGCGATCAGTAGTTAAAGTTAATATGTATATGTAGGGTGGGTGGGTGGCCTCTATCCCACCCTTCAATCAGTAAAACATCAACAAAAATTATTTAAAATATTTGTATGAATACGTCAATTAAAAAATGCAATTATTTTGTTTGTTTACATTTTACAACTTTCAACTAAAACCCTCGCTTATGTTTTACTGATTGGAGGGTGGATAGTGGCCACCCACCCACCCTACATATACATGATAACTATAATTGCTAATCGTTGATGATTTTGCTGCTAAAAACAATAAAACCCTCTATGTAATAAAAATAAAACAAAATCAAAATTTTAGTTTAAATATAAATGATTTTCTATAGCTAATCTTATCTAATTCAGATTTAAAGTCTTTCCATCGTGCATAAACATTGTGTTAATTTACTCACTCAAAAATTTTACCTTTTATATTTCTTTTTCATTCAAATAGTTTTGTAATTATTTTTTTCCAAACCGCGATACTATCAGTATTTGAAATTTATATGTATATGTAGGGTGGGTGGGCCTCTATCCCACCCTCCAATCAGTGAAACATTATCAAAATTTATTGGAAATATATGTATGAATAAATCTCTAAATTTGCAATTATTTTGTATTATTTATATTTTACAACTTTTAATTAAAACCCACGCTTATGTTTTACTGATTGGAGGGTGTGATAGTGGCCACCCACCCACCCTACATAAATATGATAACTTTAATTGCTAATTGTTGATGATTTTGCTGCTAAAACCAATAAAACCCTTTATGTAATAAAAATAAAACAAAATCAAAATTTGAGTTTAAATATAAATGATTTTCTATAGATAAACTTATCTAGTTTAGATTTAAAGTCTGCCCACCCACTATGCATCAAATTTTTACTAATTTTCTCACTCAAATATTTTACCTTTTTAATTCCCTTTTTATTCAAAAATTTTTGTAATTAATTTTCTTCCGAACCGCGATACTATCAGTAATTAAAATTTATATGTATATGTAGGGTGGGTGGGTGGCCTCTATCCCACCCTCCAATCAGTAAAACATCCTCAAAAATTATTTGAAATGTTTGTATGAATAAATCTCTAAAAATTGCAATTATTTTGTATTATTTATATTTTACAACTTGTAATTAAAACCCTCGCTTATGTTTTACTGATTGAAGGGTGTGATAGTGGCCACTCACCCACCCTACATATACATGATAACTTTAATTGCTAATCGTTGATGATTTTGCTACTAAAAACCAAAAAACCCTTTATGTAATAAAAATAAAACGAAATCAAAATTTTAGTTAAATATATATGATTTTCTATAGCTAATCTTATCTAGTTTAGATTTAAAGTCTGCCCACCCACTATGCATCAAATTTTTACTAATTTTCTCACTCAAATATTTTACCATTTTAATTTCCTTTTTATTCAAAAAGTTTTGTAATTAATTTTATTGGAAACCGCGTGACGATAAGGAATTATAGTTTATATGTATATGTAGGGTGGGTGGGTGGCCTCTATCCCACCCTTCAATCAGTAAAACATCATCAAAGATTATTTGAAATATTTGTATGAATACATCAATTAAAAAATGCAATTATTTTGTTACACATTTTACAATTTTTAACTAAAACCCTCGCTTATGTTTTACTGATTGGAGGGTGGATAGTGGCCACCCACCCACCCTACATATATATGATAACTATAATTGCTAATAGTTGATGATTTTGCTGCTAAAAACAATAAAACCCTCTATGTAATAATAATAAAACAAAATCAAAATTTTAGTTTAAATATAAATGCTTTTCTATAGCGAATCTTATCTAATCCAGATTTAGAGTCTTTCCATCGTGCATAAACGTTGTGTTAATTTACTCACTCAAGAAGTTTACCTTTTAAATTTCTTTTTCATTCAAATAGTTTTGTAATTATTTTTTTCCAAACCGCGATACTATCAGTAATTGAAATTTATATGTATATGTAGGGTGGGTGGGTGGCCTCTATCCCACCCTCCAATCAGTAAAACATCATCAAAATTTATTGGAAATATATGTATGAATAAATCTCTAAAAATTGCAATTATTTTGTATTATTTATATTTTACAACTTTTAATTAAAACCCACGCTTATGTTTTACTGATTGGAGGGTGTGATAGTGGCCACCCACCCACCCTACATAAATATGATAACTTTAATTGCTAATTGTTGATGATTTTGCTGCTAAAACCAATAAAACCCTTTATGTAATAAAAATAAAACAAAATCAAAATTTGAGTTTAAATATAAATGATTTTCTATAGATAAACTTATCTAGTTTAGATTTAAAGTCTGCCCACCCACTATGCATCAAATTTTTACTAATTTCCTCACTCAAATATTTTACCTTTTTAATTTGTTTTATTCAAAAAGTTTTGTAATTAATTTTATTGGAAACCACAAGACGGTAAGGAATTATAGTTTATATGTATATGTAGGGTGGGTGGGTGGCCTCTATCTCACCCTCCAATCAGTAAAACATCATCAAAAATTATTTGAAAAATTTGTTTGAATAAATTTAGTAAAATTTGCAATAATGTTATGTTTATTTACGTTCTATAACTTTTAATTAAAACCCTCGCTTATGTTTTACTAATTGGTGGGTGGGTTAGAGGCCACCCATATAGAATATACAATGAAAGTGCCACATCACCATTTCATTTATAATATTTTACCCAACAATATTTAAATTCTTCTATGTTTTTAGTAACGTGAACTGAAAAATAAAAACAAAATAGATATCCCATTAGACCTTAATTATTAACTGACACGATCTACCTCACGACATACATCGTTGTAACCCGTCCTGTGTGTTTTATCGAAGTGAGCCATTATTATTGTATCGTACAGTAACCAACACAAAAGGAAAGACAAATATTCGTTAAGTATCCGTCGACGATTGACAGTCACGTGACGCGCCCAGATAGAAATTACACGCTGTTTGTATAGGGCCGAATCCGAGGTGTATTTAAAGACCGGCAATTTTGGTGAATGCGCCGGACAATAAGGAACACGCCCCGGCCGGATTTGAATAAATATGAATAAATTCACGCGCAATGAATTATTCCGGACGCTGGCGAAAACCACGGCGATGATTACACCGGGAGATATCGAACATTTTCGTAATGTTTGTCATGAATAAAGTCATGTTATTTAAATGGAAACATGTGTAATATATTTAAATCACAAAGAAAATTTACCAAAAACAAAAATCGATCGTATTATTTAATTAAATTTATATAAATCATGTTTATGTTATTATCTAGACAAATATTTTTCTAAAGATGTTATCTCTATTCTTCTAATAATTTTCTTAATATTCATAAATTTATATCATTGGTCTGAAAAAATATATTTTATGTTGTTATATATTCTTAAATAAAGTTAATTTGTTTTGATATCAACTATGCAGAATTAAATTGTGTTAAGTGTTCATTAATCCGAAATTTCCATTCGACGGTTTTTCTCGCTTTCCTTTCCACGTGAATATTTTATTGTGACACAGGCCTGTCGAGAAAATATCCTTGGTAATTTGGGAAACGTCGTGTCATCATTTGTGTCGTTATGACAGCCGTATTTATTTTTAATTCGCTTTTGTAATATAGGAGGTACTACGTAAAGGCATGAATTAGATATGGCGTTATTTGCGGTGTGCATTAGCATTATGGATGGCCGGAATCTATAAGTTTGTAAACGTTTACTGCAGACACTTAAGTAAACCCGTAATTAGGTCTGGGAGGGTTTATGGTGTGGCTCTAATAACAAAAGTCTGGATTAAGTATGGCGTTGTTGTCCGAAATTTAAATTCGACGGTTAGGGGTGTAAAACTAACCCTGCTTGGATAATAAATTCATAAGTTTATCAACCTCGCGGTATTTAATTGCGGCAATGTTTTTATGGTTGGGGAATAAAAATTATTGCCGACGTAGATCCACTATAATTTTTTTTTACGAGTTCGCGGCGATTCTTTTAAATTATCGCCGACGCTTGATATCGCTGCGATAAAATTGTATACTTCGGATTAATACAATTGCACTGGAACTATCTAATTGTATAATTATCTTACAGGACCATAAACGTTTATAGTGGGAAATTATTTCTAGCTATTTTAAAACATCAAATGACAATTCAAACAAATTTTAAATGCTTTATAATACAGTCAGTTTTATCAATTCGGTAACAAAATTGAGAAGAATATGATGGAATATCGTTGCCCCTCATCACATAAAAGCGACAGGGAGCGTTTTACTCGCATCAAATACGCCATTGATATTTCACTTGACAGTTTATCAATCGTAGGAGGCCCGGAGGATTTAATGCGCCTCGTGTCGTACCTTATTAAAGAAATATTTATTCCAATGGTGAAACACTTACGCACTTAATTGAGCTGCCGATGTTCAAGTGGCGCTAATACTAAATTTATTACATCCCGTTCCAGGCCGGCGTCCCTTATAATTAAATTTTTAATTAAAAACTAATTTCCGCATTTTTAACACTGATTGGCCGTATTTTAAATAACTTGTTTACGACCGCCCGGCGCATCCGCCATTTATTATTACGTTAAAACCTTCGCGTCATTTTTTTCCTTCGGCCGCGGGATTAAAAAGAAATTACCGCTTCAAATTGGACAAAATATTCAGTGCAATAGAATTTTTTTATATAATATAAACGAAAAATGTAGCATAATAATTTTAAAAAATAATTAAGTGATTAATTTTTTTTATTTACTGTTTATTACGTAATACGAATGAACATCGGACAGTATGGTCGTTTGCCTGCACGGCAATCAATAAAAAAAAATGTAGTACGTTGCGAAGTTGTAAAACGCAACTATCATTTTAATTAATACATACACAAGTGGGTCATCCGCCACTGCCGACTGTCACTATTTGTTTATTCATGATGCAAAAATTGCTTTCCAAATTTTAAAAAAATAAGCGAGTAATTGAAAATATTTCCGCCGTGCACTTTTTTTTTGTTTGCAATGCGATTCGTCGGCGGCATTACGGCCAATTTAATATTTAATAACGGTTTTTATTCCGGCTATGAAACCATTAAGTATTTTCCTTCGGCACGGGGACACATTTTCCATCCCCATGAGGATATATTAAAATGGAACATGATGCATTATTTAATTTATTCACCGGAGACGAGATAAATACATTTCGTATGTATTGAGAAACAAAGGAAACGTACACATATTTTTAATCAATTTATTGATTAGATAAATTCCTTTAAAAGAAATAGTTCCTATTTAGATAAATAATATAACGTAATATAAATATATAAATTGTTTAATATTTATGCATTATTATTTAGTATAAAGTTATTGAATAATGTATATTTTTTAAAAATTTGTATGTACGCATACATAGGTTTTTCGGAAGCAAATTAATTAAACGGGATCGATAATTACAAATAAACCGTTTGTTAATTTAATTATGTCGCGCCGTGTTTCCGCAAATGCCTGCTACATTATTGCTCGCGTAATGTATTTATTAGAAATAATTTGCATCCGAAATGCCACCATTATAAATATTTATAGATCCGCGGGGATTTCACGTGTTAGAAAAATTCATTCCATGAGAGAATTGACATTCTCCTCAATTACAATTTTGTTTACTGAATTTTTCATGAGGTGCGCTCGATGTGGAATTTATTAAATCTAATATACTTGAAATTTGAAATAGCCGGGATATGTTTATACGGCGAGGAGGTCATAAAAGGCACCCCATTTTCAGTTCAAATTAAGGGCGTTAAATATTTGTAGCTCGGGCGCAATTCTATGTACGCCGATTTCAAACAGTTTTGACCCAGTTTTGCGGACGCGGATTATTTGATTTATAATATTCCGGCAAAGAGTACATTGTTTTATGATTTAGGTGGATGTTCAATAAAAATTATAAAATACAGGATAGTTCTGTATTTGATGAGAGTGAGATTATTTTGAATTTAATTAATATTCGTGGTGATGAACAATAATTAGAAGAAATGTTAATCCTTAAAGTTAATGTTTCCCTTAACGCACACACGTACTCAACGTTTAATGCTGCTTTATGAATAGTGCGGTTGTTTATGTTTGCACTTTAAGTCAAGATTATACTTACTATTAATAAAAACCATTAACATCTAGAATTTATGCTAAAGCATCAAAGAACACACGTTAATGTAAATGTTGAAAAGCATTTCATTCAATATATAATACAAATACGAACATTTATGTTGTTGAGAAAAGTAAAGAGTAAACCTACATGTAATCCCATTCATTTCACAAATGAAAATTATATGTCTAAACTCTGAGCTTGCGGAACTTCCAAACTTTCGGTCGTTAAGTAGGTGTGTGAATTTCTAAAATATTCAAACTTAATCATTGTTTCATACTTAAATAATAGGTACCTTCCATGCGATGATTTGATTAAATTTGTTTAAAACTAGAGGCGACTTAATTAAGTTCAGAGAACCACTCAATTTCGCCGAGATTTAATATAACAAGACGAAAAAAATTAGCGTTGTTATGCCCGGAACAGATCCGGTTGGTGGAATGCGCCTCCGATTCGGGACCCGGTGTTTGGAAACTTGGGCGCCCGAACGGGGATGGATCCCGGGGGGTCAAACTTGCCAACTTAATAAATTGTAATTTTAACTCGCCGGCTATAGATTTTATGATTAAAATCCCATTTTCACCTGGAAAAAGGAGAGCGCGGAACGAACAAATTGTTATTAATAATTCATCTGCGATCAAGTTTCCTGTAATTTATTGGCGGAACAGATGCGGCGATTACGTCCAAACATCCACGGGTTTATTACTTAAGGATAATACCGTTTCACAACCCCATTACGATAAGGCTGTTACCTAGGTTATTATCATAATATTTCGGCGAGTAATTAATCACACTTTATTGTTATTGTAAACATGTATCAGCTATGTAATTAGTTTTCTTCTACTTGTATTACGTGAAGATGATAATTTCGGTTTAGCGTTGTAAATTAGATCTGCGAATAAGTAATTATGGAAACAGTTCTTGGTGAATTAGTCTTTATTACATTCCATATTTGCCATTTACTTTGTTATTACAAACTTTAAAATCCACACCCCCTAGGCTATGCTCGGCAGCGCGGCTTCGCAGATCCTTTCTACTTGCTTAACACGCAATTAGAAGTCTAATAGTGTATGTTGAGTTTCCTTGCAGTTTATAAGGCGTGCTAGAAACAATAAGTGTATTTTTTTTCATTTTTATATTATGTATGATAAATATTCAACAGTAACACAAAACTGAAATTTATTTAAAATAATAATAATAATAAATATTTAAGGTTTAAACATTTCTTCTTCTTCTAAATATTTAAATTTTTTTTTTTTTTAAATTATTGAATAAATATAATCATTTAAAAAAAATCTAACTTAATCAAAGTATAAACAATTTTAATCAAAGTTATTTACCCAGTGGACACCACGGTTGTTATTCAATTTATTTAATTAAATGCAAAAACGAATTGCGAACACGTTTAATTCCTTAGCGCAACTAAATGAGCTTTTCCGGCGAACTTAGTGCACTTGATTTAATTTGAAACTGATTGCAGCCAGCACCTGCCCGTACGTACATTGTGCAAATCGATCGCGTTCATAACGAAATCGGAATAAAATTATGCACAACATAATTAAATATTCCCATTTAAATTTATTGCATCCGCGTTTAATAATATCCCGATTATAGCGTTTCATCGAATTACGGATATTGCCGTTGTGTTCGTGCATTGTTTATATCGCGTAAAATTTGAATAATGCCCGTAAAAAAAATGGTGTCCCATAAAAGTTTCCCTTTTGCGCAGGGCGGGAATAAAATGAGAAGTGCTGGCGAACATAAATAAATTCAATAAAAGTTCGGAATTCGCGACGATCCGGAGTAATGCATATTTTAAATATAATTCCTGTTCGGATATTATCTGCAGGAAACAAATCACCGTTTTGTACCGAAAATTCATTAAAAACGCACGATATACCACTTGCATTTGATTGCAGTTGTTCGACACATCGATTAAATAAAAACAGGCTATTACAATTTCATGACGCTCTGATTATTATTTTGCACGTAACAACCTGAATTATATTAGGTCATTCCATTATTAGAATAATTTATTGTAATAATGTAAAAATATTCACGAGTAAAGTTTTGCAAAGTTTTGGGAAACTTTAGAAATATACGGGTAGACAAATATTTTGTCAGGGCGTACGTGAATATAAATAATCCTTTGACACCTATTCTAGAAAATACTGTAAACTCGTTTAAACAAGTTTTATAGAAAACAACAATTTCCATATCATGTGTGTTTAATTATTTTCAAACGCGAATGAACAATCGCTGGATAATGGCTAATTCGTAATTGTCTGGTGTTTCGCTACGTTGCAACACGGATGAATTCAAATTTCAATACACGAAATCCCGATATAATTAGCCCGACTCAACAAGATTGCGAAAAAAAAAACGAGGCCTAATTGTTTATAATTTTATGTAATTTACAAACGCGTTTTATAGGTCACATGTATAGTTAATGTGTTATTTATTACTCCATAAATATTAAAGTGCGGCAATCGATTTCAAATTGAAACAGCACGTGTTGTTTAAATAGAGGTAATTAGGTAATGGCGGCGTAGTCAACGTTTGAATGATGTATATGCGAGGGAGTGGAATCTGACCGATTGGGAGTATGCACTGAACAGAACGTATAAGATGTCAATTGATATTCAATAGGGTTCCATTTGTCTGAAAGGAAACGCGATGTCCGTCGCTAACCTTTTCTGTTTTATAACATTCATTCTGCTTATACTTGAAAACCTTTGACATACAAGCGACGACTTCAAATAGCACACGGTTCAAAGAAATAACCATAAATTGTATTAATTTGGGTTCAAAAAAATATATAATCATGCAAATCGCGTTATGTCGCCCGGCGCCTCCACCACTTCTCACTTGAATAAAATAAATATTCATTTACTCCACTAGCCGTACAGAAAACGCCGATGTGTACACACAATGGACGGTTCAATTTATTTCAGAATGCCCGGGGACCGGGTCGCCGCTTTTCTTATTAATAGGGCTTGAATTTTTCATTTTCTTTAATTTACCCGCTTATTGACGCAGTTTTATTGCGATTGCGATTGCAGCATGACGGATTTATGGGGGGGGATTACCGGGGCCAGTTATTTCTAGGTAAGGCACAAGAGGCTTTTATAGCGCCGGTGTAGTTTGACAGAAATAAATTACAATGGATTTCGGGTTAGAAAAGCACCGTTAAGTGGAGACTGCTAATCGCTTAATGATTATGGTACTTCCACTGTAATTGATAATGCAATCATTTCAGAAAGAAATACCACGTAAAATGAAAGATGATTATAATACTATTTCAAATGTAAGTATTATTTAATGCCTGTATATATATATATATATATATATATATATATATATATATATATATATATATATATATATATATATATATATATATATTAATTTATGTTTTAGGTTTCTTTTTATATATATATATATATAACTTTAATATAAATAATAATCACTTCTTTAAATTGTATTATTTAAAATATATAAAATAATTACAAAATTTTGCTTTATAATATTTTTTTACGTTTATTTTAAATATTTATATTAAATATATTTCTTATATAAAATTTGTATAATTTTAATATTTAATTTGTATTACTTAAGAAGTTAATAAAGTTAATAATATAATCACCAGTGTAATTAACGGATTCCATTTAAAACATAAGCTTAGAGAGAAAACACCTCTGTATTGAAATTAAACAACTTCACAGACACATAGAAACTAAATTCTACAGAATACCGTCGGTATGCTCAGCTCAATAACAAACACCGCAATTACGAATGGACGTGGAATACCAGGTGATCTCTCAAGGTATTTTAATGAAAATTTCATCACGATATTTACAATTTGAAGTTTGCATAACTTTCGGCGAAGTTATTAAATTGAAAATATAATTAAAGTAATTGCGGAGGATTTTACTTGCGATATAATTTCGACATTTTAAATTAAATACTGCTGCACACCGGCGCGTCCACCATTTATCACGATGCGTTTCAATACATCAAAAATTATTATTATAGTTTTATAATAATTCCATTTTATTATACATTATTAAAATACATCCGAATTTATGTTTATACTTTCGTAATAATTCTATTAAAGTTATAAAATAGTATATGAGAATATTAATTATTGTGGTATACCAACGCATAAATAGCGCGGTATGTTGCGGGCATATATAGGACACGGGGTGAAAACGTCAGTTGGAAAAAAAATAATCGAAACCGCATAATCCTGTGGGCATCGTAGGTGTGCACGTTCGGTGGTCGTGATAATTTCGTGCGCAGAATGAGATAAATCAAACGGAAATTTGTTATTTATGTTGTGTGGAATACAATGGCTGATTGTGTTTTCCCATTCGAACGGATGATTAAGAGTTTTTTTTTTCGTAGGAATCATTAGCGGCGAGAGGGCGGCGATATATTGGAGAGTTAAAGCGGAACCTATCCCTTTCACGAAATCCGCCCTGGAAATGGAAGGGCTAAGTTAGGAGTTTTAATTTTTGCGCACTCATTGGCATATTTTGTAGTTGGGAACGTTACTCAGGGGATTAG
Source organism: Ontholestes murinus (assembly GCA_963969525.1). Classification (NCBI taxonomy): domain Eukaryota; kingdom Metazoa; phylum Arthropoda; class Insecta; order Coleoptera; family Staphylinidae; genus Ontholestes; species Ontholestes murinus. The sequence goes on along the minus strand of OZ018399.1, from coordinate 1,454,805 downwards.
CGTTTGATGGCGGTCCCGCTTCAAGTTTCCACTTCTCTGCAATCCCCGTTTTTCGCCGGTTTGTGCATTTAGGGGATGCGGTGATTTATGCAAGGGAAGAATTCGTATGGGCGCCTCGTCAGCTTTAGCTCACAATAGTAATCAATTACTGATATTTGCTCACTGCCATATTTAGGATGCTGCATTATAATTCTGCGCTCGTCTCGAGGTGAGGCAGAGCCGAACGAACTAATTTAGGAACATTAAGGGTCTTTGTTCAGACTTGGGAATAGAACAGATCTCTCAATAGTAGTTAGCTTACTTCATACCACGTCAACGAAAATTACTAATTGAAACAATTTTTCTTACCTCGGTAACTCCAATAAAAAGAATCACTTAATTTTAAACGGTGGAAGTAATTACTATTTACCATCAAAATGATTCGAGAAAAGACGTCGGTAATTTCATCACGGTAACCGTATCAAGCAATTAATAGCCGGTTCGTGGACCAGGAAGTTAATTTCAAAAATCATATCACGGATTCAATTTACGATGACTCAGGAGACGCACTGGAGCAGCCGGTTAACCAGTTTTAGTCCTGATAAGCCGCAGGCGTTCCTATGTTAATCATTACTTCCTCCTAGTTAATAAATTAGTCGGCTTCGGCTTTATAAATTATTGTTTCGCCGGCAAAATGCCACGAAAGATTTTTGTAAGTCTCCATCCTTCCACGGCAAGCGAAATAAATTTGCGCTCGGGTGCAGATTTCCGTGTCTCCTTATTAATATTTAAAACTTCCTGTTTTTTTTTACGTCGCCACCTAATTTGGCTCATTTTTTTAAATAGAACGTGGAATAGAGCGACGCTCTCGTAGAATTATTATTTATTATTTAAAAGACCATCATTCAATTATTACAAGGCCTTAATTTAATTAAGACATTTTTCCAGCACTAATTAAACAATTCATTTTCACAAAAGCGACCTGGCTCATACGTTTTTTTCAAGCGTAAATCAATTAGGGATTTACCACATCCCGCTGTTATCAAATATACATTACGACCTCAGTTTGAACTATTTATTTTTTATTGAACAACAATTCTGTTTTTAATATTTTAATATACATAAAAATTAATATCAAAATCAATTTAAAAAAAATAAAAACAGAAATGTACATAATAAAATTAGGATAACTATTATTCATAAGTTTTAAGTGTTTATACCTATTTTTGTATATTCTATCGAAAGTGTAATATTTCATAATGTTAAATAAGGCGTCGTTATTTATTCAGTATTCAGTGAATTATAGTCACCTTTGTGGTGCGGCAAATTGTGTTATTTGGCATGAATAGAACATCTGAGCATTTTTCAATAACGGTTCCCGATTTTGTGCTATCTAAAATCGAATCGTCACGCAGAATTGAATGGAGTCTTTAATTAGCTCCTTCAACAAAAGAAGGGGCCAGAGCACTGGCCGACGTGATACGGCGAATTCGGCCTCACGCAAATGTACCCTCGGTAACGATATTTTCGAATATATGCATAAATAATTAACCGTAATGAATGAAACGAACTTATTGTATAAATCTATTCACATTTACTTTCCCCCATATTACGGTAATATAATTTCCCGCACGGAATGATAAATGTCGTAATTTTATTTAAAGGACAATTCTAATAATAGTGAACGTGCTTTTTTCCCGTCGGGTCGCGGTGGCCTTTCCTGTTTCCAGGCTTCGACGACCTGGGTTCAAACCCTATTCGAGTTTAAATGATGAAAACAATTATTTACTCGTGAAAGGTAAATTAAATAAATTATATTTTTCATATTATTACTTTTATTATTGAAGTTTTTACCTTTTTAAAGACTTATGAATCATTATAATTTATTAACAAGAAATAAACTTCTTTACTTTTTTTTGGTTATCCAGATATTTCGATGTCGTACAAATGTTGAATCAAATCACATTCTTGTTATATATTTATTTATATGACAATAAATATATAACTGTATAGAGTATAAAATTGAATTACGTAGTTTAAATATTCCTCTTCTTGCTTTGTTTGCGGGCGGAATTGTTTTTCTATGCGCGTGCCGCGGTTTTTGATAGAGCGAGCGTGCGTAACATCGCGAGGGGATTTATTTCCTTTTTAATTGCCCTAACTTCTTGCGTACAATTTTTAATTACACGTGAATAACACCGTTTATTTACATTTACACAAAATTGTATATGCACGAATTAAAGGAGAGTAAGAAATGGCCACAATTACGAAGCCATAAAACTCCGGCGCCTCCACCATTATGTAAAATTTGATAAAAAGCAATAAAATGTTAATTAATCTCTGTTTTGGTCAATTTCATGTGAAGTTGAAAGGAAAACAAAATATTCTAATTGCAGTTAAACCTTGGGATTTAAATCCTATTCCAGTGTAATTGTTTACTCATATTTAATTTTATTACCAATAATCTTACATATCTAATTACGCTAGTTTCTAATTAAACAATTAATAATATCTTAATTTTACGAATTCAAATAAATTAAGAAATGACCTGTTATTCAAATAAAAATTCCGGCGCCTTCACCATTTGTGAAATTTAATAACTGGTAAAACTGAGTATATACAAAAATAAAAATAAATAATAGTAAAATATGTTATTTATTAATACATTATTAATATACTGACAATATTTCTTTATTTGTACACTTGAATTATGCGCACGAGAGGTACAATTTAATCACTAGGCGTTTGTATTTATTCGCATTTCACGTGATCAGACAACTGTATAAATTCCGATATGACCGGACGCTTTAGACATAATAAGTGTTACAAAAGGGCGAGCATACGTAATGCCACCCACCCCCTATTGTAATTTCAATTAAATTACGTTAAAACAGAAGTAGGGCGGACACGCGTGCTACTTAATTACGTTAACAAATAGCATTAACCCGAAATGCATTACATAAATAATAAAATTTGTGTCGATTCGATACGGTACACCGAGCACTCGGTTTTCGTATCATCGGAAAAATATTTACATAATCATCCGCACACTTATTATTGTATCTCCGCTAGATGAACGTGATGTTGTACCATTTGTAACGATTAAAATTTAACTAACAAAAAAATTCTAATTTAATTTTAAACATCCGATCGATTAAGCCCAATTATAAATTTTGGTGTAACGATACTATTTGCGATTTGGTTATTACAAATCTCATCATTCCGAAACACTTATCGCTCCGCCAATTAACCGCGCTGTTCAACCCCACCGTCATCATCATCATTTGATTTTTATTTGCCGCATTTGACACGCTCCCCATATCGAGATACAATTACCCGTTTCGTCCACCACGGATCACTAATTGCATTAATTGAATTGTTGAGCCGTTGTCGGATTCGAATTTGGTAAGGATGGGGTTACTAACTAAACATCAATTTATTGTTCTTGTAATTAAATCCCCTTTATCGTCCATGTGTAATCGCAATTTACATAGTGCTAAACACTGTGGGTTTAAATACATGAATAAATTCATTTCAAATAAAATAAGAATCATACTATCGAAATAAATATATATTATAAGTATATAATATTACATGCAGAAGCAGTCAGCTTGTTACGCGTATTCTAACAAACAAAAGCTCTACTGAATGCAAACATATTATAAACCAATTATCTTTGCATAATAATCTATTATTACTGAAGCTATTTATGGAACAATACCAGATTCCATGCATGATTTCAATAAAAAATACACCGATGGCTGTGCAGCAATCGCTCGAATAGCTTTTGCGTGCCTCAATTATCGGCGCTATCTATATCTGGACAGAAGGCCTCCTCAGCGTTCGATCAGTGCTGGCAAAGGATACCACCGCTATGTTTTTACTAAACAATGCGATCGTATGAATGCGTACGAGGCACTTCCGGTATAATAACAACACCTAACGCACCATCACCTATTATTATGGCAAACCGAAAACGCTTCCGAATTCCGTCGCGAAATTGAAACTTGAATTATGTGATTATTATGCCACGGCTATGTACAGAAGGACTATATATAAGGTGAACACTTATGACAAGTTTGAAAAGTTTTTCATTTTATAAAAGTACAAAAGCATTAGCACGCGAGCTCGAACGTATTGACTCGGCATGAATATTATGCAATGAGCACATTTCATCTTTACCCATGAATGGGCATAGAAAAGTTTGTCGTAATTAAAAAAAAGGAGAGACTGAAGCGACTGCACTTATTTGCACATGATGTCGTTATAGGTTGATTAATTACTATTCTATTGTCTCAGTAATTAGAAAGCCTAAATAAAAGGAAAATTCATTCAGTATTCAATCTCGATACTTTGTAATTATTTTAATTGCTCTGGGTCACGGATGATTGGATGTTTTGAAAAAAAAAATCGGAATCCCCGGGATTTCTATCGATTCGGAGCAATTTTTCTCGGTGGAATGAATGGGCGTTTCAGGCAAATGTCACTAACTGAAATAAAGCGCTAGTTATCTCTAATTGACTTCCTTTATTACCCGTGGTAGTAAAATCCCGGCACTTAAGGCCTTATCACCGTTTACAACTTTTTGCGCTAATAGAGACCCGTGCAACACGATTCACCTTCGCGGATCGCGGTACACAAATCTGGACCACTCCCCTATAACAGATACAAAATAATAACACAACCTAGATACAAATTTTAAAGCGTAATCTAATATTATTATTAACGGCGCTCCCCTGCAAGAGGATTGAATTACAATTTGTGTGCTTTCAATTAGGCTAAGAGGTGATTTGTTTGCGCTTAAAATTGATCACCCCTATTCATAAATTGCGGCCGTACTTCAATAATCGATAAGGACATTATATTTTTTTATTAATTCGAAATTATAATGAGCACAACCAATACTTAATAATAACCAGCACCTCATATACATTATTATTATTATTATAATTAATTTGGTGATATTTAAATTAATGATGAATTTATGACGACAGTCTTTGTTTAAATACTATGGTGGATGCGCCTGGCACCAACTGCGTATCCCATTTATGTTATGTTATTGCATATTTAATGACTAGCATACATTCATGTTTAATATGACATGGCGCACGCCCCTTTCAAGACCCGGCATAGAGAATCCCTGTACGATTAAAAGGAATTATTTATATTTATATTACTTTACGTATATGATCAAAATCGAATTATAATGATTATTAATGAGTTACATGAAGTATTCTAGATGTTTGTATAATAAACGATCGAAATGGAATTGTAATCAGCATTAATATTAGATTATATTAAAAATGATAATTTATAAACAATAATACCATTCAGCTATATATTTTTTCGAACAATATTAATGAAGATAATTTGTCATTGAGTTATGGTGAATGCGCCGGGAGCGGAAATATGAAATAATATAAAAGGTACAAAAGTGTATTGATAATCCAGTTTACCGAGACTCGAATACATCAACTTACAATCGACAATCGATCTTTCTGTCTTCTGACAGTATAAATATTTTTTTCCACTTATTTTTATAGGTTTATATATATATATATACAAATATAATGTATGTTTCAATACAAGTAAATTTAGTTTTTATTTTTAGCTATTGCATTAAATACATTAATATCATAAATTCTTTTATAATTTCATTATTTACGTCATTTCTGAACAAACATTTACTCGTTTAATTTATTATAATTTCTTGTTGATAAGGCGGGCATAGACGCGGATTACGTATTAGGATTAATAAACAAGAGAGCAGACATTAATTCCGACGTCGTATCACTTGAGATGTAACAGCTAATGTCATGAATTATTTTGAACGACCCTGGTTTGGCAGAGAGCGAGTAAATTAGATTAATCCGGATTAATGTGTAGTTCGCGTAGTGTCCACTTTTGGTGTGGGGGAGAATCCGGGCTCGCTCATTTGCATGCTGCCAAATTAAAGAAGACTAATGCGTTTGGGCGATTCCCTCAGATTAGATTTAAGTTCATTAGTAGGGCACAAATTGAAAAATGGAGTAAATCAACATTCTAGAGTGGGATAGCGGAAGAGCGGGAATGAGTGGGAATCACGGGGTTGTTTCGAATTGGTGGCACGTTGCCCCGCGCTCGAATTATCTAGCTGCTCAGCACTAATAGAAACTGCCGCTTGATTGCGCAACACTTTCTTCATGTGAACTCTAATTAAAACATATCCCCGTACTAAACGCTCATAATTTACATGGACTAATTAGGCGCAGAGGTATGTGCAATGTTTAATGCGGTTCCAGAGAAGATTAAATTAATTGGACCTTTTTTATATTACGCAGCGCCGGGAACAATTGCAGGATTATAATTCTGCGTAAGTAGGATAATTAGAAATTCAATAATTCCAGATTAAAATGAATAAATTTATTAAATGTTCCTGAAAATTCACGAAACACAATCAATATTTCACTTGTCTGAATATTTTCATATAGTTTTCAGTAAATGGGTTTTTTTCTTTCTGAACTTTTACGATAAATAGGCTTGGGCACGCATCCTAACGGAATAGATCATGTCATCCTGATAAGACGTAATTTAATATCGAAATTTAAATATTTGCCAACGTGAAAGCCGGGTACGACGAATGACATCTGCGCCTAGTTACGTAACTAGTAAAAAAGTTTTTAATCAAGTCCATTTTCCGAAGATACCGTTGCGTTGATGAATCATCGCCAGTGTTAATTGACGTACGGTGCCACGGTATCCGTTCAGTGGTGGGGGTTTTCATGTTCCCCAATGTATCTTCTTATGATTGATTGATGCACAGGTTGACGCATTGTATTTGAATTTCCGCGGTCAATACAACGTCGCTAAACACTGCGGTGCACTCTATCGACCGATAGCTGAACTAGGTGTGGCCCGCGGTGCGCAGCTCTCCACACTGACGCGCGGTTGCGGTTCCGCCGCCCGAAAGTGGATGGCGCTAGTCGTTTCAAAATATAAATTATTGAATTGAACTAGGGCGCAGAACATTAAATATGTAGATTGTTATTAATATGCAATGATTAATAACAATTATGATCTGCATAACCACCCTGGATGTATAGGCATGAGGTATTAACAAACTGACATCACCACTCAGTTAATTAATTAATCAATCAATTAATTCACCTTTGAATTTCAAAGCTTATATACGAAAACTATCTATTATACATTATATTCTAAATTATAACTCTCTTTCGTATTGTGTAGCTTTATATAATATATAACATATTAAAATTATTAACTTTTAAATGGGTAATTTGTTTATGAAAATAACACACAATTTACGAAAACGAAATGTACATTTAACACTTAATAAACAATTGAAGTAAGGAATAAGCTGTGTGTTATTTTCATTTACAAAACACTTCACGTAAACTCAAACTAACAATAGTGAACATTCTTTTAGGTTTTAGCTTCTTGACAGGTGATCATGATTTAAGTAATCTATTAGTTTATTTTGTAATTCATTTTAGGATAATAGTCATAAACTGAAAATATGTTAATGAACTTACATTTTTAATGCAGGATCAAATAAATGCTTCACTTTAAATGTATTTATTTAACTGTATCCAAAAATAAACATCATAAATTAATAATTTATTATTGAGTTTATTTGTACAATTTATGAAACGCATAAATTAATTTTATAATAATTATTTATTAAAAGATTAATTAAAACGATGATTTATAATGGGTTAAGTGAGAATTTATTGTATGATTATTAATCTAATAATTTTTGAATTCGTTAAAGTTGTAATCTTAATTATGAGTAAATTTTAAAATATTAGCAACTTTTATAATATAATTATAGTAAGCATTTTTCTTTCCTAATTTCCTCTTCATTTGTAAGAACCAACTAACATTTATGTACAGTTAGTACTTACGTTATTAGTCCCGGGAGTAGAGTGAGTGCAATTCGGTGTAACTACTCCTTTAAGAGTGGCTCCATTGTTGTGGTAGTAGGATATTACGTGTATAAAAATTTGGACAGCATTAAGAAAAATATATGCCGACAAAATGTAATTTTGTCGAGCATGTATAATTGAATTTTTCTTATTTAAATTTTCGAACGCAGGAAATAAAATGCTTCGCCTAAGGGTTCGGTAGAAAAAATGAAACGATTTAATCATAAACATATATTTTTGATCGTTATATATGCTTTTTAAGATGTTTTTACTTATAATTTAAAGCATTTTATAGAACAGTGCCCGGCGCATCCACCATTTCAACATACACAATTTGAGTACACTTTTAATAAGAACTGTAAATTATTACTGTAAATAATTTTATGTTTGACTGATTTTGCTGAGGTGTTGAAAATCCATCATGTTATCATAATCATTTTTAATTTACTATCCAGTGTACCCTAATTTATTTTTAAGAAAAAATAAAATAGCATTAATATTTCCACACCATTATTAAATAAATAAAATGTGGTATTAAAACTTTTCATTGATTTTGTAGAATACAACTTTAATTAACTTTATTCGAGTTTAGAATAGAAGTGATTGAAAATGAAAAAATAATAGTGATCGAAATTATTGTTATATTTTTCGTTATAATTTCTAGATAATTTACTGGAGATTGCGAGTATTATAAGTATAAGTTGAATGATTATTTGAAAACAGTTTTCTTTGATAATCAAAGGAAAATGTAAAATCTTACATAGAGTACCGCGCCATCTACCGTTGAATAGAACGAGCAAGATGCTATTAGGCATCTGGCTGCGTGGGAGTATCTCGCAGTGTTTCCATGCAACAAAAAATACAGACTTCTGTAAGAAAAGTTTCCTATATATAAATACAGAAATTTAGATTGTAGATGTTGCACGTGTAAAAGTAGATTTATATTTTTAGTCGTTTATCATTACAGTTATCTTTTAAATGGAATGTGTTTGTAACGAATTCATTTATTACATATATTATAAAATTTGCTACACAGGAATGGTTAAAGAGCTATTTAAATAGTCGAAAGTAAGCAGTTATTAATTATGTTTTTGTAATCAACTTTGGTTAGATTTTAAACCGCCATTATATCAAAATCATTGATGATATAATTTATTGTTCAATGGTTGATTTTACAGACAAGAAAATAATATTGTTTCTTATAATATTTACTTCCTATTATATTTTAATAGATGGTTACTTTAAATGAACCATTAAGATAACGTCTATTGTATAAAGCATTGCACTAGATTGAATGGAAACAATAATTCAATATTTAATAATAAAATGTATTTAAGAACTTTAATTCGTTGTAGAAAATTAACTAATAATTTAACAGATTTAATTATTATTATTATTATGATATAATTATAATATTTATGATAATGATATATTTATGAGCATACATTTTCAATTTCCACACAAAATACTTTAAGTTAAGAAGAGTAACCCGATAAACCCATATTGTGAATTTTATGACCATATGAAACGATTCGGGGTTTATTAGGGGCCGATTTTCCGCTTTTAGCGCCCTTTATTCGAGGCTTTTATGACACTTCGTGCGATAAAAATCTTTTGTTCGCAGATGATGCCCTCTTTAAATAATTCGTAATCCCTTTACAAATATAACGCCTCGCCGCCTGGCGCCACCTACCGTAATTTACCTAAAACATTGCAAACCTTCTGGGAAGTTTGGAAGTGTTTGCGCCATCTGGGGACCAAAACACATACTATACTTACTTCGCGTGAATTTTCGTCTACATTACAACCGATCAATACAACCAGCCTTTATAATTCATCCACAGGTGGCGCTGTGTATTACTTTTAACATTAACAGCTAATATATAAATTATAAAATTAAATCTATTTTTATTATTTACACAATTTAACAATATTATTAAAAATATATACAAAATAATAATTCAGATATCTTGTACTATAAATAATTAAAAGTATGCATGCATGTAGGGGGATATCGATCATATTATAAAAATGCATTATTTAAGTTCGAATTATAAAAAAAACTCCACCCATTAAAATGCCATTATTTAAACCCACGGGTCACGATAAGTTGAATAATTTATATTTGCTTTTACAACACGAAGTTTAGCAGGAATGCTCCTTTAGGAGGTGAGATAATCTAAATACAGTCGGTACTGGCTAAGCAGCGGCCTTGCGGGAACAGATGACCTTTTCGACATATAGGCAAATCGCTCCATATGTTGCCCGCTAGATTTAAAGGGTCAGAGGTTGAAAAAGGTTTTGTTGAGGCTATATCGAGTCGCCTCGATTTCCAGTTGGAAAAATGCGGTGGCGCATCGAAACGCCGGCGCGGATCTAACGCAATTAGCCGCAAAACAATTTCATGTATGGTACAAGGTAACTCAATAATGTAACTCGAGTGTCAGCCCCTCTTCATAAGACGAGACATAAAAATTGTGTTGGTATGTGTTTAGCAGAGGTTAAAATGAAAAACAATTCGACGAGACAGGTTTGTTTTTCGTATGAAATTATTAGAAGTTAAACTAAGTGGCTCGCGATTCTCCCTTTAGACCACTTTTATCTCCACATTTTTTGCAAAGACAAGTAGTAGCATGGAAGTTGGCATTCGGGCCATAACTTCTTAACTCGGTTAATTCTTTTCAATTCCAATACTTCAGGAAGTTTTCCACGCTTAAATTTACCCTCCACATATTTGAAATCCCATTAGCGGTCTACGTGTATTTTCGTGTTTTAATTTTGTGTTTATATTATGAATCATAATTATAATTTGTACAATTTATGACATGATACATCACCAATTAAACTCATTTGTACTATTTTCTCGTACAAACACAATTTGCATAAAAAATTATAATAGTGTGTGTTAAGGAAATTGTTTTATTTTTCCCAACAAATCGATGCTTGACGCAAATAAAAAAAATATCGATTATCTACTACTTAGTCAATTATTGATAAAGTCACAAAAACACGGAGAAACATATGTACATTAATAAAATATGCAAACCTAAATAAATAGTGCGTGCACCACATGTAAATATAAAATCCTTTGGCGATGGAGTTGTACATTTCATTGTACATTTTTAATCGAAAATAAAACATTGTTTTTATAACAAAATATTATTAGTTATATAAACAAGGCAAGCAAAGTATTAAATAATGAAATCCAATTGTAATTGGATATTAAACTCGGTTATCAAAAATATCAACGGAAATTTTATTTATAAAATGTTCGCAGCCAGTTCGGTATTCGCCACATTCTTACATCCCCGCTCGAAAAGCAGCTTCGCGATAAAAGTAAAACCCCTTGAATGTGGCGACATGTATCTGAGACACTTTCCACTTACATCCTCAAGGCTGCCACGTCTACATTTCCTCGCAGAAATATATTACACGATTTTAATACGCGACATAAAATACGCATTTAAGACCTGACAATATCAATCACACTCCGGAACAAAATGGAGAGTGATGTATTTAAATCGATTGTGTAATATTTTCAGGGCACTTATGGTGGATGCGCCGGGCCCGGCACTATTTCTCTATTCCACAATGAATCGTATGTCACGGTTAGAATTCGAATTTTTCGGGACCGTTTGGTATTACAGTCACGCCCACATAACTTTGTTATTTGAGAAGATGCGATAAAATAGATCACTGCGAGTTTAATGGCGCAAAAAACCCCATTACAGTTTATCTGTTTTCACATCCGATAGATTGTCATTTCGTTCTATTCTAAAACTCGATTGCACACTCCGTGGTTTATTAATTGCACCCTTGTACGTATCGACTGTACATGAATAACGCGTGGTTCAACGTAAGTGCACTGGTGAAATAAATTTTACCCTGAGTAATTTTACCATTATTGTTATAATAATATGGTCGCATATGCCGGTGGTAACACACAATGCGGAGTATATAACTTGGAAAATATGAGTAGCCGGATATATAAAATAAGCTTGTCAAGTAACTTGGAAGTATTTTACGAGTTTCGAGCGAGCTATTTGATACTCGCAAAATGAATCTCTGATACGTTTATCTATGTTTTTATTACTTTCACGTGTAGCCTTACATTATCACTACGTTCATTAAATTATTCAGGTCGCCCACATCTCTCCTAATTATATGTAGATAAATGTCAATGCAAATTTTACGTAAACTATAAATTATTCGTTGCGAATCGATCGCGGTTAAGTGCGGCAAAGAAACGAGTGCTAAATGATTAATGTCGGTGATTTTTTTTAATTGGCTGCCGGGGTGGAATTGCAATTGTGTTAGCGAGCGATCCTTGAATCCGTTTCGGGGTCAGCAAAGCTAGACCATATCTAATCGAACGACGCCCTTCACGGACCTTATAGGCCTACAATTAATTAGCCGAGTACCCTAAGCGCCCTCTGGTGCTTCCACTAAATACTACAATTACTCGGCTGCCATTTTTTTTCGCTTTCTGCCAACACTAATGACACGGTGGTAAACTTTCACAAGTCGTTACGCCCGCGCTGGATAATTATCTTTTTCTCTGAACGCTGCACTGTTTGAAATAATTAATATGTTTCAATTATTAATGTATTAATTTGTATATCTTCGATACCCCGCCCACATTCTCCGAGAAATTGGTTTATGCTTGTGACCTGGCTGGGAACATTAGACAAACACCCCCGAAAGTCAGAGGTCATGATTTCAACAGGCCTTGCAGAACTAAGTCAATATTAAAACAATCGGAGGTTCCGCCCAAGCAGTATATTTCTAATTATGGTAACAAATTGTTACTAAATTAAATTTATAAGAAAAAGTAAAAATACTTGCTAAAAATCAATAAGAAAAATAATTGTCAAATAATAATTATACATTTAGCGAATAAGTTTAATTTACAATTTTGTTAATAATTCAAAATAATATATTAACTTACTTGAATCATTTTTTAATTGTAAAAAATAATGATATACACTTTTAAGGTTATCATAGAAAATCGCTACATGCTGCAAGAATATTTTTTGTAATACATTCGGAATTACATATTTTTCAAATGAAGCCGCGGTAATAAACATGATCATGCGTTATACAACATTGTAATTAATAGCTTTGTAGTCACGTAAACGTATAATTGGATTGTATGTGTAAAAAAAATAAATTGTTTGATACAACAGTGCGGCCGGATAACAAAAGGTAATTTTCGTGTTATTGGGTTAACTGGTACATCGACAAAATTTGTATTCTGAAGTGATGCTGTGAACTAAATGCGTTATCCCGTATTATTATTACTTTTAGTTCGATAATGGCAGGTTGAGCTCCTAAAATGGATATTGGCGTTGGCGCAAACAACGGGGGGCGCAATTTAAAGAAACCGAAATTAAAATTTCTTAATGCTCTCAATTAAAATAAAATATATTTTTAAATGATTAATATTCATATAAAAATTGCAAGAATTACGTAATAGTTTAAAAATAAAATTTAATTTCAAATTTTGCTTAAAGTAATAGTAATTTTTTAGTTGTTATCCCAAGCATATTCATATTTTTTTTAATCTGCTTTAATTTCAATTTCACTATTTTATATTAAAATAATCAAATGGAGAAAAGAAGAAGAGAAGAAGCATAGTAATTGTGCTGTTATCAGATGTAATACTTCTATTTAAAACGAGGTCATTATAAAAAAATTGTGAGTTATAATTATGTAGGTAATAATTTAAAACGTCTAGACATATTTTTTGTTATTACAGCGCACACTATTAATTGAGGATATATGCCATTTATAACCTATAAATAAACTGTTAATTTCGATGTTATATAGAATATTTAGTTAATTATTGATTCCATCGTGTAATTCGGTACTGACAAAGTTCGTGATACCCTCGAAATATAAACAAATGCTGAAACTTTAAAACCATTAATGCCAAGACCTACATAAACACCACCCTTTCCAACGCACTGTTTTATGTATTTAGCTATTGTTACGTTATACACAGTAGTATCCTTTAAATTACCCCTTAACCTTCAAAACATAATTATAACACTTTTCTTAACTTTTATTTTATGTTTTCAAATAAACATCAACAAACATAAACAAAATAATAACTAACTTGAATGTATGATTAATAATGCATCACATATATCCTTGGAAATGACCTTAGTAATATAATAATATTTTTTAAATATTAAGTTGTAAATAACGAAATAAGATTGTCAAAAATGTGTGTTTAATTTCACTGCAATTGTTTAAGTTGGTTGAGATGTTGAAAATCCACATTCATTTGTAATATATAATAGTAGTACATGAACAGATTTAATAGTAATCTTATTTTTATATTTTTCATAATTAATTTATCATTACTTTAACCACTATAGTAAAAATTATTAAATACAAATGATTTTTGTTCAGAATTAATCAATGAACACAAATTAATACTTATGACTTTGTATAATTTTAAATAATTAATTACAATAGGTCAACAGTGTACTATATTATTGCGATAGGTTAGAAATGTAATACATTTTGTTTTCAAGGCGCTTTGTAATTAATCTGTAAGAATATAAGTATTCCATCTCGTCCTCTTTATGTATTTATTTCTGATGAATAAAAATAATACGTTATTACCAACATAAATAAATACTAGTGGATAACTAAAACATTGTGTTTCATCGTGAATTATTTTACTATCCATAAATTCAATTAAAACCTTCCCGATGTGAGAACTAAATGATTAATGCAATGTCCAATTAGGCTAATCGATTATTCCCCGCAGCCAATCCCGAAATCCGATTATTACAAAAATTCCGATATTGTAATTAGGTTCCAATTAAGCTTCGTATTTTTTTCTACTGATTGTTGCAGCAGTTACAACCGACTGAAATCATGTATTAATGCGCGGAAATTATGAAATTATTCAGGGGGGAACGATTGGCTGATCAAACATCTGCGCGGCTCAATTACTAATCGTACCCTCAAGTAGCTGACGTGTTACTTCATTACTGATAAAATTTACGGCGCCAATAAAACCCCGGCTTAAAGGTATTAATTCAAATTTGTTTGGGCCCCCTCGGAGACGTTCCATTACGTTGTTTTTTTTATTAATTATTTTACAGTTAATTAACCACGGTCGCGGTGAATTGTAATTATTTTATACGAGATTTTGCACTGTTTTCTTGTTTGTAATTGCGATTACACAACACTAACTTGGCTGGCATTACTGCGTGCCTGCTCCAAATGTCAATTCACCCACGCAACCTTTATTTTACAAAGAAAAACGTATTAAACATATCATATAATCATTTATAAATATCCGTGTAGTGAAATTCCTGGAAACACCAATATCAAATACTATCGATTTTATGCTTGGCATTTTAGAATATTCTGATTTTTTATTGATGCGGTAAATTGATCCCCGTCGATGAATTATTAATAATCTCATTACTTATTACAAACAATGCATTCCCATGGTAGTATTTGAATATATGCTTTATATATTCAAACAATATGTTTTACCTAATTGCTTT
Organism: Ontholestes murinus; assembly: GCA_963969525.1. NCBI lineage: Eukaryota > Metazoa > Arthropoda > Insecta > Coleoptera > Staphylinidae > Ontholestes > Ontholestes murinus. Next base: position 1,439,369 of record OZ018399.1, on the reverse strand, counting down.
CTATATTAATATTGCCTATTGATTATAGCAGCGGTTAATCACATTTAATTTTTTCATCCTTGTTTTTATAGAGACATGTGAATAATGATTTTATTTGATTTATTATTTGCTGCGTCTCGTGACTTAATGGACGCATTGATTCTTAATTATGGTCATTTTTCAGTTACGGGGAACCAATCAAAAACAAAAATATTTACCGCTCATTTTCATTTATTATTCCTTACGTCGATCGCTCGAAAAACAACCCCACGTATTTACATACGTGTAGTACACTTAACATTTTTATAACAACTATCGATTCACTTGTCGCGTTTGTCATTATAAAATGTGTTAATATTTTAGTATTTTGTTTTATTTCTATATAAATCATCATTATTATTAATATTCATGCATTTTGTTTTAAATCAGAGTTTTAAAGATTTATTATCATGCTGTGGTTAATAATTATTATAATATTTTTTCAAACAAAAATATAATACATTAAAGATAAATAACATTATTTTATCTGTTCTTTTAAAAAGTAAAATAAAAAATTATATCTGTCCTGATAATTTACACAAATAAATAGATTTTTATTCCTAAAACAATCCTTCACATTAATTTAATTCCTAATAAAAAAATTATAACCTCGTAATGTATAATATAAAGTCGCTACATTTAAAAAAATAAAAATTAAAGGACGTAAACACGTTTCCATTTCAAGAGACCCTAGCTGCTCTGAGCATAAAATTTTTGCTCCCTATGAAGTCACTTATTTAAAGTTGAAAAGCATAAAATAAAACATGTACACAATACAATTAAATCCTATCTTTCTTTAAGTTATTTATTCCTTATCGACCCAAATTCGTTCAGCCTTGAATTATACGTTTTTTTTTTCATATTTGTATTGTGCTTATTGATTCCACGCCAAGTGGAAGTAAAATCAGATATCTTAATACAACATGTATTTCACATTACTTATTGCTTTAAAAATTAATCAAATACAATTATGGTGGATGCGCCGGGAAAACATTTTATTATAATTCTATTATTAAATGCAAAAATATTATGTATGATTGTAATTAAATAGAGTTCTAATTTGAATGCAATGCAGGAATTGCCGATATATTAAATAGGATTGAAAATGTGTCCCATAGAAAATGGTAGGCGAAGTTTAAAATAATTAAAAGTAATAAACGTCGCTTAGTAAAATACTGGGTAAGAGGGGCTGTTTCAACAAAATAGGGACGGGTGTTAAGTAAAGCCCGAAATTATAATAACTCACGTCGACCTACAAATTTCCCCGAGTAGATTTGAATTCTAGAAAATGCTTTTTTAGCGTCTTCAAATTAAGCTATAAATTTTATTCGCGAAATAATTTGAATATAATTATTACAATTATTTCGCGACTAAGATTTATAGCTTAAATATAATTATTTCAATAATTTCGTAATTAAATTTATAGAATGTTAAAAAAGCATTTTATATGATTGAAGTTCAGTTAACTTAGATTTATTATTTTGGCACCCACTAACCCGATGTAGTTAAGATAATCCGAAAGTTATAATTACGTCGGCTTTTTTTGCCATCCTCGGAAAAAAAAGGAAATAAACGTTGGGACACCGCTGATAAGATCTAAAGATCTAATTTAAATGTAACGCTCTCACCGTTGTATTAGCAAATAATACAATTTTAAGTGCGCTATTATAAGAGCGCCTGAGTTTTAAGTCACAGCACGTTTCATGTTGTGTTCATACATTTAGTTTTTAAAGGTGAAGTAATTAGACTTGGAAATGTAACAAATGCCAGCTTGAAAACGACGAGTAGGTTTTATTCGTTTCAGCATTGATAATTTCTGTTTGTCGCGTTTTTAAATGTCACTTGTGGGTTTGATGTTACAGATTTATCCCGTTGCGTTTTGTTATGATATTCTGTGTTGGATTTTAGTGACTGTAAAATGAAAATAAAATTTTTAATAAATCTTGTTGGAAAATAATATTAATTTATGTATACGTTACGTAGAAAGATCAGATATTTAGTTCAAGAAATATGAGTTATAATGTGTAATTTATTTATTTATAAGTCATATAGAACCTACTTACTTTTAATGAATTTATCTATATATTTTAAACAAGTTATTAAGAAAGGATTTACAAATATTTCGTTATTATACTACATTTTCAATTAGTTTCACTATTTACGTCGTCCCCGTCTAGAATTGTTCTGTTTCTAATTAAGTTTACGTTTTCTCGCTTCATCCGTCGGGGGCCCCGAGATGGGCACTTAATGGGCTCGTTTGCTTTTTATCGAAACATTCAATTTAGTCATCCGCCCTACTTAAAGGCGGTGCTCTTGCCCTTGTCCACCGTACAGCCAGTTGTATCTCCATGGAGACCATAATTTTTCACTAGTCATTAATTAGTTTCGAATTTTTTTACGGTTTTATTAAAAACCATAATATTCATCCAGACGTAACCATTCAATACAAGTTGTTGAATTTATTTCTTTATCGAATTTTTCCATCCGCTACATGTAAACTACTGTTTTCCAATAGTACGAGCTACAAACAAACTTCGAGAACGCTCGCATAACTTTGTTATTCGTAAAGTAATTTTATGAAATTTACGATAGATACATAGTAAAAACTATCCACAATATTATTATTGTCTTTTAGTGTCCGGTTCGATGGAAAATGCTTTCTGTTTATTTATTTCAAATGGGACATAGAATATATTTTGGTGATTTTAACATAGAAATAATTTTTATTATGATAATTTATTTTAATTGTTTATTTATTTATTAAGTTAACCTCATTAGTACTTTAAATAATAACCATTTAATAATACACGAAAATCTGTTTAAAGAACTTCACATTCCACAAAGAATTCTCTTAATATCCCTCCATAACATTTTGTAAATTTAAACGTATTTTTGTGCTTTTATAAATCTTTTTCTAGACATTTTTCGATTTTTTAAAATAAAATATTGTATTTTTAAATCATTAATTTTACAATGTTTAGTTTTAGAATTCTATACATTTTTGTTATTTGTCCTTTTATGGTATATCTGTTGGATAATAAAGATTATTATTATTATTATTATTAATTATTAGTTAATTTTATAAAACATAAAGGACTTTAATATATTTTTATTATCAATCAAATTTTAAGTAGCGATTAACTTATTATTAAATGAAACATCATCAAATTAACTTTAGCGTGATATAGTGTACACACACTACATATTTTATCCATCGCACTGAATAATATTTGTGTTAAATTTGTCATCTGCTTAAATCAACTATTCAATCGCGTATTCGATGATTGATTTAACCTACCCTTTGATTACGAATGCCATACCGATTACCGATTCTAATTATACACGTACTTAATATTTACATTTCGCTTTCGTACTGATTGCACATTTTCAACCCACGATTTTTCACGGATTTAATTATTATTACGCCTCCGAATCAAATAGATTTTTAAGCGTTAGTTTAATTCTGGTGGATGCGCCGGGCATTAATTTAAATTTAATCACATAGATCCTAAGGATAGATTATTTTAATGAATAGAATCATCATATTTTATTATTTAAAACGTCTGTGTTATTAATTATAACACGGGATTGAATTCACACGAATTATCGGAACTAGAGCAGAAATAGGATGAGCACGTGACTGAAGTGTCAAAACTACGAGAGCAGTGGAAGTACCACTCGCGAATTTCCGGATAGACTTGGTCTAGTTTCAATTAAATTATAAAATGCTTTAATTACGAAATCTTCCGGCATACATCTTATGCGCACTAGAAGTATAAGGGAAAGTTATGAAACGAAATTAATCAACCACTTAGTCGAATGGTCAGGGAAACTTTTCGTTTGATTACGTGCAAGTCAGTCCGAAGGAGGAACATATTAATTAAATAATTAGATAAACAGAGGCCGTAATAGTTTCATAGGTTTTGTTAGAGGCAATAACTTGGGAGCAAGCCCCCGGGAGAATAGGGTATAAAGGAGGGCGGTGTTATCAGGCAGGGCGACGAATTTGTATATTTCCCTCCTGCGGAAGTTGTTGATATAAAAGTTGTTGTCGGAACGGCGGAAGATCCATTAATTAAATTCAATGTATAAGTCATAGATGTTTGCTTTTAATTTAATACAAAAGCGAGGGATAAAGTTGATAGATTAAGTTCGGTGTGTGCACAAAAGGTTAATAATAATTAACCCGATAAATTGAGCCGCTAATGATTGAAGATATCGGGTGAATAGCGTAGATTATATCAGGGATAATTGGAGCTTATTTACTAAAATTCGTGCAGTCTGCCTTATGATGAAGTATGGCCGCTTTGGAGATTATTCGATAAACCATACGTTTTACTATTTTATTATTATTATAACGGAAAAGGAATTTTAATATGCATTCCTGTAGTTGAAACATAACACAAGAAAATTTGTATTCAATTCGAACGGGTCGTCGAGATTTCACATGAATCCAAATGGCTGAAGTAAATGGAATATGTGAATAAGCGAGGCCAGCTCCATTTCAGATACGTTTGCCCAGATTACCGATCCACAAGTGTCATTAAAAACTGGATTCATTATCGCCGATATCCAGAAACAAATCTGGATAATAAATCTCCTTTTTTCCGACGTCCTGATTGAATTCCTTTGCCTGTCATGTCGAAGCGTGATTAACAGCCGGTGGCTGCTAAAAAAAAAGAACCGTTACTGCGCGTTACTTTTTCACATTTCATTTACAGACGCTTCTTAGTAATTAATCACAACAATCCGCGATTTATGAGGGGTCCGCGCATTTTTCGTAAATCATTTCCAATTAATTTCATTAAGGTATAACTCGATCTGCCATCTCATTACGTGGCAAAATGCCGGGTAATTTAATATTCATAAACTCTGGAAACGAAGGAACACTTCACCATCAAGGAACGGTTACCCCTCACACAGCGTCGAGAATGAAGGATATCCTTCGCTGAATCCACCTTTATTTGTATCGAGATTATAAATTACAACTCTTATATAATTATGTATGAAATTGTTTTGATTGATTAATTAAACCTCTATCATTGTATAATAATTAAAACAAGCAATAAGGCAGCTGTCGCACTCAAAATAATAATTAGAAGAGGAGAAATATGATTTATATATATTTTTTTTATGGTTGAAAGGTTTGTAATAGATTTAAAAGAAAGGATGGACGGGTAAACCGGTAAAATGTAAAACAGAAAAAGAAGTGGATACAATGTAAATTTAGCAGGAAGAGGACGGCCCTAAAATCTGGTACACGTCCGAGTATCCGAGCGAATCGAAGACGAAGCGTTCCTTCCCAGCAATTTCACCGCATCCCTCCAGCTGTACTTTTGATTAATGCGCGATTTCTTCGCGATCCCCAAACTTTTTCTCTTACGAAACAGCCCCTTTTTCCGCTAATAACATGCAAGCCCCTCTCACACGTGGAATCGATCAAGGAGGAGATAACGTAAAAAAATAAATAAAATATCGGCGGGAGGAAGATTGATTATTTTGCGAATGATTCGTGCTGGGCACGTTTTTCATTTTGTAGCCCTCGGAATGATAGGGGCCCAAGTTAAAAATTACCCTGGACGGGAAGGTGGTCGTTCTCTTCGGGTCATTAGTACAAATTTAGGAGGAATTAATGTAAATCGCCAACTATTCAATTCGAATAGGATTTTTTTACTTTAACTACACTCGGAATATATTTCGGGCGCCAGTTGAATTTCTTTCGGTGAAAATAAACAAATCGAAGGATATTAACTTGTCAAAGTGCCTTCCGTAAATAAATAATGCAAGGAGCAGTGAAGAATCCCCCAATTAGCGTCACCTTAATGTAACTGGGAATTCGGTAGAATCGATTGATTAACTGTTGCTGGCCCAGGGCACAGCGTTACGACCTCCGGGAAATTTCTTTATCACTTTTTAATGCCATTTACACAATAAACAGGCCAATTAATACAAAAATCGATTGATTCTAATGGCCAATCCGTACACGTTCGCAATTAAATGCTTTTCTAACAGTTAAAAAATTCATTGCTTAAAATACAATGATAATAATATATTAGTTTATCGATAAAATTATTATACAAAAAATAATATGAATAATTTTTGGATTTTAAAGGCATTCATTTCGTGGTATAAAAAAGTAAAAGTGTTTTCTTTATTTTTAAATTAAAATAGATTTTGTAAACAAGTGTCCGCACCTTGTTACGAGAAAGATTTTTATTATTTATTATTTTCATTGTTGACTTTTATCATTATTAATTTGGGATAACCAGGTGTAAATAATAGGTTAAAACTATCACGTATAGTGTGATTAAGCTAGGTTCCAATAAAATGAACGTTTAGAATTCGCAATGAGTAATAAGGTATTCATGTGGAAGAAGGAAGGGAATTATAGCGAGTTTGTGCAAAATAGACAATAGAATGGAATCGGTTGAATTTAGAATTCGAGCCGTATAATTTGCTAGTAGTTCTGAATATAGAGTAAATATTAAAAGTGGCAGCAGTAGGGCGGCAGCAGATGTTGCTCCTTTTAAAACGGATTGTCTATTTGGGAAATTCAGAAGCAAATATTAAGGATGACCTAATTCCAGGTAATATAATTTCGCAGATGTCACAAGATGCCACTTAAAGCACACGTCCATCTATCTACTCGTCCATTTTGGCGAATCAACGAAATAGGTTGGAGTATCGATTGAGTGCATTTGCCTTCGTACATTTTCTATGGTACATTACGGTGTCGTAACGCAGAGATGAATCATTGATTCAATGTTCGCCGTGCATTACTATTAGTATTGTTAGTAGGTAATTGTGTTTTCATTCATGAATTGTGTCATATCTGGCTGATGTTAATTAATTCGTTCCATGATTTTATTTAATCGCCTATCCTGTATTCCCAGACACGGGCTCGTCCTTTCACCAGGACTTTAATCAAACTAATGGTGGTTTATTTTATCTAAATCTAAATGACGCCATTGTTGAATCAAAATACAATTGAACATACTGTAAAAATAAACAAGCCTTGACAATCCTGCTGTGGACATTTCACCATGTGCACACGCTTTGTTGGACGGACAGTGAAAATTTCGTGCGTTTCATTGTTGAATTAAATGTTTAATGACGGAACATCTGCCTTAAGTAATACCGGAACCTAGAGGAGTTTACATATTTCATAAATAAATTAGCAGTTGTATCCAAAAGTTTACATAATTACTCTCCCACGTTATTACGCTGCATTTCTCGGAGTGTACTTGCGGATTGTGGATGTGGTGAATTATTTAAGCCGTTCGCTCCAGGATTAAAATAAGGGGTTCCTAAAAGTAGTAATAATAATAATAATAAGGACAGTTTATGCAATAATTCACTTGTTTGCCTTTGCCGTTGATAAGTAGCTTGCACGCTTTCGGACTTTGTTCATTTCGGTGTAAAAGCTTAGCTGACGCTTCCGGTGACGTCTCTCCTCTTTGTTGCTGAGCGAAAAAGAAATAATAATTATATTCGCACTAGAAAACTGCCCTTTACTAGCGGTGTGTACAAACACGTCACAGACAGATCCCACCAATTACCGCTCATTTCCTATGCAAGGGTAATAAGTACACACACACACATACATGCACTTGCTTTAATCAAATCCACTCGATATTTCGCCGGAGAAATTTAAATGAAAAATCAACACATTAAAATGCATGCCTTCCCAGCTACCAACCCTTCGCGCCCTTATCTATTCCGCGGGATTATTTCGGTCGGCACGCGTTATTCTTATAATTTATACCCCATAACGCTGGCATTGAGTCCATAAAAAAACGTACTTCAATTTAATCCTAATCTTAAAATGGTTTTTAGTATCAAATAGAGTATCGGTTATCTTTTTTATATAAATAATTTTTTAAATTATATTTCCGATATATAAAATATTATATTGTTTGGTTTGTTAAAATTGATTCTATTAAACCAATTATTATTGTTATTTCATAGTTCTTAATAGAAATTCGATGAACGACTTATCAATATCATAAAATCATCATTAAAACGCCCGCCGCAATAAAACGCCCGTTTTACGGATCGCGTCTGCAGTTTTATGTTTGAAGGTCCGAATACGGGCCCGCCGGCAATTTGCACTTACGCCCCCCCCGCACACCAACACCCCCATCCGCGCGCGCCCGGCCCTTTCAATAATTGATATCCGCGAGACAAACAGATTTAATTGATATTGATGCGCGCAATTTGATATTTAATTTAGCGGCCGGCGCGGGACCGGCCATTAGGAATTAATTCGCTGTATTCGTTGAGTGCAGTCTACTGTCGATTAAAATAATAATCCAATCGGACCTTCTATGTGCATTCGTAACAATTACAAAAAAAAATCGATCGGTTTGAATCTGCAAAATTTGAATTTTAGTGTTGTACAATGATCATTATAGGTATATTAAATAATTGCAACGTTTTGTATTCTAATGATCAGACAATACCTATCGAATTTTTTGATACTAAATAAGAGTTTAATTTAATTAGTATTTAATAAAAAACTAAATATAATGAGTACAAAATATATTTATATAATATAGTAAATACATTAGTAAAGTAAATTTTTATAACATTTGTTTTTTTTTGCGAATAATAAAAATACGCAGTGAATGGAAGCGTGTATTTCCGTAAAACATCCAAGATTAGGAAACGATGAATATGCATGCGGGTTTATTGCCGGAGATAGAAACATGTATTAATAAATCACATGGAATTAAACAAAAAGGCTTAGGGCTTTATAGTTTTTGCATACAGAATATGTACTGCAGTAAATAAAAATCTTTAGATCGATCGAATGTATTAATTACTAATTATTGGGGCAAAATGTCGTTGAAGATTAGTCCATTCATCCACGTTTCCTTTACAATAAATTTACAATAGAGACATTTTGGATCAGTCGTTTGGAAGTAAATCCAATTCTGTGTCCACCCTGTTCTCCCCATTTCAACGACAGCAGCCAATTACGTCACAACGGTACAGGTGCATGAGTATTAAGGCGTATTGTTGTAAAGATTATAATGAGCAGAGAGAGGGAGAGAACATGAAAATATATAATTTTAAAAGTGGGGCGTGGCAAAGAAGACGAGCTTTGATATTGAGAAGTCGTTTGACCCAGTCCCGCCAGTTTTTACGTTAAATACTTTTCCTAAATTAGTGTCCATTATTGCCGAACTTAGTGTGAGCGATAAGCTTTACACCCTTAATTTCCAACGTGGATAATTAATTACACGGGACCATTATCAAAACTAACTTTAGGATCCTTCCGCCGTATAAGTTTGTGTACTTGTATGTGAACCGGAGTTTGTTTCTTCAAAAGGTAATTTTATAGATTTTCTTGGCGATAAGTTTGGTAAATCGAGAACAAGAGATTTTTTTCAGGATATTTATAATTCGCAGTGTGAAAGCGCGTTACTTGAACAAATCTACATTGATTATCTCGGCCCATAAATCAGGTGTCCTAAAGAGACGTTTGTTTGTTTCTCATTTAACGAGTAATAAATTAATGGGCCCGCTTAGTCCTCCACAAAGAGGTTATTTTATTATTTGGGGTAGATGTTTTAATTGAGAATATAACACTTTCCCTATTGTTTGCTTGTACGGCTGTCACGAGAGATGAATTTTAAATGGACATTATTCGCGGGTGGCCCCATTCCAGAAAATAATTACGTTTTTATTTTTGTTTCAGGTAAGCGAGGCATCCAAGTGCGGGGTCGAGTTGGTATGTCTGAGATAAGCTTGATTGCTAGTTGCTTTTATGATTAAGTTTGTAGAATTATGTAGAAAATAGGACACGCGTAATGTAATTAGGGAAATAATGAAGGAAACTAATTGTAGTATAGAAACAATTTAATAAAAATCCTTATGCGGTCATTGACCTCGTAAATAACTCTCTCTCAAGTCGGTTCCGTTTGTTTCAGATTTAACAAACTGAAACCGCACCTTCCCCACGCGTAATTAAATTAATTAATTAATTAATTTATCAATCCATCAAACCTCGCTCAGTTGAATATTTGAAGTAACACCTAGCCACGAAATTAGAAAAGCGCGAATGTTCCTCGGTTTGTAATAAGAATGTTATCCGAACACGAGTTCGAATGGTGTGGAGGGCGGAAGTGTGAGTGGTTAATCAATCGATTTGGGCCTCTTTTACTTGTTAAAATAACAAATGGCTCACGTATTTGTGCGTTTATTGTTTCGCCTTCCTTGAAAAGGGAAAATTGTTAATTAAGTTCGGGACGGACGATCGCGTTTTGTCATACTCATATCGCGCAATTAAAATTACGGACAGGGGATGGCCGTACATTTTTAACATAGCGGTTGATTGATGCGAAGATGTTTTAATTTATCGTGTTAATTGCGTTTCATAATCGCCGGTGATTGTCGGGAACGGATTAGACCTATTTGTAAATACGCGCGACGGCAGTTTAATGCGAACGTGCAGCTTCATAGGATTCCTATCTCACCCGCAGATACGTTTCTATTCATTACATTGATCACCGGCACTTTGGGAACCGAAAGTGGTGGCTATTTCATGACACACGATGAATACATACGAATTACTACATGGCCAAAAAATCATTTCAGATTTCAAATCTAGAGAAATTACCAATTTCTAAGTGCTAATGTATATATGGTCAAATATTTTGTAATGATTCTTTTTGAATTGTGTAAGTAGGTTATAATAACAATTAAATAAGTTTTGTTTTCGGTAAAATTAGCACCAACTGAAGTTAGGAGGGTGTATTGTAAAATAATACCGTATTAATTCGTTCCTGAAATATGTGCACGCACAATCCGAACCCGTGATATTTATCGCGGCCACGCAGCCAACTAAGAGCTAACCAAGCCGCTTATAATTTCCCCGTATTTATTTGATCGCGTTATAAAAGAGCGAAAAGAAGTGGATGGCGGCGTCGAGGGGGTGGCGTCGGCAGGGCGGCGGCATTCGAAACATTTTCAGCGAGTCATCGCGAGTCTCGCGGCCGCGAGCAGGCACATCCACGCTACACTTAAAACCTTGTCACGCTGTCTTTAACCGCTAAGCTTTTCTGTAATAATGCATGCCTGAGGTTGACACTCCCGGATTATTTTGTTCGCATTTTCCAGCAGTCAGATAGCTGAAAGCGCACAAGCGATCCCGCTGTATGTTCGAAAAAATTCGTGTCGTTACACTAGTCTGGAACTCCGATCCAAGGAATATTTTTCACGCGGTGATTTTTATACTCGGATATATTTTTCATATTTTCAATACACGTATACATATTTCCACGCTGCCAACAATAAATGCAAACGTGCATTCTTGAATCCCCCTCGTCCGGGCACCCCTTTTATTTGCAACGGGGCGAATAGATATTTATGCGCACCTTTCAATACATTTCTCCAACTCGTATTAACTAACTACATCCGAAATAAGATCTGCCTCTCTTCCGCCATCCGTCTTTCCACTTTGATGATGTAACTGGGCGAAACTTACATAATTTAAATGGAATACTTGTATGAATGCACGACCCGCCCCGCCCGAAGTAATTAAATTTCCTATATTTTAAATTAACATCAACTGCAACTAAAATGCTGCACCCCTTCTGACTAACGCCTTCCGCATCCGCGGGCCCTTTATAACGCGCCTCCAACATCTTCAGCAACAGTTCACCGATTAGCCTCCGCCGGCTTCTTTAAGCGTGAACTTCGCGACATTTTTAATTACTTCAAACTTTTAAATTGTATCCACCAAAATTTAACGATCTAACATAATTCCTCTCTTAAAAGTCCACCAAACTTATTTAGCCACCTGTACGTTCCACCTTAAATGTCCTTTTTTATGTCAATTGCCTCCTTGAGATTTAACCGAAATCATAACTCAAGAATTCACCCCATTCCTCATTCTCATAATTAATAACACTTTTTTTAAACTAATTATATCATTTAATTAAATTTTAACAAAGTATTATAATACAGAAAATAATTATTAAATCCTCAACTTCATGTATTTTTTCTTTTGTTTATATTTTTCACTCACTGCGTTTGAAGATAAAAAGTTATTTTTAAAGCTACAATTACAAATCTGCTCAGAAGTGAAAGCGTAAACTAAAATTTTTAAATGTTAAGGAATTACTTTAATCTCTTATTTCTTTGTATACTTCTATATCATCAACTCTGTTTTTTTATACAGTAACTTTTGTTATAATAAAAACAATACTGTAAAACGCTTAAAGATATTATCTCTCATTATAACTTTTATTTTCTTCAATATTGCACCTATAAATCACTATTTAATATTATAATCTTTCAGGTCTTTTCTTAATTAATCAATAACACAATAGACTTAAAAAAATGATTATTTCATTTTCTTGCTCTAATAAATACAAAGAAAACATTTATACACTTTTTTCATCCTATTACATCTCATTAAATCAATAATTAAGAATATTATTCAGTACTTATCTATCGATCTTATTATAAGAGTTATTATCTTATTTATATTAGGTAGAATTTGTATAAAATATTTTAATCTTCGTAGTCGAACCGCGGGGCAAATAGCGACAAGGCATTGTCATTTTAAACACTGAGATTGTAGTAAAAAATTAATCGACCGACTAAATGAGACATCCAGAATTCTTTTCTGGAGTCTAGGAAAACTCGTCGTCGTAAAATCGCCGTCGGGAGAACACAAGCTGTCACAAGCATTAAATAATGTTTTAAGCGCTTTTTATTTTCTGTTGTTTCAATTTACAAATATTCTGAAGAATTATTTAACTTACATTCAATAAATTAACTCTTCGTACTCTTGACCTACCTCAATCAATTTTATATTAACCTGTCTTAACGATACGCTGGATTAATGTAGAATATATTGAGGTAGGTCAAGAGTACGCTACGATAATTCAAATTGCAATTATTTAAATCTCCGTACTCTTGACCTACCTCAATCAATTGTATATTAACCTGTCTTAAAGATACGCTGGATTAATGTGGAATATATTGAGGTAAGTCAAGAGTACGCTACGTTAATTCAAATTTGAATTAGTTTGCTTTAAAAGTAATTTGCTCAATATTGGATTCTTTACAATTAATTGTCATATAAATTTCATGTAACTTCTATAGTTTATTTGCAATAGGCAAAAAATGTGGAAAATTTTAAATTTTAAATTTTTTTCTCGCAAATTAAGAAGTTTACGAAAAACATGTTATAATAAAACTTGTTCAGTTTGTCAAGCCGTTTAACTTTTGTTTAAAAAGTTATGTTATATTTTTTAAATTTAGAAAAATACTGAGAAAAAACGTCTTGAGTAAACATCCACTTCCGGTTTATGAATATTTACCAAAAGCTTTACAGTTACAGTTTTTAATAATAAAATGTATTAAAATCCTTTAGTTCGTTGTAGAAAATTAAATAATAAATTTATTACAGTTTTTAATGTTAAAACCTTAAGTTTAAAGTTTTATTATTTGATTTTTAGACACATTTTCATTCACGAAAACAATACTTTCCCTATATATTCTATATATTTATTTATTTATTTATATAGGGAAAATAAAAAGTGTTTAACTCTCTTAATATTCATCACATTGATTTTCTCAGCTATTTTTAAAGTGGCAATTACGTCGGAAGAGACACCGAGATTTTTATTTGAAGTATCCAACATTAAAATTAAACTCGTTCGCGAGCCGGCCACTGCTGACGTAAAGGCAGTTTCACGGCCTTTATTTGAACGCAACTGCAAACACACGTTTACCTCATTAACTCCTACATCTGCTAATACACAGAACATTGTGATTATATAATAATGCGAGGGTTTTAATTTATACAGCTGAAAAACATTAAAACATGATGGGATTTCCCTTTGACTCGATATTTCCCGGCGGTGTTTAAAAAAAAATACATGGAAATAAAATTAAATGGGCACATTTATTATGTCAAAGGGCGTTTGGGAGTGAAACAGGTCCGCGATGAATAAATAAAAATGCGCCCGAAGAAATCGTCATAATTCCTTGCACTATTTACGCGTGCAATTTGTTTTTTTTTTTTCGTGTGTAACAAATCTTTATTGTCGGCAGATAATAATGTAAACGATTAAATAAATGTTAGGTTAACTTCGTTCAGTAGCAGGATATTTTTTCATGGAGAAGAGCACAGCTCGATAGTAAACTAATTTGATTTTTAAAATTTTAAATTTTTAAAATTTCTTTTAACTATCGAGCTTCGCTCTTCTCACGTAAGTTTTAATGTTACAATAGAATTGAATATAATGAAGACACACTAATAAAATATTTTCCAGTTATATAACCTTTGTTATTTTACAATTAATTTAACTATCGAGCTTCGCTCTTCTCATGTGATTTGTAATGTAACTTTGTTGAGAAGAGCGCAGCTCGATAGTAAACTAATTTGATAATCGAAACTCCCCAAGTAAAAGATTTTGAGTATAGTACCATCTTTAAAAATTCCTTTAACTATCGAGCTTCGCTCTTCTCACGTAAGTTTTAATGATAGAATTGAATATAATGAAGACAGGCTCCTAGAATAAAAGTTTTTAGTTATATAACCTTTCTTCTTTAATAATTATTTTACTATCGAGCTTCGCTCTTCTCAAATAAGTATTGATGTAGCTATACTATTGACCCTCTAATAAGTACAAGTTTTAGACTCTTGGTCTTATTCTCAAAGAAACAAAAATAGAAAATAATCAGTTTAAGTTGTTTTTAACTATCTAGCTTAGCACTTCTCAACTGAACATTTTGAATGTATGTATGAAAAAAGTTAATAAAAAAAACAATAGTACTACAATTGTGTTTGTGTTGTTTCAATTTATAAATATTCTAAAGAATTATTTAATCTATATTCTATAAATTGGCTCTGCGTACTCTTGACCTACCTCAATCAATTTTATATTAACCTGTTTTAACGATACGCTGGATTAATGTAGAATATATTGAGGTAGGTCAAGAGTACGCTACGTTAATTCAAATTTCAATTATTTAAATCTCCGTACTCTTGACCTACCTCAATCAATTGTATATTAACCTGACTTAAAGCTACGCTGGGTTAATGCGGAATATATTGAGGTAGGTCAAGAGTACGCTGCGTTAATGCAAATTTGAATTAATTTGCGGAATCTCCATTTACAAAAGTAAATATACATGATAGGTAATAAATAATATACTAATGATTTTTAATTAAGGAAATAAATAATTACCTTGCTTGTATTTAAGTAAATTACCCAATTATTTGTAATAGGAGTATTTACCAAAATAGAATCTATATTTCCTGCGAATCGTTAAAAGATGGGAATGTAGTTTCTGTTTAATAGTTGCTGTCGCAAGAGGTTTAACTTTGTGCACGCGTTTATTTGTAAAGAGGGGCAGCGTTTAGAAGGGGACGAATTGAAATTCGCGGAATCGCTGGGAGTATCGCGGTTCGGAAATTGTTTAGTGCCTTAATTTTCCGCGCGGATTTGCGCGGAAGGAGTTTAAAAGTGGTCGGGTTTATTTTATTCATAAGTTTATCACTTCGCCGGGGCGGTGCGGGGGGGGTGTGGTGGCGGCGAGGATTAGTCCTTGCGGAGGGTCGGTGTCGAGTTCGGATTTCTGAAGGTGGTGTAAAAGTGGAAGCCGCATTAACTTATATCAATACCTTTCAGTTAGTTTATGGGCAGTGGAGTTTGAAAATCTAGGCGGTCGCAGTGTATGAAAGCTTTCAGCGTAACTTTTCATGACACAGTTAGTGCATTTTTAAGTGGAGTGACGGGGTGAATTTGAATGAGTATCCATTTGTGGAGTTTTCAAATATTAAAACGATCGCGACGGCATTAACGGGGGGCGGCGATCGGTAAAATTTAATCAACGCCAGATTTACTTATGTGGCGGGAAACGGCCGGTCATTTGTTTTGTTCTGCGTTATCGAGATCACCCCAGGAGCCGGTGCAACCACCAAGAACTGTGTTATATTGCTGTTACCTCTCCCGATGAGATTTATCGATTGTGGCTCTTTTGTTCCGATCCTTAGTCTGGAGCCAATCACGGTGGTCTAAGATATAACAGGTTCCGTTTTAACTATACCGGGTCCGGAAAAGTGGCTACCAATAAACTGCTAAATAGTGCGGAGGGTCATTCCACTAATGCAGGTCTATTTCCGGCTAATGTGTACGCTTATTGAATATGCTTATGTCTGTCCAGCTTTCGGAGCGGAACACGTGCTGTGGAACTGGGGGCTGGTGCGCCGGTTATACTATTACTACGGGATGGAAACGGGTAGCACGAAATAGAGGGGCGAGTAACAGAAGCAGATGCGATTGATTTAAATAAACGGGATCAAGTGGAATATTAGAATATTGAATAAATCTGGACGCGTCCACTAAAGCGCTTTAATGAAGTGTAATCCAATTGTTCCAAAAGATCAATCTGGATGTAAGAATGTAGTACAGTATAATAATAGTAGCCACGGTGGGGGTGCGCAAGTAAGGCTCGTTCGGGGACGACCTCGTGGCGTCGCGGCGCACTACACATTTGCCGATTCGCGCTCGAACGTGGACGGTGGAAGTGCGAAGGCAGCGAGTCTCGTGGTTGCCAAGCGTGAAGTTTCAAACAAGGGTTTCACCGTTAAGGACCCATGTCGCAGGGTTAGAGGACGATTCTCCCATCGCCTATAGTTGCCCTGCGTCCACGTTAATTAAAACGAGCTAAAGCTACGTCCACCGAGCACCTGTATAATAATATGATCTGTGATTGTTTGAGTGTGTTTGGTGCCGAGTAAGAACCAGCACGCGGAAATGTGAGCTCAGTTTCCGGCTGCGGATGGTATGTGCGGTGTTGGGTTCCTTCTGTGGCTGCTAGCCTTACTCGGCTGGGTAGCGGGCAGCGAGTTTCCCGAAAGAGAGTGTTGTGACATAGAATATCCACAACCACAGCCGTCTCAACAGCCCCCAACAACACCGAGCACTACAGTTGCCACTTCAACTGGCCCAGGTGAGGGACTTCTCATCTATCTCAATTCGAACCGTACCAATAGCCACCAATCCATCTAATCTAAAAAACAACCTAGAGAATACCACCCATTCACCTCTAAATTATTATGCACTGGAGTTTTCCGTCGGTGAGATCGCCTATCAATTTCTCAGCTATCCGCCCTATTTATCAACGCCGGAATATATCACATCACACGCGTATACCTAAAACACTCACCTCCCCCCGGTATACACGCCGACCGATAAAACCTATATGCATACTAAATGCTTACATAAAATTTAAAACAGGTCTCCTAGGGCTTTTCCATCCAACAACTTCACCTTGTCCATTCGATTAATTATCTCGCAAAAAAATTGGCCCATCGCGGGAATCGACTTACCGCCTTCAATCACCATCCAACACCGAAAATAATTCGATGATTTACAATTACAATGAACACTCCGAAATAACAATCCCACAAAAAACATTTCGCATTGCCTAATGCACGCGGTCGCGATTTTGTAAATACGCCGAAGGTCGTAAAAAATATGGGGCTCGCGCTTTAAAATAAAATTTACATTTACGGACGTGTAAATAAATAACGGAAATTTCGAAAATCTGATTAGCACGCTGAAAGGGAACGCACGATTATTTCGGTCGCTGGGCGCCCCCTAAACCCTAAACGCGTGACCTGTTGTCGGTAAATTGCAGACGTTAAGATTCAATTTTAATAATATTTATTTGACGGCGCAGACACGATTAGCGGTCCATCGCGGATAATTTGATATTGAAACGCGCCACTGTATTTATTTAAATTGCATTGCGACTGGTGGGTGGCCGCTGGAGTGAAACTATAGGCACCGTGTAATTCAAACGTGCATTGTTGTAGAACAAAGTTACCGTGTTTTAATTTAAAGCTTTATTAATGTCACACACTTTATTTGTACGCGTTTAATGGATTTCTCGTTCCACGTCCCGAAAACGTTAATACTTTTGATTAATAGCATTATTTCTTTTACAAATATATTACACTAATTAGTTTACGCCTCATATATATAACCTACTAGGTACAGCAGTGAGGATCTTGGTTTTCATCAACCACATCTTTTCTTATATTTACATCTTATTTGTTAAATTGTATTCAATCAATTGAAAATGGGGTTGATAAAAACCAAAATCCTCACCACTGTGCCTGAATGGCACGGTTGGTAGAGCGTTAGACTAGTAATCTAAAGGTCGCAAATTTAAATACTGCTCCAGGTGCATAATTTACATAATTCATTTCAAAAATTTATTATACCATGTTATTGTTTAAACTGATCATTTATTTAATTATCACGCAATGATTACTTTTATTTTAGTTATTATTTAAATAGGATTAAAAAGTGGCACATGTAACCTTATCCATACATCCATAATAATCTGTATGTTGGCACTGCATGACAAAAGATGTTACACTGTTTAATATTTAATGAAGATGTTGGTTACCACTGTTACTTTTTAGTAATTATTATTATATAATAATATTTTTTTATAAAAGTGTTCATTTATCAAAATTATAGTCAAAATGTAGTTTAAACAAATGTAAAAACTGAAGATTAAAGTCTTGTTTTACTTTTACTAATTTTATATAATATAATTTTGATTAATCGATATAATATAACTAAGTTGTAAATCATTGATAGTCATAATGATTTACAGCTTAGTTCTACTTAAACTACAGTTTTTAGTTTTATTTTGGCGTCATTTATCTTTTAGTTAAATCTGTAGTAACAATCTTAAACTAATAAATTAAAAGTATGAAACGTTTCGTAAATCTGCAACAAGAAGTTTGATAAAGTCTATAAAACAAATCACTTATTTGAAACAGTTACTTTCCTAGCTAATACAACCACGTAAAGAAATTTAATCTACGTTATTATAATCTTATATTAATTTGATACTAATATTTTTTGGTCATTTTTAATGTTATAATGTTATAGTTATTTGATAATAATATTTTATTTGATCATTTTTAATATATTCTGACTATATTTTTTTCATTATTAAACTATTTTTAATCGAAACTATAAAGATATAGTAATGAAAATTCCATAAATTTGATGAATCACTTTTTATTTTTACATAATTTTAACATATATAGTGATAACTGTCTTTGGCCATTATTTATGTTAAAATTATACTCTGTGTACTCCTATAGTTTCGATTCAATCATTATAAAACTATTTTTTGAATTAAAAATGTAGTCACAATATAGATATATAAAATAATAATAATAATAAATATCTTTATTGACTTTTTTTCCTTTTACAATAATATTACTTACATTTTGAGCCTTATTTTTGAACGGGCTATCAACCCTATAGATATATATATTATATATTTCTTTCCTTGTAAAAGAAATTGAAAATAAGAGTAATATTTTAATTTAAAAAAACAACTTTTTTTTTGGTATAAAATATCATTTGCTTACAAATTTAATACAAAAGTGTATCTAAAACCATAATGTAATATATTATAAATTACTTTTTACATCCTGAATTAACCATAATTATAAAAATTTTGTGATATTTGATTTTTATTTTTTGAAGGCACCTCGTATGCGTGTGCCACGGCGTAATATTTTAATAAATACACCGCACTCCTCTCGCACTTGCCCACACTTGTTGTGTTGTTTCATTAATGTATTTGAAGTTTCACGACGCGAGTTTCATTCGTTCCGCGGCATTCTCAAAGGACTGCAAATTAATACTCTACTGTAATTACAAATAAATAATTTTGTTGGCAAATTGTTCATGCTGGTGGCTTCAGCTGTGCGGAACATGCCGAATAATATATTAAAATACTGCTAACTTCGTATAACCGTTATAGTTCCGGCAACTAATTTCGGAAATTTTCTAATTCGACATGAAATTAGAGGTAAACAGCCGGGATGATTATTTTTACTGTTGTGCATTTTAATATCTGATAAACAAGGCCTATACATTTTTTGTGTAATTAACAAGTGAAAGTAAAATATTTTGCTATTGAACTATCCACCAATTTCATAAAGTCATCGAAAGTTATAATTAAAAACAGCGCGCATAAACAATGTAGCAGTAAACAAACATGACACAAATTATATTCAGTATTTTTTGTCGTTCGGTGAATTGTAACGTCCGAACAATTTATATACATTTTGCCACCAGAGGGCAATAATTTATTTTATTCGCCAATATTGATAATATTAATTAAATCATCACTGTGAAAACAATTGAAAACTAATGTTTTTACTAGATAAATATGAACGAATTTCGAATACACTTAAATGTCCTAATTAATACATTTTAAACACAATAAATCATGTCATGAATTTTTCCAAAATGGATCTATTGATTTTAATAAATTAGTAAATACAATCATCGTATTGTATAATAATGCATTGCTTCGATATTTAATATTATGGCTGAAAGGGTGCGTTCAATAGGCCATTGTACATTTACAGTAAATCATGTTTTATCATGGTTATACAATATTATACATTCCGTGTTTCATATTTGCTTTAATTTTGTGATAATGGTAATATTATTAGCGTCCCGTAAAAAAAAATACATTTCCCTGGTGAATACAAAAGGAATAAAGAGGTCATTGTAGCTTTTTTTATATTTTAGAGATATATTTTTAACAACATGTATATATTTAATATTAAACATTTGAAACAATAGCTTATGCTAATTACTCGGGATATAAAATAAATAAAATCCACGTCGTTTTCATTTCTTTCTATAATTTTTTTGTAAATGAAATTAAATTTCACATACACTATTACCACTCTAATAAAATAATATTAAATTAATAATAATAATAATAATAATAATAATAATGCACACAAATATTTAAATTTGTTTAATTTTTATTAATTTATATATTAATCTATGTTATACAATAAGGTATATATAATACAAATTGGTTGGGAGCGATTAAATGTTTTTTTTTAAATTATTCATAGTGATCTGATCTTTTTTGTGGGGATTAGTGCTCCCGGTAGAAATAATTACGTTCTACGATTAGGATATGCATCCGTTTACCTAATCGGCTTGGTATAAAAGATGAAAATCATCATCATCCTATTATACGTTTTTATGAAAATTGTATTTATATTTTTATTATACGTAAAATTATTAAACATGAATTTAAAAGTTATTTATATAATAACGTTTCGAAATAATTTACAATACCTTTATAACAATAAATAAGCATGAAGCCTATATTTTTTATATTATCTATTTTTATGGTGGATGCGCCGGGAATAATATTTTTAATATTTATAATTATACGTCTAGATGAAAATTTAGTAATTATCTAAATGTAAAATTTAAATTAAATAATAAATATGTGCGTAATTCGGTAAAAGTAAATTAAATTTTCAACTTAGTTCCGTTTGTATTAACCGTATCGAAAAGGAAATCAATCAAACGTCTGAAGTTTTTAATTTAAGGCCGCCTATTTCTCTTGCCTCCTAAAATACATCGATTATGTATGGAACTCTAACGTCTTATATAAGAGTTCACCGAGGGACCGGAATTGCATCAAACTTGAAGTTATGCACACGGCGGAATTCCACTTGATTTATTTGTAAATTTAATAACTGCAGCTACATTATGGCGGACTTTACTCCGCGAAATTAAATTTTAAATTTGGATACGTTAACGTATCGGTAATTTCATTTCCAATGTGTACTTTGTAAACTTTACCTGGTTACTGGAATTTAACGTCGGCCAATTCGGTAATCAATGATTTTGCCTTTTTTTTCAATTAATTTAAAATAAAAAAAATGCGAGCGCTGAGAATGTGTTTAAGTTGGACAGTGCTTGTTTAAACAGTGTTAGGTATTTATTATTTATTTCCATATAAAATTAATGGAAATGCAATTTGTAACAATATTCATATTAAATATGCGAGTCTGCCGTTTGCGTGTTTACATGGATGCGTCAGAATTTACGAAAAACACACACACAGGCCGGTTATTTCATTTGAAATAATTGGATATATTCTTGCTGTACGAATACACTTTTTCATTTGGATACAAACGCATAAATCGCTGAAATAAATTGAACAGGTGGGAAGCATGAGTTTTATTGTGCGTACAGAAAAAAAAACGGATATATCGACGCAAGATAAAAATCATTTCTACATAACTGTCACGTAAGGGAGATTGCTTAGTTTCTTATGTTTCTTTTGCGTTTGCGTATTTTTGGACCATTACATTAATTTCGTATTCCGCACCCTATTATCCTTTCCGAATGTAAGTATCCTTTCCAAACACTACTTGAATACATTTGTTGGATTGTACGAGATAAAGCGATGAGTTACGAATAGCTAGAAAATTATAGTTTATTATTATTATTTTAGGGTTATTTATTAAGAAAATTTTGAGATGAAAGAGAATATTAGTTTTATATAATAATAAAATTTGATGGACTATAGATTTTTCTGTCCATTAATTTATATTTCTATGTTGCATTTAAAGGATATTTAAGTTTATTTAACTTGGTTTGTAATTAGATAAATTATTGTATATCACCTTTAGTTTGAAAAAGTTAATCATTCATTGCAGTTAATGCTAGAAAGAAGTGATGGGCAGTTTTGGAACTATTAACAAGTTCGTAGTCAAAACAAAGTTCAGTCAATCCACGTCTGGATTTAATTGATGGCAGAAGTTTCGGCGTTATGATATACATCGTCTCAATTTATTTTGCGCTCTCGCCGGCATCATATTCACAATAAGGTGCCCAAACTATCCGGCAATCTTCAAGATGAGGCGCTGGAACTGATCGACGATACGCCCACAGTGTGAAAATTCCATGATATATCATACATACATGACAACACTTCTATATTCAGATCGGTTGTGTTCATTTAGCATATTTTAAAATATCCTAGTAAATATTCGCATAGAGGCAAAATAATACAATGATAATAAAACTACATTCATTTAAAAAAATCTCCTGTATAAATTCCAGAAAATTTAATAATAATAATAATAACAAATAAATAGAATAGTTTTATATATTCCTGAAAATATTTTATTAGCGAAATTAATTATTATTTGTATATTTTGGACCGATGATTCATATTTGGGTAGAGTGGTTAGTTTAAGCATGCTTAAATATGATTAATAATTAAAACACTTAACACTTGGCGGTTTCACGGGGACCAAAGGTTAAACGTTTTAATTATTAACAGTCATTATGTTTTATCGAGCGCCAGACGAGAATTCATTTAAAGGTATCCAATGTACTATCGTAGTAATAATTAATAGCGTTATTAATACAATCGGCGTTTAAAATCTATTTCAATGAATTAATTTCATTCCATTTCTGGCGGATCCGACGAGATAAGTATTTAATTTGATGCAACTTCATTTCCGCGCAGAACCATTTATTTCGCGAATAAAATTATCTAGGTTGTAATTACCGGATCAAATAAAACCACAGCACTAAATAGACCTATTTCAATAGGTATTTGCCTGACCACTCAATTTACATTCCCATTTGATTTATATAGAATTAAAAATTATCATTATTAATTTTTCTAAAGCAAAATTTCCATTCGGCGGATTAATTTCCCTTGCGTGTGCATGATTGAGAAAGATCAGAATTTCCTGCGGTAAAACTGGTGTTACTATCTATCGGAACCGTTCGGGCCTGTGGGCTTCTTCCGGGTTACAAAAGTATCATTCGAACATTGTAATTTCGATTCAGAGCTTGCGTCAGCGTGAAGTATTTCACAGAATCTTATAACGGTATGATAATATAAAGCAGATCATCTAGAACACTGCATTGCGACTATTTATTTAAACTTGTGTTAATATAAGCTATAATTTGGTCTATATAATAATATAAGTGAAGTTAATATGTAAAAAATATAATTAATATTTCAATTGCTCATGTTGAGTAACATAGATCTATTAGGTTGAATTTAATCAACTAAATTATACACTTTAACAATATATATATATATATATATATATATATATATATATATATATATGTACAATACGTGAAGTTAAATATTTGCAGACGTCTGGATTGAAATAAATGTGTGTTATTGTATAAAATTATTAGTATATAAATATTGATTATTTTATTTCAGGAGGGCGTAATATTTTTTTTAATTTCCACATTGTTTAAATTTAAATTAAGCGTAAGAATATTTTTATGCGAAATTTCACCGTGATAAAATTAAGTTTAAAACAACCATCGTGTAACTATAAATTATAAGTATTGATCGTGCATGTATAAAATATTTAATACACTTCGCTGTTTATTCCGAGGCTGGCTGAATTAAAATATGCATTATAGTATATGTCGTATATATTTTAATGCTACTATTGGTGGAGGCGCCGGGAATAAAATTTAATAGTTCGCCTAAAAAATAAAAGAAAAGATTTAATAACATTTATTACTACTGCATTTTTTTAACCGTATTTTTTGAAAAATATTAAACAGTCACATTAAAATATATATTAATTTTACTTTCGTTACTTTCTAATAATTTTGTGTTATTATTTCTAAACCTACTTCGTAATTTTATTTTAATTATTTATTCATTATAAGATAATTAAAATAAAGTTTATGTGTATTATTTTTACTATTAATTATTTTATACAAATTTTATTTTCTGCAATAATTCATTATATAGTTTGATGTAATTACGCATTCCTCAATGAATAATTAACTTTCGGAAAATATCATTAATGTAGAATGGCGAAAGACTGCCGGTCGATAGCCATTAAAACATGCATCGGGTCTATACACAAATCCCAAAAACTCCATTGTTATTAACGCGCATTATGAATCTTTAATTGCGAACAAAAAAAATCAATTTTGATTGACGGAAAGTTTCTATGCGAACCACTGCACATCACGTCGAGTTATTATTTTTATTTCGCCCCGCCGGCTTGTTTTTCTTGCCTTTTCCTACGAATCCTCATCTACCGCTGAGACAAACACGTGCCCTCTCGAGAGTGAGATTCTTGTTTGCCCTCCTATCGCCATAATTACTTAATTGCCCACTTAATATTTTTGTTTACCTCCCGGAGATATGTTTTTATTATCCGGCGTAGGTTTCTGATTTTATTTGGCCATTGTATTTACCCGATGATTTTTCTCTCTGATTATTACCCAGGCCACGTTATCATCTGCATAATCTGGACATAACCCGCATAGTCCCTTTCAGCATCGAATGGTTTCGACCCTTGACGCCTTCTTTTGTCCTCTGATAAAAACCCCTTCACAGCTATTTTTCGTTACTTAATATATACCGTTTTTTATACGTATAAATAAAATAAATAAAAATTATTTGTTAAAAACAATGTAACCTAACTATAAATAACAAGGAATAATTACATGAAAATAACACTCAATTTATTCCTTCACTTCACCCCTCACGTAAAAGTAAAAATTATTAATATATGAATTTAAAAAAATTAAATAAAAATTGTATGTAATTTTGGTGGAGGCGCCGGATTTTTTAAATTAATTTTTACTATTATATAATAGCATTATTAAAACATTACTTTTATTTAAGTTATGACAATAAATAAGTATGGTGAATGCAAATCGCAAACAAGATTAAGAATTGTGTTCATAATAATAATTTCGAGTAATGGAGGTTAAGTGGGTCGAGTAAACACATTTGGAGTAGTAAGAATTATATTCGATTGCGTTTTAGTGTATGAAATAATGGCCGTATAAATTATTACCGGCGGCGTAACTGTCATCGGAAAAATGGGGTTGATTGCGGTATTATGTCCAATAATAGTGATGAGAGGCGATTCCGGTTTAATGTCATAGGCGATAATGAAATTATAATATTTCCCGGTTTTATTGGGGCCTGAATCAAAATCGTGGGCAATATTTGTCAGGGCCGGGGTAACGGGATCGAAGTTTATTAAACCCTCCTCAGTAGTTTATGGCGGGATCCGAGATTACACACGTTGCCGGGGCCCTTTTGAAATAAAAACTCGGGAGAGGGAATTTTCGGCGGCGACGGCTTTTGTAGGACGACGAGTTGAAACGGAACGCCGTGCTCAAATGAACTTGCAAATGGATATTGATCATTATGGCGGCGATATTGTGAATGTGCAAGACGTTTAAGTGCCTGAATGGGAGACTACAATGGGAATTGCTTTATTTTTCAGTGGGGAACTTTTGTGTTGAATGATTAATGGAATTAGACTTTACGCTTGTCTTTGAGTGTTACGTGTCACGCTCGATTAGTTGGAAAATCTCATGCTCCCGTAACGCAGAAAGTAAAGTCTATTTTCGAACATTAAATAAAATTATGATCGATAACGTAAACTACATCCTACTTTTCGTTTCCCTCTTTCCTGTATATTCTTATCCTGTTTCGTTCCGCCTTTCCTGGATACATTTTGCTAGTCAACGTCTCCCTTCGATCAGCTTCCGGACATAAATAAATAATAATAATGCGATTTCGATTTCAAAGTGACATTCTTGTCGTTTAATTGTGGATCGAATCTGTTCATGTTTAAATTTATAATCCTGGTAATAGCCCGTATGCAAATTTGTATTTTTACTACTTGTCCATAAAGGAGAGTGGATTAGAACAGTGGAATATAGCCGAGGAGACATCCGCCCCCTTTATGGCGGGGTTTCACTTACCGCAAATTAACATCCCTCGCGCGCTTCCACGGCGTTCATGTTTACCCATATATTTAAGGAGAGAATTCTGTGAAAATCGAAGAATAATAATACGGAATATTTGAATTTAATTGGACGGAAGGAAGCCGCTTATTTCCTTCTGATTTACGCATTAAGATTTCAGAAATATATTCGACACTAATAGCTATATAATAACTAAAGATACTCTCGTATCGGATAATTTACCAACAGAAATATTTTATTAATCGAATCAAAATATAAACACTAATGACAGATTATGATTTATTACTAACACGAAGACAAAATAACAGTTCTTGATATATCATTACTATTACCATTTTCATTTGATTAATAAACCTTTTTTAGTAGAGTATTGATATGTCATCAGGACTGTATTGACAAAAAATAGAAAACTACTGTAGATAAGTGCGTCCGTTAATATTTAACGAGAACCACTCTTGTAAATCAATACCGAGCGGTGTTTTCGTTCGGGAATGATATTTTCTTGGTTTACGTCGTGTGTCCACACCGTGTCCAACGCAAAAAAAAAAATGGAGCAAAAGTGTCGCATATAATTCCTACGTAACACGACACACGACTGAATATAATAACTGCTCAAATAACATATTCCAGACGTAAAACAGAGCGGCGGCAATAAAATGCAAATCGAAAGATTTTTTCCTGCACAAAAGCCGCGCGCCGCTGTGGTCTGCGTATTTAACATGCAAATCGTCGCTTCGGCTTTTCGGTGCAATTGGCGGATTTCGAAAATTTAAAAAAATCACGCTTTAATACACAGGTCCCTTTTGTACACGTTTCAAATGTTCAGACCGACCAATTGAGTTAACAGTTTTTTCCCTCTCTCTCTCATTTTATTATTTTATTATTTGTTTTTTGATCACTAAACCAGGTGAATGATTTCCGAGCGTTCATCTTTAAGTCAGCGCCTCAAGTGTTTTGCAATCTCCTGCGGATACACCGATCCGCTTTGTCCTTTTCTTTATTCATGCGAAACTGCTGCGAGTTCGAAGATTCTTTATTTCGCTTGAGTTCCATTTAGCGCGACAACGGTGCTCACGATTCCCATTCGATATTAATATGCGGCATTCAAACAGATAACAAACAACTTTGGTTTTATAGCTACAGATTTTACAGATCGTTACATTTTTGGAAATGGTGGAGGCGCCGGGAAAATAAATTGTTTGCACTCTTATAAAATAATTATCTACCAATATTTTTAAATAAAATAAAAGGACTTTAGATATAGTGGATTTTGTGCTTAAAATTTATTGCACAGAATGATTGTTATTAAACTGTATGTTTTGATATCCATTTATGAATATATTTTTTATGGATATTTTTTTATATATAAAGGCTATAATCTATATAGAAAACCTTTAAATATGATTAATAGTGAAGCTAACGCTAAAAGACCAGAAGAGGATGAAGAAACACAATAATTACTTTAATTATATATTGTAATAC